>JAHWGI010000267.1:0-92137 GCA_029379305.1 Frankliniella fusca
GCTTAAATAAATTAAAAAACAGCACCGTTTCATTTCAGACCACCGAGCACGCACTTATACACAGTAGAAATATACGAAAGTTCCCTCCTTGCAGAGAACTAAATTTATGCGCTCTTTTTAAGATGTGTGGAAAATATTCACCCATTTCACAGCGTGATTAAAAAAGAACACCAGGGATTCCAGGGCGCACACTTGGTCCCGAAAGGCCTGCTCTCTGCTGGAGTGCCTATGAGGTCCCCATATGCCTGCCACGTACTGATACACACACTTGGTCCCGAAAGGCCTGCTCTCTGCTGGAGCGCCACTGAGGTCCCCATATGCCTGCCACGTACTGATACACACACTTGGTCGCGAAAGGCCTGCTCTCACCTGCAAGTGTACGAGAACTCATTCACAGACCAACAGGTGTACACACTCCCGGCTTATGTACTTTTTTCTACGTAGCTATGTAAATCTATGCACATGCGTAGCTTACGTTAAATTTCTTACATAACTATGCAAAAATTGTTTAGAATTACGAAAAAAGTGAGCCTTTTTATGCGTGACTATGTAAGAATTCTTTACGTCAGATACGCATGTGCATGGATTTACATAGCTACGTACAAAAAAGGACATAAGCCGGGAGTGTGTATGAATGGACGTTCGCTCACCTGCAGGTGTGCGACATACATTCGCTCAATTGCTGGTGTGCGACATTCGCACTCTTGGATATCCAGTGCACACTAAATGGTGTGCTGTTTAGAACGTTCCGGAAGTGTCGAAACGTTGAAAACAAAATGACGTTTAGTAAAGCCCGACACCTTGAAGTGTGCAATGTTTGCATATTTGACATTGATCAAACCTTGCGAAGAAATGCTTCGCATTACGAGGAAAATCGTTCGTAAGCTGCGAAGCAATTGGCTGCTTTGTACTGCGAAGCATTTTCTTCGTGGTGTGCGAAGAAATCTCTTCGCAAGGCGGGGCTTGCGAAGAAAATGCTTCGTATTGCGAATCCCTACGAAGCAGCGAAATTCTTCGCAACGCTGCGAAGAATTTTCTTCGTAAGACTTTTACAGTGTAATATAAACACCCATTGACGTGCAGCACTCGACCTTCGTTTTACCAGTGTGGCTCGCACCCAGATTTTACGTCCATTCTTTCGTAATTATAAACTTAAATCGAAAGGAATTTCTGCTATTGGCCCCTAGCCCACCTCGAAAAAAAGTGGAGCGTAATGTTCGTAATTTGTAGTAACATTTCGTTGGCCACCTCTTTATCCTTTTCCCTTTGCAGTATTTTTATTTTATTCAAATCTCAAAGTTTTCCTTTTAGTTGAGACGGACGAAATCCAGCTTGCATTTGTCAACGGCGTAAAACACGTGTTTTATACGTATCGTTTCGCTTGTGGAAATTTTCTTGAACATCTTGAGCCCAGGTTTTACGTCTATTCTTTCAAGATTATAGGCTTACAAACAAAGGAATTTCTGCTATGGGCTTCTAGCCCGCCTCCAAGACAGAGCAGAGCGTAACGTGCGAAATCTGTTGTATTATTTTGCTTGTTACTACTTCTCTTTATCTTTTGTAGCCAGGTGTTTTGGTACATTCTCAAATCACGAAAAGACAAGAAAATTAAATTTGTTCGTTTGCGTTATAACGGACGAAATCCCGCCTTTATTGTGACGAACGTAAAACACATGTTTTTTTTTCACGTATCGGTTAGCTTGTTGAAATTAACTGGTACCTTTTGTAACCAGGTTTTACGTTCATTCCATTAAGATGTTAAGCTTAATTTCAAAGATCATCTGCTATTGGTCCCTAGCCCGTTCCCACGCAACTCTGAAAACGTAAAAGTGAGCAGTGCACACTGTATGTAAAGCGCGCATGGCATGCACTCTGTATATAAAGTGTGCAAAATATGCACACTGTATAAAACGCATGCATGGGCATGCTCACTGTTTGTAATGTGTGCATGGACCTGTCTACTAAAACGGCAACAGTAATCATTGCATACATTTTTTTAAGTTAACGTGTGCAATAAGAGGCTTCCTGCGTGACCAACAGTGATCCTTGCGCACATTTTGAACAGGGAGCATGGCAATTCACAACCTACAGTGAGCATAGGGATGCACACTAAACCCTTCTGCAATTTGTTGTGCATAAACATTCAGGATTTTAAACAACCATTAACATACACATGTTTTTTGCATAATAATGGACAAATTGTGCATACCTATGCACAAATTTCGCATAGGTATGCATGAAAATGTGCATCTTCTTATGGCTGCTTAAAATCTTGCATGTTTCTGGACGACAAAATGCACTAGGATTTAGTGTTTGCACACGTTAAATACAGTGAGCATATCATACACACTTTATATACTGCCTGCAATGCTCACAGTTGGGATTTCGGTAAAGACAGAGCAAAGAGTAACGTGCGTATTTGTTTCTAAAATTGTGCTAGCTTTTACTTTCCATCTCCTTTTGTAGTAATGATTTTCGTTAGAACACTGAATTACGAAATAAGAAGGAAAGGAAGGTTTTGTTTTTTGCCGTTTGAACGGACGGAAACCTGCTGACATTTGTGACGAGCAGAAGAGTTTTTTTTTTTAATTTAACGTATCTTTTCGCTTGTCAAAAAATGTCCCGCAGTCAAAATTTCTAAGCTGGTTTTACTTCCATCATCCCAAGACTGGAAGGTTAACGTAAAGTTCATTATATGCAATGTCTTTTACCTCACGTACAGACAAAAGTGAAGCGTAACATGGGTTATTGTTTTTAAGATTCTGCTTGCTACTATTTTCCTCTTTCCTCTGGAATATGGTGTTTCGTTAACATCTCGAATCACCAAATGACACGGTCAACGTAAACCCTAGAATCCATTAGGGTATTCCGCTGGAACGAAACCGGAACCTAAAGAAGAAAAGCACGACCGTCGCCTCTGTTTCCTCCTTCGCGCTCATTCGCTGATCGCTATAGTGACGTCACCGTTGACCAATCAGAGCCCAGGAGGAAACAGATCTGTCGGTCGTGCTTTTCTTGTACAGGTTCCAGTTTCTTTCCAGCGGAAAACCCTATTTCTTACGCAAAATGGGTGAGGACACTTTTTCCATGCTTAAAAGGAGTGAGAATTTTTAACCTTACCCTCTTCGAGCAACATATTTTTTAGAGTCACTCTATTTGGGTGAGGATTGTTTTGTCTCACTTTACTTTAGCAAGAATCCTCACTTTATCAGGGCGAAGTTACCAATTTCTTTCTCAAATAGAGCAAGGAAAAAAATTCTTACTCTGCAGAGAGTTCACGCTAACTGGAAATGTACTTTTTCGTACATGTGAAATGTACGCATATAAACGTGCGGATTTACGTAAACAATCATGCAGAATTATGCAGAATATTGTACATGAATCTTTTTATTATTGTGAATTTTTTCGACATGTAATAAATTCTGCAGATCTATGCACAATATTTTACATAATTCTGCACGATTTTGTACATAAATCCGCACGTTTAAATGCGTACATTTCACATGTACGAAAAAGTACATTCCCAGTTAGGGTGTAATAAAATTGCCCTCAAATTCTCACTCGTATGGGAGCGAGAATTAGGACTCGTGAATTTGCAGTGGATAGTTAAGTTACTATTCGTGTCAGAACGGACTAAAACCCGTCTACATTTGTGACGAGGGAAAGACGCGGGTTTCCTTACGTATGTTTACGCTCATTGAAATTGTCTGGTCACATACGTCAGCTGGTAAAACGCCTGGATTCTATTTTATTTTTCTGCACGGGTAAAACAAGTGTGCTATTTGTCACGCCTAAAGTGTGCTATTTAGTACTACACAGTGTCGAGTGTCGAGTTTTACTACAACATCGTGTCGAGTTTTGCTCGACATTACAATTACGTCTAAACTTTGACGTCTCGCAAGTGTCGAATGTTTGCACACTTGGACACGTGCACCAGCTATTGCAAAGCCATAACAGACGTCGAGAATCTGCACACTGGAAATCCAAGTGAACGAATGTTGCCCTACTGCAGGTAATTGAATGTATGTCGCACACTGAAAGGTGAGCGCACAACCATTCGCACACTTGTAGGTGCGTGAATGACTAATCGTACACTTGCAGGTGTGTAGGTGACCTTTCGCTCACTAGCAGTTGAGCGAATATCAATTCACACACTTTGAAATCCTGGCCTTTCCATGGGTCTCATCTAGGGCCATTCTCTCACCTGCAAGTGTACGAGTAGCCATTCACAGACCAACAAGGGTAAACACTCCCGGCTTACGTACTATTTTGTACGTAGCTATGCAAGTCTCTGCAAATGTGTAGCTTAAATAAATTAAACAAGCAGGCCCGCCCTTCCGCCAAACGTCGTTGCCAGCTCCGCTTTGCTACGCTGGCAACTCCGTTCGGCAGGGGGCGTGCCTGCTTGGCCTGCCGGCGGCGTTCGGTCGGGCCTTCGGCCCGACCCCTAAGTCACACAGAACGTCCTCTTAGCTTGTAAATGATCGGGCCTGCGGCCCGTAAAGGCATTCTCTTCGGAAAGAGGCAGTTTGTAGCGGTGAACCACCGAAACTACAGCCCTCCCTTCTGCTTTGAAAACGTGCCGATAGTGACTTAACGGTCAGTTATTCGGCAAAAAAGGGGAGTCGGAAATCACGAAAAATGTTGAAATACGTGAGTTCGGCCTCAGATGGAACGGTCAAACTCGGACCCTATTTGGCAGCAGTTGGCAACACTGAATTACGCTCGTCGAAACGATTTTAACGACATAGGCGTCGAGGGGTGTCGAAAATTTCAAAAAATTGTCGAAATATGTAGAAATACGTGAAAAAACGTCGAAAAATCTCGAAATATCTTAAAAATGTTGAGATATATCGAAAAATATGGAAAATGTCGAAAAACATCGAAAACCATCGAAAAATGAGGGATAATGTCGAAAAATGTCGAAGAATATCAAAAATTGTCAAAAATGTTTACAAATATCGAAATATGTCAGAATATGTCAACAATGTCGAAAAATATCAAAAAACATCGAAAATTATCAAAAATGTCAAAAAATATCAAAAATTATCGAAAATTATCGAAAATGTCGAAAAATATCGAAAAATATCGCAAATGTCGAACAATATCAAAAATTATTGAAAAACAACGAAAAATGTCGAAAATATCGGAAAATATCGAGAAATGTCGAAAATAATCGAAATGTTTGAGTTTTGACGATTGGCAACACTGGAAATTGAAAAACGGTTGGCACCACTGAATTGCGCTTGAAAAGACGGTTCTAGAGAGGTGCGGGTTGATGGGATTCGTAAAAGTTGAAAAGTGGATCAATTTCGGGTGCTTTTTACAGTGTAGTCGCGAGTTGGGTCCTTTATATCGAAAAACGGTGGGCACCATTGAACTGGACGCGAAAAGACGCTTCCGGGAGGTGCAGCTCGATGGGTTTGAGAAAAGTTGAAAACTGGACCAGTTTCGGGTGCTTTTTACAGTGTAGTCGCGAGCTGGGTCCAATTTTTTCGTAAAACGGTGTGCACCATTGAACTGGACGCGAAAAGACGCTTCCGGAGAGGTACGGGTCGACGGGGTTGGAAAAAGTTGAATTTTATTCCGTGAAAACTTTTAATAATTTTTTTCAGTGCCTTAATGAGGGTTCGCAGGATTTGCACCAGGCGTTTCGGTGTCCAGGAGTGACCCTTAAGATACCCTAAAAATTTCAACTCTCTAGCTCAACTCCTTCGAGTGGAACAGACAGACAGACAGACAGACAGACAAACAGACAGACAGACACCAGATCGATTGCATAAGCCCGCTCTAAAGCTTTTTCAAAGCAGAAGGGCGGGCTAAAAAACAGCACCGTTTCATTTCAGACCACCGAGCACGCACTTATACACAGTAGAAATATACGAAAGTTCCCTCCTTGCAGAGAACTAAATTTATGCGCTCTTTTTAAGATGTGTGGAAAATATTCACCCATTTCACAGCGTGATTAAAAAAGAACACCAGGGATTCCAGGGCGCACACTTGGTCCCGAAAGGCCTGCTCTCTGCTGGAGTGCCTATGAGGTCCCCATATGCCTGCCACGTACTGATACACACACTTGGTCCCGAAAGGCCTGCTCTCTGCTGGAGCGCCACTGAGGTCCCCATATGCCTGCCACGTACTGATACACACACTTGGTCGCGAAAGGCCTGCTCTCACCTGCAAGTGTACGAGAACTCATTCACAGACCAACAGGTGTACACACTCCCGGCTTATGTACTTTTTTCTACGTAGCTATGTAAATCTATGCACATGCGTAGCTTACGTTAAATTTCTTACATAACTATGCAAAAATTGTTTAGAATTACGAAAAAAGTGAGCCTTTTTATGCGTGACTATGTAAGAATTCTTTACGTCAGATACGCATGTGCATGGATTTACATAGCTACGTACAAAAAAGGACATAAGCCGGGAGTGTGTATGAATGGACGTTCGCTCACCTGCAGGTGTGCGACATACATTCGCTCAATTGCTGGTGTGCGACATTCGCACTCTTGGATATCCAGTGCACACTAAATGGTGTGCTGTTTAGAACGTTCCGGAAGTGTCGAAACGTTGAAAACAAAATGACGTTTAGTAAAGCCCGACACCTTGAAGTGTGCAATGTTTGCATATTTGACATTGATCAAACCTTGCGAAGAAATGCTTCGCATTACGAGGAAAATCGTTCGTAAGCTGCGAAGCAATTGGCTGCTTTGTACTGCGAAGCATTTTCTTCGTGGTGTGCGAAGAAATCTCTTCGCAAGGCGGGGCTTGCGAAGAAAATGCTTCGTATTGCGAATCCCTACGAAGCAGCGAAATTCTTCGCAACGCTGCGAAGAATTTTCTTCGTAAGACTTTTACAGTGTAATATAAACACCCATTGACGTGCAGCACTCGACCTTCGTTTTACCAGTGTGGCTCGCACCCAGATTTTACGTCCATTCTTTCGTAATTATAAACTTAAATCGAAAGGAATTTCTGCTATTGGCCCCTAGCCCACCTCGAAAAAAAGTGGAGCGTAATGTTCGTAATTTGTAGTAACATTTCGTTGGCCACCTCTTTATCCTTTTCCCTTTGCAGTATTTTTATTTTATTCAAATCTCAAAGTTTTTCCTTTTAGTTGAGACGGACGAAATCCAGCTTGCATTTGTCAACGGCGTAAAACACGTGTTTTATACGTATCGTTTCGCTTGTGGAAACTTTTCTTGAACATCTTGAGCCCAGGTTTTACGTCTATTCTTTCAAGATTATAGGCTTACAAACAAAGGAATTTCTGCTATGGGCTTCTAGCCCGCCTCCAAGACAGAGCAGAGCGTAACGTGCGAAATCTGTTGTATTATTTTGCTTGTTACTACTTCTCTTTATCTTTTGTAGCCAGGTGTTTTGGTACATTCTCAAATCACGAAAAGACAAGAAAATTAAATTTGTTCGTTTGCGTTATAACGGACGAAATCCCGCCTTTATTGTGACGAACGTAAAACACATGTTTTTTTTTCACGTATCGGTTAGCTTGTTGAAATTAACTGGTACCTTTTGTAACCAGGTTTTACGTTCATTCCATTAAGATGTTAAGCTTAATTTCAAAGATCATCTGCTATTGGTCCCTAGCCCGTTCCCACGCAACTCTGAAAACGTAAAAGTGAGCAGTGCACACTGTATGTAAAGCGCGCATGGCATGCACTCTGTATATAAAGTGTGCAAAATATGCACACTGTATAAAACGCATGCATGGGCATGCTCACTGTTTGTAATGTGTGCATGGACCTGTCTACTAAAACGGCAACAGTAATCATTGCATACATTTTTTTAAGTTAACGTGTGCAATAAGAGGCTTCCTGCGTGACCAACAGTGATCCTTGCGCACATTTTGAACAGGGAGCATGGCAATTCACAACCTACAGTGAGCATAGGGATGCACACTAAACCCTTCTGCAATTTGTTGTGCATAAACATTCAGGATTTTAAACAACCATTAACATACACATGTTTTTTGCATAATAATGGACAAATTGTGCATACCTATGCACAAATTTCGCATAGGTATGCATGAAAATGTGCATCTTCTTATGGCTGCTTAAAATCTTGCATGTTTCTGGACGACAAAATGCACTAGGATTTAGTGTTTGCACACGTTAAATACAGTGAGCATATCATACACACTTTATATACTGCCTGCAATGCTCACAGTTGGGATTTCGGTAAAGACAGAGCAAAGAGTAACGTGCGTATTTGTTTCTAAAATTGTGCTAGCTTTTACTTTCCATCTCCTTTTGTAGTAATGATTTTCGTTAGAACACTGAATTACGAAATAAGAAGGAAAGGAAGGTTTTGTTTTTTGCCGTTTGAACGGACGGAAACCTGCTGACATTTGTGACGAGCAGAAGAGGTTTTTTTTTAATTTAACGTATCTTTTCGCTTGTCAAAAAATGTCCCGCAGTCAAAATTTCTAAGCTGGTTTTACTTCCATCATCCCAAGACTGGAAGGTTAACGTAAAGTTCATTATATGCAATGTCTTTTACCTCACGTACAGACAAAAGTGAAGCGTAACATGGGTTATTGTTTTTAAGATTCTGCTTGCTACTATTTTCCTCTTTCCTCTGGAATATGGTGTTTCGTTAACATCTCGAATCACCAAATGACACGGTCAACGTAAACCCTAGAATCCATTAGGGTATTCCGCTGGAACGAAACCGGAACCTAAAGAAGAAAAGCACGACCGTCGCCTCTGTTTCCTCCTTCGCGCTCATTCGCTGATCGCTATAGTGACGTCACCGTTGACCAATCAGAGCCCAGGAGGAAACAGATCTGTCGGTCGTGCTTTTCTTGTACAGGTTCCAGTTTCTTTCCAGCGGAAAACCCTATTTCTTACGCAAAATGGGTGAGGACACTTTTTCCATGCTTAAAAGGAGTGAGAATTTTTAACCTTACCCTCTTCGAGCAACATATTTTTTAGAGTCACTCTATTTGGGTGAGGATTGTTTTGTCTCACTTTACTTTAGCAAGAATCCTCACTTTATCAGGGCGAAGTTACCAATTTCTTTCTCAAATAGAGCAAGGAAAAAAATTCTTACTCTGCAGAGAGTTCACGCTAACTGGAAATGTACTTTTTCGTACATGTGAAATGTACGCATATAAACGTGCGGATTTACGTAAACAATCATGCAGAATTATGCAGAATATTGTACATGAATCTTTTTATTATTGTGAATTTTTTCGACATGTAATAAATTCTGCAGATCTATGCACAATATTTTACATAATTCTGCACGATTTTGTACATAAATCCGCACGTTTAAATGCGTACATTTCACATGTACGAAAAAGTACATTCCCAGTTAGGGTGTAATAAAATTGCCCTCAAATTCTCACTCGTATGGGAGCGAGAATTAGGACTCGTGAATTTGCAGTGGATAGTTAAGTTACTATTCGTGTCAGAACGGACTAAAACCCGTCTACATTTGTGACGAGGGAAAGACGCGGGTTTCCTTACGTATGTTTACGCTCATTGAAATTGTCTGGTCACATAAGTCAGCTGGTAAAACGCCTGGTTTCTATTTTATTTTTCTGCACGGGTAAAACAAGTGTGCTATTTGTCACGCCTAAAGTGTGCTATTTAGTACTACACAGTGTCGAGTTTTGCTCGACATTACAATTACGTCTAAACTTTGACGTCTCGCAAGTGTCGAATGTTTGCACACTTGGACACGTGCACCAGCTATTGCAAAGCCATAACAGACGTCGAGAATCTGCACACTGGAAATCCAAGTGAACGAATGTTGCCCTACTGCAGGTAATTGAATGTATGTCGCACACTGAAAGGTGAGCGCACAACCATTCGCACACTTGTAGGTGCGTGAATGACTAATCGTACACTTGCAGGTGTGTAGGTGACCTTTCGCTCACTAGCAGTTGAGCGAATATCAATTCACACACTTTGAAATCCTGGCCTTTCCATGGGTCTCATCTAGGGCCATTCTCTCACCTGCAAGTGTACGAGTAGTCATTCACAGACCAACAAGGGTAAACACTCCCGGCTTATGTACTATTTTGTACGTAGCTATGCAAGTCTCTGCAAATGTGTAGCTTAAATAAATTAAAAAACAGCACCGTTTCATTTCAGACCACCGAGCACGCACTTATACACAGTAGAAATATACGAAAGTTCCCTCCTTGCAGAGAACTAAATTTATGCGCTCTTTTTAAGATGTGTGGAAAATATTCACCCATTTCACAGCGTGATTAAAAAAGAACACCAGGGATTCCAGGGCGCACACTTGGTCCCGAAAGGCCTGCTCTCTGCTGGAGTGCCTATGAGGTCCCCATATGCCTGCCACGTACTGATACACACACTTGGTCCCGAAAGGCCTGCTCTCTGCTGGAGCGCCACTGAGGTCCCCATATGCCTGCCACGTACTGATACACACACTTGGTCGCGAAAGGCCTGCTCTCACCTGCAAGTGTACGAGAACTCATTCACAGACCAACAGGTGTACACACTCCCGGCTTATGTACTTTTTTCTACGTAGCTATGTAAATCTATGCACATGCGTAGCTTACGTTAAATTTCTTACATAACTATGCAAAAATTGTTTAGAATTACGAAAAAAGTGAGCCTTTTTATGCGTGACTATGTAAGAATTCTTTACGTCAGATACGCATGTGCATGGATTTACAATCACTGGAAAAACAAAGGTAGGACTTAATGCCTTTTTAGGAGTGTGAAGTTTTAATGCCTTTGCAAAGGCACAAAATTGTCCAAAGGCATTAAAATTTAACACCTTTGGGCAGTTTTAATGCCTTTGCAGGGGTGCTAATTTTTAATGCCTTGGTAAAGGCATTAAAACCCTTCTCGTCCTACCTTTGTTTTTCCAGTGATGCTACGTACAAAAAAGGACATAAGCCGGGAGTGTGTATGAATGGACGTTCGCTCACCTGCAGGTGTGCGACATATATTCGCTCAATTGCTGGTGTGCGACATTCGCACTCTTGGATATCCAGTGCACACTAAATGGTGTGCTGTTTAGAAGGTTCCGGAAGTGTCGAAACGTTGAAAACAAAATGACGTTTAGTAAAGCCCGACACCTTGAAGTGTGCAATGTTTGCATATTTGACATTGATCAAACCTTGCGAAGAAATGCTTCGCATTACGAGGAAAATCGTTCGTAAGCTGCGAAGCATTTGGCTGCTTTGTACTGCGAAGCATTTTCTTCGTGGTGTGCGAAGAAATCTCTTCGCAAGGCGGGGCTTGCGAAGAAAATGCTTCGTATTGCGAATCCCTACGAAGCAGCGAAATTCTTCGAAACGCTGCGAAGAATTTTCTTCGTAAGACTTTTACAGTGTAATATAAACACCCATTGACGTGCAGCACTCGACCTTCGTTTTACCAGTGTGGCTCGCACCCAGATTTTACGTTCATTCTTTCGTAATTATAAACTTAAATCGAAAGGAATTTCTGCTATTCGACGCGCCCAACGAACAAAGTCCGATCTCCGGGCGCGCCCGCTAACAAAGTCCGATCTTCGGGCGCGCCCGCTAACAAAGTCCGATCTCCGGGCGCGCCCGCTAACATGGTCCGATCTTCGGGCGCGCCCGCTAACATGGTCCGATCTTCGGGCGCGCCCGCTAACAAAGTCCGATGTCCTTCTGTGTCGTTCCAACAAAGTTCGAAGTCCGTTCCAGACGCTTTCGAGAAATATCAATTTGAAAGTTTGAAGCGATAGGACAATTCTATGCCGTTCACAAAACGTTTGATGGAGGGTGGGTTGAGTCCGTGAAACCATAACGAATACATTGGTACAATTTTATTGGCCCTAAGTGCTCTCTGAAAAAAGTTATATGATGATATATTTGAGTGTCACGCTATATTGACTCTTTCGACCGATCCTGTCCAATATTTCAATAGCATTCACCGCATACATGGATGTGTAAAGTAAGGAGGTGAGCGCCTGATCCTAATTTGGCTAGGCCGACCCGCACGACAGGCGTGTCTAATCGGCTGCCTACCCCTGCGGGCGTTTTTGATCGGGCGGACGAAACCGCCCCGCTGAAACCTCGACGACGGTCCTTGCGGTAGTGCTAGGTTTCGGGCTGCGCCGACGCGGCGCGGAGGTGCTCAAGAGGTCATCATAGTCATCAACGACCTGCTGACCGCCCTGCACCCGAGACGCGGGGTGCGCGCGGGTGATGCTGAGGCCAAGTGGTTCCCCAGGTAGGTGGACCGCCACCTGGATCAGAGATGAGAAACGGGCCCAACCCGGGCATGCTTTCCTGGCCGGTCCAGGTCCCAGATTCTCCTTGCGGGCCCGACCCGGACCGTGCGACCCCCAGATTGCCTACCTATACGGTTACGCCCGCCAGTTTCGCTGTCAGCTGGCCAGCCCAGCCGCCTGGAGTCTGCCTGATCGGGGCCCGCAGACAGAACTTTCTTCTTCCAAAGTAAGTCTGTGTTTTATCTTCCATGCAACTGAACCCTGATCTTTTTTTCCGTTTAGGTTGGTGCAGCTTTGATATCTTACCATCAAAACGATTTATTGTGGGCACATGTCTCTGTTGTCAGTGATAGTTGTATAAACAAAGAAAATAATAGCAATTAAATATTTTTTACTATTAGTATTTTTTTTAAAGTTTCATCATTGTACATTTTTAAAAAACTTAATACAGGTATCATAAGTGAGGCATTAATGAAAGCTATAATTTGCAATTTGCATTTGCAATACATGAAGCATTAGAGCTTGAACAGTTCAGCTTCAAATTAAGTTTAAAAATTTTTAAAAAAAAAAAAATATTTTACAAGGAAGAGATCAGTATTTGGTTCGGTCAATATTTGCTTTATGTCAAGCAGGATTAGCATATAATTATCACGGAGTAAGATAGAATATACATTACAACTAATCAGTCAGGAATAAAAATTATTTAAAAACTAGATACATCAATCACACATGCACTTCCTCTGTATTTTAGCAGGGAAGTAAAAAGTAAAACCAAAATTCTAGAAATGACAAGAGAAAACAGTGTTGTTTTTGTTTAAAAAAAAAAAATATATGCACTTATCACAGGTGCAGCATTCTAGTTTTAGTTTGTACTACTTGAGAGAAAAATTAAGAATAATGTAAAAAAGAAACAAGAATAGTTTTCTTTTATCAAGTGAGAGATCAATATTAATTTGACTTAGATCAGGTATAAATGAAAACATAGTTATAGTGATGAGGTCAACTAGAAAATGATATTAAGACTTATCAGAAACAAAAATTATTTCAAAAACTAGATTATAGACTAGACACATATTAGTCTGATAGTTGTGTGCACTACATATTAAGCACAAAATGACTAATCTAGTAGGTCACTACAAATACTTTCAGTATCCGAGTTGTCCTTTTCAGTTACAACCTCTTCAGGATCGTCTACATGGTGTTCATCATTTAGAAAAGCATTGAGTACGTCTTCATTATCTCGTACTTCTTCTGGGAAATCAATCTCATCTGGAGGATCTTCAGCAGGTGCCACTCCAAAAGTGGGACTTGTAACACGTTCATAATAACCAAGTGAGTCTTCTGGAATCAATCCACGCTGAACAAAGTACTGAAGATCTTTCACTAGCTTTGGTTTCAAAGGGATAAGTCCTGTGTAAGCATGGGGAGCCTTGAATGTCACCCAATTATATGGGCGACCAGGTTTCTTCACAACTACCTCAAAGCAAGTATGTGGATCAATTAACTTTGCCTTGTAAAAGACTTTTCCAGGCTCTGCACTGTCAAGCAAAATCTCATGAACCTTTGAGACGGGGACTTTATCCCACTTGAAGGCACTTGAAGCAATATCTTTGAAAGATATGAGATGTTCTTGCTTAACTTCAAACACAACATAAGATGGCTTCTTTACTTTAGCAGCACGGATATGGCCATACCACTGCATTGGAGTGAATATGTCGGCATTCTTGGTCTTGTGCTCAATGCGAGCATGAACGGAGTCACACTCCATTTGAGTGTGACCCTTCTGTAGATAACGGTGCGTTATCTTGATGTTGAACTTTTGGCATGCAACATAGTACATAGTGAACAAAATTTTGTTCTTATTTTGACTCCAGCATGAGTCGCTGAAAATGATGAACTCCCTGTTGTGGTATGACGATTTCTCATACTGATTTGTAATGTTGCCTGCATGTGAATTTGTCATTCCGAGGCATCTGACCAAGAGGGGAATACCGGGAAGATGCTATGAGTCACTGTTCGTCACTGTTCTAGTTTGGAATAAAAGTGAAAAGTTAAAGAAGAGATTTCTGTGTTTAATTTAGAGAAATCACCCAAACCTGATCATAAAACGACAGGTTATGGGCCCAGAATTACCTGCTATTCGAGGTGATTAAAATTTATAAGTGGAAAAGTGAGAAAAGTGAAAGTGAGTGAAGTGAGTATTCTCCTTGGGTTAAGTGCCATTGTTCTCTCTCAGAGCACATGGCAATATAGTTGCTTTTTCTTTAAAATGAACAAATTATAGTCCTAACTGGTGATGAAAAGAAAAATAATTAAGCTTGGATGTTCCAAGTACTTGGAAGTTCCAAGGAAAAATGTTGGAAGTTCCAACTTGTGCTTGAGGAAGTTCCTCAAGCATCAAAGTAGAAGAGTAGAAGTTCTACTCATGAAACTCAAATAAATAAAACTGTGAAAGTTTCACAGCAGGTAGAAGTTCTACCCAGTGGAAGTTCCACTAATAATAATTAAATAAAGAAAAAACAATTTTGGTAGAAGTTCTACCCGGTGGAAGTTCCACCAGTGGAAGTTCCACAAATAATTAAATAAATGAAATAAAGTAAGAAAAATTGGTAGAAGTTCTACCCGGTGGAAGTTCCACAAATAATTAAATATGAATAAGTTCCGAATGTTTCGGCATTACCAGTTGGACTATGTACTAATTCTGCCCTGTTGTATTTGTAGAGAAACGATGGAGGAATATAAAGTACAAGGTCCATTATTTAACGGAAAGAATTATGCAAACTGGAAATATCGAATGGAAATTCAATTAACAGCAGCCAAAGGAGAACTCATACGATTTGTTAATATTGGTTTGGAAACTTTGTTGATCCCAGAGTCTGAGCAGCCTGGAGACAGTGCACAGGTTAAGAAGAGGAAAGAGGAGGAAAGAAAAGAATTGAGAAGACTGGATGCAGTATGCAAAGATGTGTTAGTGAGACATATTGATGAAGATCAAATTGAAATAATTAAAGATTTAAAAACAAGTTATCAGATCTGGCAAACATTAAGTGAACGGTTTATAAAGGGTTCTGTGACTACAAGAATGCACCTTGCAAAACAATATGCGTTGCTAAAATATGCTCCCAAAGAAGAAAAATTTGAGAACTTTTGTCTGAAATTTGATAAATTGGTACGGGAGCTCAAATTGGCTGGTGCCAAATATGAGGAGTTAGATGAAGTACTTCAATTCATGGCTGCCTTACCAGCTGAGTATAAGTCTCTAGTGACAGCATTAAAGACTATGGATTCAAGTAGACTTACAATGAGTTTTGTTCGATCAAATATTGAAGATTTTGAAATGGATCAAGAAGGAAAGAAAACAAACTCGTACAAAGCACCGAGTGTTGCTTTCTTAACAAGGGGAGGAGCAAGATATTCTCCTTATCAAAACAAGTTTGGTTATGCATGTCACAATTGTGGAAACATTGGACATCGCAAGAAAGAATGCTGGTGTCCAGGAGGAGGAGCTTTCCGTGGAAGAGGTCGAGGAAATAATCAGAATCATGGAGAGAGAGATCAGCAAACAACAAGCAGAGGACGCGGAGGAAATCAAAATCAAGATGGTGGTCGTGGGGGTCACAGCTCATACTCCTTGTACAACAACTTTGTCTCTACTAATGGCTTTAGAGGAGGCCGTGGTGGACGTGGATTCGGCGGTCGCTCACGAGGATGGCAATATCGAGGAGGCCGTGGTGGTAGCCAAGGCAACCATCAAACAGCACAGCTGACCCAATCAACAACAACAACAAACCAATCCACAAGTTTGTCAACAAATCCAAAGACGGAGATGGCGAATCTGAGTAAACTGGATGATGACATTGTCTACAGTTTCATGAGTGAACAGGTACCAAAACTAATTACTATTGATTCTTGTCATAATGCCCTTAATATAAATAGTTCAGACAGCACAAGTGTTACAAGTTATGATGGTATTGCTATTGAATTCATACTGGACTCAGGGGCATCAAAACATCTTGTAAGAGAGGATGTACCAGTTCAGTATAAGAAGTGGTTATCAGAACCAGTATTAATTCAGGTGGCTAAAGAAAAGATAATTCTGAAAGCTTATTGGAAAGGATTTTTGCGCTGCAAGACTTTTGTCAATGGAGAGACTCATCAACTTGATATTGAAGTATTAATCACAGAAAATTTATCTCATAATCTCTTGTCTATTTCCAGCTTAGAAAAACTAACCTACAAAATTACTTTCTGGGATGGGAAATGTTTTGTTGAGCTAGACAAAATTCTTGTTGCTTTAGGCCATCGACTACCATCTAATCTATACAGGATGATCATGTATGTTGATGTAGAAAGTGCAAATAATTCAGTCTCAATGTCAAGTGAAGCAGACTTGTGGCATAGGAGATTGGGCCATCCAGGTAAATCATATTTAAAACAGGTATGTAAAATGGTGGATGGTGTCGGGAATATTGGTGATGGGAATGGTTTGTGTGAGATCTGTGTTGAAGGTAAACAAGTAAAGCTTCCTTTTCATGGGACTAGGGAAAGGGCTACCAGGCCATTAGAAAGAGTACATAGTGACCTGTGTGGTCCAATTGCTCCAACAGCTTATAATGGTGTACGCTATTTCCTAACCTTTCTTGATGACTTTACTCATTTTGCAGTGGTGTATGGTTTGAAGGAAAAATCTGAAGTATTCGAGTACTTCAAATTGTATGAAGCCAGAGTAACTAATCGATTTCCAGATAAGAAGATTTTCAATTTCAGGTGTGATAATGGAGGAGAGTTTGTAAATAGAAATATGAGACAGCTGTTCGCAGAGAAAGGCATTGAATATGAACCGACCATACCTAATACACCTGAGAATAATGGG
Source organism: Frankliniella fusca (assembly GCA_029379305.1). Classification (NCBI taxonomy): domain Eukaryota; kingdom Metazoa; phylum Arthropoda; class Insecta; order Thysanoptera; family Thripidae; genus Frankliniella; species Frankliniella fusca. The sequence continues at coordinate 17,084 of JAHWGI010000267.1, forward strand.
GTTGCAGAAAGGCTCAACAGAACCTTGTTGGAGAAAGCTCGGTGTATGCTGCTGGGAAGTAGTTTAAGAAAAAGTTTTTGGATAGAATCACTTCTGACTGCTGTCTATTTGTTGAACAGATCACCGACACGAGCGCTTGATGGAGATAAGGTTCCAGCAGAGTTGTGGTATGGGGTCAGACCTAACCTGCAGAAGCTTAGAGTGTTTGGTTGCAATGCATATGTTTGTAAGTCAAAAGAACAGTGTGCTGGTAAATTTGATTCCAGAAGCAAGAAATGTTTTCTGTTGGGATATGTGGAAAATGGTTATAGGTTATGGTCTATTGAAGATAAGAGAGTTATAACCGCAAGAAATGTTGTTTTTGATGAAACTAAAAATACTTTTAATAAGAATTACATTGTAAATGATGCTGTAAATGACATGAATGAGAATGACGATGTCAGTGACGATGTCAGTGACGATGTCAATGACGATGATACTGAACTGCCTGAAATGGAGGAGTTTGATGAGGTAAGTGCTGATACAGGTTTGAGGAGGAGTACAAGGGTAAGAATTCAACCACGTCATTTACAGGATTATGTAACTCTTGCATCTATTGCTAGTTTAGTAAGTGAATTAAGTGAATCTGGAGAAGCAGATGATAGCATATGTTATGATAGAGTAGAACCAAGTGTTATGGATTTGTGTAATGATGTACCGGTGCTTTTTGATGACATTCAATATAGGAAGGATAAGAACAAATGGATGAAGGCTGTTAACGAGGAACTTCAAGCATTGAAAGAAAATGAGACATGGGAATTGGTGAGCCTTCCGTCACACAAGAAACCCATAAACTGCAAGTGGGTGTTCACTGTAAAGGTAGATGCTGCAGGTGAAGTTGAAAGATATAAGGCAAGAGTGGTTGCCAAAGGATGTGCACAGAGAGCAGGTATTGATTATAATGAGACTTATGCTCCTGTTGCTAGAATTACTACTGTACGTGTATTTTTGAGTTTAGTTAATAAGAATAACTTGTATGTGCATCAACTGGATGTAAAATGTGCCTTTCTTAATGGAGATCTAGAAGAAGAAATATTTATGTGGCCACCTCAAGGTTTGGATGTAGATGGAGATATAGTGTGTAAACTGAAGAAATCCCTTTATGGTCTTAAACAGGCACCCAAAGAATGGAACAAGAAATTCAATGAATGTGTGAAATCATTTGGTTTTGATCAATGTCTTGCAGACAGATGTATCTATGTGAGAAAGAAAGATGGAGATGTAGTGTATTTGTTGCTGTATGTTGATGATTTCCTAATTGCAAGTAATAATGAGGAACTGTTACATACAATCAAGAACAACCTTATGCTTAGATTTAAAATGAGAGATCTTGGAGAAGCTCTGTATTTTCTAGGTATTAAAATCACTAGATCTACTCATGGTTTATTCCTCTCACAGGAAAATTACGTAAAGAAAATTGTTCAAAGATTTAAAATGGACACTAGCTCTTCAGTCAAGACACCATTGGAGCCTAGTCCTAATCTTGATTTGTCTGGAGCAATAATTGTCAAAGAGAAGCCATATAGGGAGTTAATTGGAAGCCTAATGTATGCCACCATGTTTACTAGACCAGATATCTGTGTCGCAGTCAACCTGTTCAGTCAATTCCAGACCAATGCAACTGAAATCCAATGGAAAGGATTAAAGAGGATTTTAAGATATTTACAGGGTACACCAAAGTTAGGAATCTGGTTTAAAGGAAATTCTCATCATCCGCTAGTTCTGTATGTTGATGCTGACTTTGCTAACAATCCAGGAAGGAAGTCTATTTCGGGCTTTGTGATTGAAATGTTTGGAGACCCTGTACTTTGGGCAACCAGGAAACAGAATTCTGTTGCGTTATCATCAACTGAAGCTGAATTTGTTTCATTAGCCACTGGTGTGGCTGAATTGTTGTGGTTAAAACAACTCCTGAAAGATTTAGGTGTTTCAGTAACAGAACCTATTCCTGTGTTTGAAGATAACCAACCCTGCATCCATGCTCTAGAGTCCTGGGAAACAAAGCGGTTAAAACATGTTGATGTGAAGTACAATTTTGTGAAAGATCTTCATCGATCCAAAGTTATCAATGTTAAGTATATACCCACTGGTGAACAGAAAGCTGATATATTCACAAAAGGGCTTCCAGTTGAACTATTCAATAAGCATAGAATTAATATTGGAATGTGTGAAATGTCTTCTTAAGTTTTTTTTATTATCTTTGTATTCAGTATTCAAAATCGAGGAGGAGTGTTGTGGTATGACGATTTCTCATACTGATTTGTAATGTTGCCTGCATGTGAATTTGTCATTCCGAGGCATCTGACCAAGAGGGGAATACCGGGAAGATGCTATGAGTCACTGTTCGTCACTGTTCTAGTTTGGAATAAAAGTGAAAAGTTAAAGAAGAGATTTCTGTGTTTAATTTAGAGAAATCACCCAAACCTGATCATAAAACGACACTCCCTAACTCCATTTTCCACTTCGCACTTGATGAATTCATAAACGCAGCTGGATATCTCTACAGCGCCTCTGCCTCCAACAGTTTGGTCCCAAACGAAACATGTAGCACACTTCTTAGTACAGTCAAACACAGTGAAGTTGTAGGCAGAAATCTTCCTCTTGTAGAAAAACTCCCCCACTTCACTTTTGGGGCAGAAAAACACCTTTTGTAAGTCGAAGCAGATGACTTTAACTCTTCCATTACTATTTTCATCACTCCGGCTAAAATCTTTGACTTCTTTCTTAATGTTTCTAACAAGTGTCTTTGCTTCTTGGTGCTCATCGTATTCCCTTTTCAACTCAACATTTGCTACACGGTCTTCAGGAGAAAGAGAGTTCCACTTAAAGCAAAGAGAGCATTGATCCTTCTTTGGTTTGTAGAATCCGAGGTTAAAGGAACAATTAAAAATGTCCCTATACTGACGCAAACTTGCAGTGTGTTCTCCTTTACCCACCTGCATAATGTATAAGCGATACATTCTAGCAACACTCAAATTTGCCTGCAGATAACGTCTTCTTGTGCCCTCTCTGCAATAGTGACTTTCAATAACTGGGAATGACTTTATATGGTCTTTCACACTCCCAATTAAAATAGGCGATGTTGTTTTCCTATTTTCATGCTTACCTCTCTTATCTGGACTATTTTTCTTATGCGCTGTCTGTACAACTTTAACACTGATATCTAAAGTGTCTAAGAACATTGTCTGACACACAACAACAGGTCTGCCCTCATCATCAGGCAAGTAATATTTATAAGAAAATTTTCTATAAGGGCTAGAGGACACTACTTTTCTATGAGCGACAGGAACTTGATATGTATACTTTGTTAATATATGCCATTGAGAATTCTTACTTTGAGAACCATAATACACCTTAAAAAACTTCTGCCTTGCTGATACTGTTATTCGCTCCTGGCATTTTCTTCTGCAGGTATCATGACAGCCTTTTCTCATGGACCTTGCCTTTATCTCTTTTCCTCTAACAGAAGTATGAGCTAATCCTGAATTGTAAGCCAATTTAGCCGCTGCAGCCATTGGCCTTGAGCGCTGTCTCTTTCTCGGTGGAGTATGAAGGCTTGGCACAGATGGTCTTTTGGAGCGCTTCTTATTATTAATTACTACTTCTGCTTCTTCAGTATGAGTCTCAGTTTGTGAATTGTTTTCAGGTGTAACATCTAATATGGAAATCTCATCAGGAACCAAGGCCACAGACTGAAAAGTTGACACCACTACTTCCTCATGAAGAATAGGAGGTCCAGCTTGGTCTAATGTTTGGTAGACTGGAGGTGCCAAGGAATCTTCAGCTGGACTCAATTGCTGGAGCTCCACAGGTGTAAGAGGTTCCAATGGTGCAAAACCCTCCTCAGCCAAAGCATCAACTGCTGTCAAATGATCTTGGAGAGAGTCATTACCAAACAGCTGCCTCTTTGCACGAAGGAACCCTGGAAAAAAAAAATCAAAATTACCACCATAATAGTGAAGCAAATACTGCACTTAAATTGTTTGTTGTGGTATTCAAGACTGCATGGTTCTGATTTGACATTTAAATGGTGACACTAAATTTACATTTTTTAAAATTTAGTTCCTTTGCAGAATACTTGCACAACAAAATATACATTTTAAAAACTTTATAAACATACCAGGTTGAGTAAAACCAAATGATTCATCTTCAGGAGCTAGAGGTAAAAGAAAAAAGTTAATAAAAAAGTAATTACTTGGGTTAAACCTCTTTAGTGTAAACTGTCTAAAACTTACTACTGTTATCAAGAAAAGGAAAATGACTTCTTTGTGGCGGAGCCTGATAAATTGCGGAAGTTGTGGCAAGAAGACTTGTGGAGGATCTGTCTAAGCTCTCACATCCTGGAAAACAAACAAAGTATTATACAGTCATATTTAAAGAAATAAAAGTAAAAAATATATTTGACTTGCTTTTAGGAGGAAAAATGTATTGAAATATTGCTCTTAACTATATCATAAAAATTACAGAAACTACTTACGTGATGTGTTGTAGTCCTGTTGCTCATTATTTGAAAAGTGTTCTCGTGTTTGTGAAGTTTCTGAATCTAGCCATTCTCTTGTTGCTTGAGCCCCGTTCAATTCCCCTGCAATAATGAACTACATTTGTTTGGATTCTAGGAAAAATATTGTTGAGTTAATTTCAAATATACTTACTTATGAAATCAAGATTAAGAATATCACGCTCTGATGGTGTGAATGAGAGAGCATCTGATTCTGTGTTGTTCTGTGACACAGCTTGTACCATGTGACCTGAAAAAATAACACGTATAAATTAAATTCACTGTCTTCATGTTATAACAATTGTTCACATTGATAAGGCCCAAAGCAAATGTAATTCTTAAAGTAAAGTTTGATTGGGTGCTGCATTACAACTGATATTTTCAAAACTCTGAAGTAAGTTGTCAACTTTCACATTCCTTTCCATTACACCCCATATCCTAATACTATGTTGTATTTATACGATGAAAGATTTTCACCCTTACCATAGAGTGGTTCCTCTTGCTTTTTAGGATCTGGCTTTTCGGATTCTGGCTTTTTGGGATCTGGCTTTTTCGACTCTGGCTTTTTTGACTCTGGCTTTTTTGACTCTTGCTGCTTGGATCCTTGATTTTGCCTTTGCTGCTTTTCCTTCTCTTTGGCTAGAGCTTCCAAAAGCCTTCGACCCTGACTGGGTCGGTCCATGTTGCTCTGAAACATAAAACATACAAATTAGAAGAAGAAAAAAAGAGAATATGATTAGAGGGGGAAATAGTTCGATTCAATAACATAGCTTAGATAGTACAAAGTAAACTAAATGCTGATTTCACCAGCAACCACAGGAGACATAAATTAATCCAAAGTTATCCTTAGAAACAAAAGCAATGGCAGTGCTCCAAAGCGAAACAAATAAGTTACACAAAAAAATAAGATCTAGGGTGGAATTAATCAAACATCTCTTGATTCATTTCTTTCCACACATCAATAAAGGAACTCTGAAGAATTTTTGATACTAAACGGCGCAACACGATTGAGGTTAGAATATGAGAGACACTAATCATTCGAAAGAACACAGCGGGAATGTTGATGAACATAAAATTCCAAGAAAAGCAAAGACTGTAAAAACCTTAGAAGCTAGGCATACGGTTTAACGACCAGTAGGAACACATAAAATACCTCACATACCTTGCAGCTCTCGACTCCCGGCTTACTCCTCACGACACGACTCCCGCGCAGCGCTGCGCTCTCCCTTCCACCAACGGGGCGACACGGCGCGGTCGGGACGGGACGGACGGGAGCGCGGAGCGCGTGCGACATCGAACTCTGTTGCCTGGACCCCGAGACTCGATCGCGACTTCGGACTTTTGATTTTTAGCAAAATCTTAGGGTTTAGGTACAGAATTGTGATATGAACTATAAGACAAAATGTTTTCAGCGTGTTTCATTCTATAAGGAGCAGTCATTAAGTCAATTCACCCAAAAAGTGACTTCGAACCTTGTTAGAGCGATACAGAAGAACATCAAACTTTGTTAGCGGAAGCTCCAGGAGATCGGACCATGTTAGCGGGCGCGCCCGGAGATCAGACTTTGTTAGCGGGCGCGCCCGAAGATCGAACTTTGTTAGCGGGCGCGCCCGAAGATCGGACTTTGTTAACGGGCGCGCCAGGAGATAGGACTTTGTTCGTTGGGCGCGTCGTATTGGCCCCTAGCCCACCTCGAAAAAAGTGGAGCGTAATGTTCGTAATTTGTAGTAACATTTCGTTGGCCACCCCTTTATCCTTTTCCCCTTGCAGTATTTTTATTTTATTCAAATCTCAAAGTTTTCCTTTTAGTTGAGACGGACGAAATCCAGCTTGCATTTGTCAACGCCGTAAAACACGTGTTTTATACGTATCGTTTCGCTTGTGGAAACTTTCTTGAACATCTTGAGCCCAGGTTTTACGTCTATTCTTTCAAGATTATAGGCTTACAAACAAAGAAATTTCTGCTATGGGCTTCTAGCCCGCCTCTAAGACAGAGCAGAACGTAACGTGCGAAATCTGTTGTATTATTTTGCTTGTTACTACTTCTCTTTATCTTTTGTAGCCAGGTGTTTTGGTACATTTTCAAATCACGAAATGACAAGAAAATTAAATTTGTTCGTTTGCGTTATAACGGACGAAATCCCGCCTTTATTGTGACGAACGTAAAACACCTGTTTTTTTTTTTCACGTATCGGTTAGCTTGTTGAAATTAACTGGTACCTTTTGTAACCAGGTTTTACGTTCATTCCATTAAGATGTTCAGCTTATTTCAAAGATCATCTGCTATTGGTCCCTAGCCCGTTCCCATGCAACTCTGAAAACGTAAAAGTGAGCAGTGCTAACTGTATGTAAGGCGCGCATGGCATGCACTCTGTATATAAAGTGTGCAAAATATGCACACTGTATAAAACGCCTGCGTGGGCATGCTTACTGTTTGTAATGTGTGCATGGACCTGTTTACTAACAGTAAATATTGCCTACATTTTTTTAAGTTAACGTGTGCAATAAGAGGCTTCCTGCGTGACCAACAGTGATCATTGCGCACATTTTAAACAGGGACCATGGCAATTCACAACCAACAGTGAGCATAGGGATGCACACTAAACCCTTCTGCAATTTGTTGTGCATAAACATGCAGGATTTTAAACAACCATTAATATACACATATTTTATACATAATAATGGACAAATTGTGCATACCTATACACAAATTTTGCATAGGTATGAATGAAATTGTGCATCATCCTATGGATGCTTAAAATCCTGCATGTTTCTGGACAACAAAATGCACTAGGATTTAGTGTTTGCACACGTTAAATACAGTAAGCATATCATACACACTTTATATACTGCCTGCAATGCTCACAGTTGGGATTTCAGTAAAGACAGAGTGAAGAATAACGTGCGTATTTGTTTCTAAAATTGTGCTTGCTTTTACTTTCCATCTCCTTTTGTAGTATTTTTTTTCGTCAGAACTCCAAATTACAATATAAGACGGAAAGGTAGGTTTTTTTTTTTGCCGTTTGAACGGACGGAAACCTGCTGACATTTGTAACGAGCGTAAGAAGTTTTTTTTTATTTACCGTATCTATTCGCTTAACAAAAATTGTCCCGCAGTCAAAATTTCTAAGCTGGTTGTACTTCCATCATCCCAAGACTGGAAGGTTAACGTAAAGTTTATTATATGCAATGTCTTTTAGCTCACGTACAGACAAAAGTGAAGCGTAACATGGGTTATTGTTTTTAAGATTCTGCTTGCTACTATTTTCCTCTTTCCTTTGTAGTATGATGTTTCGTTAAAATCTCGAATCACAAAATGACATGGTCACCGCAAACCCTAGAATCCAATAGGGTATTCCGCTGGAACGAAACCGGAACCTAAAGAAGAAAAGCACGACCGTCGGCTCTGTTTCCTCCTTCGCGCTCATTGGCTGATCGCTACAGTTACGTCACCGTTGACCAATCAGGGCCCAGGAGGAAACAAATCTGTCAGTCGTGCTTTTCTTATTTAGGTTCCGGTTTCTTTCCAGCGGAATACTCTATTTCTTACGCAAAATGGGTGAGGACACTTTTTCCATGCTTAAAAGGAGTGAGAATTTTTAACCTTACCCTCTACGAGCAATATATTTTTTAGAGTCACTCTGTTTTGTCTCACTTTACTTTAGCAAGAATCCTCACTTTCTCAGGGCGAAGTTACCAATTTCTTTCTCAAATAGAGCGAGGAAAAAATTTCTTACTCTGCAGAGAGTAATAAAATTGCCCTCAAATTCTCACTACTTCCACGTACTGATACACATACTTGGTCCCGAAAGGCCTGCTCTCTGCTGGTGTGCCACTGAGGTCCCTATATACCTGCCACGTACTGATACACGCACTTGGTCCCGAAATGCCTGCTCTGTGCTGGAGTGCCACTGAGGTCCCCATATGCCTGCCACGTACTGACACACGCACTTGGTCCCGAAATGCCTGCTCTCTGCTGGAGTGCCACAGAGGTCCCCATATGCCTGCCACGTACTGATACACGCACTTGGTCCCGAAAGGCTTGCTCTCTGCTGGAGCGCCACTGAGGTCCCCATATGCCTGCCACGTTCTGATACACACACTTGGTCCCGAAAGGCCTGCTCTCTGCTGCAGCCCCACCGAGGTCCCCATATGCTTGCAACGTACTGATACACACACACTTGCTACACCTGGTGCCGAAAAGCCGGCCAAAATATCGAAGGGAAACACACGGTCCCCAAAAGCGTACTTTCTACGGATGCAATATACACTCCTTATTTTGTGTTAAATTTAAAATCCGATAAAAGTTTTTCTGTCAAACCAAACCTTCTGAACACGATTATATGTCTCTTTCCTTTAAATCTGTTGGTCCCCAAAGGTCTGTTTGAGACGGGGTCCCCAAAGACCTGCCCATACACGTATGTGTGTGTGTGTGTGTGTGTGTGTGAGAGAGAGAGAGAGAGAGAGAGAGAGAGAGAGAGAGAGAGAGAGAGAGAGAGAGAGAGAGAGAGAGAGAGAGAGAGAGAGAGAGAGAGAGAGAGAGAGAGAGAGAGAGAGAGACGCGGGCGTGAAAGGGTTGCGCGCCGCTTTCTTTTGACGAATCAAACCGATATATAGGAGCACCGCGATATCGTGCCGCGCCCCCATGTTTGTGTGTGACTGCCCCCCCCCCCTTCCTTTCCCTCATCCCCCTGAGAGGGATGATCGGCCTCCGGCGCCTGTTCCGCCAGGGCTCCAGTCCCGACACGGCGTACGGCACGGGCCTCGGAATCGCCTCCGAGTAAAATAAAGTGCGAAAAGCGTTTTCCTGCCAGCGGGTGATTGCCAATAGCAGCCGTCGCGCGAGGCGCGGGGAGGCGGGAGGCCCGACGAGATCGAGTCGAGCAGACCGTGCTGCGGGGGTGGGGGCGGCAGCAGCGTGCCGGGGCCGGGGCCGGGGCCGGGGCCGGGGCCGGGGCCGGGGCCGGGGCCGGGGCCGGGGCCGGGGCCGGGGCCGGGGCCGAGGCACGGAGCCATCCGTCTTGCCGCTGGCTGGGATTACTTTTCACACATGGAAAGAAGTCCATATTTGTCAACGTGACACGAGGAAAAATGCCTGGCCGAGGCAGCTGCAGCGCCGGGGGCGGCGCGGGGCAACCATCGCCAACCTCCAGCGGTCCGGGGTGGTGCTGGCGGTGCGAGAGCGAGGTTGCGCTCACCCCTACCCTCGTGACACGTGACACCTGCTGACTGATCCCAGCCTCGCCGGCTTGAAGGGTTGCCAATTCATTTACTGTACGTTTACGTTCATATGGATTGTTCCTGAGGGGCAAACAACTCTGAATTTTGGTGTACACATTTTGAGAATTTTCGTGAGCTTTTGTTAATATTTCTTGATTTTTTGTTAATTGACAAGTGAATTTTACCGATTTTTTTTTGTTAATTTTTCTGAGTTCATCCTAAATTTTCCTGATTTTTTTTTCTTTTTGTGAATTGCTTTAAATTTTTCAGAATTTTTCAGACGCACGACGTGAACAAAAATTTCAGAGTTGTTCCCCCCTCTATTGTTCCGCCTTTTGGACATACCGTGTTCTCGTTAAGGGGCCGGGCCGATCACCCGCGGTAGCAAGCAGGAGTTAGTCTTACTCGAGCCACTCAGCGGCCCCGCGCCGCCCCGCCTAGCGCTAGCGAGGACTCGCGGTGCCAACTCAAACACAGCTATCGCCACGCCGCTATATCAAACTGCATTTGAATCCAATTTGCCATCCTCCCCGTGTCCCGTCTACCCTCTGCAGAGGAGGGAGTGGGGGAGGGGGAAGGCGGCCTCACCAGCACTCCCGCCCCGCCTTGCCCGCCCCGCTCCGCCCCGCCCCGCCCCGCCCCGCCCCGCCCCGCCCCGCTCCGCCCCGCCCCGCCCCGCCCTCGCGCGAGAGTCTCCACGACGAGACGCGCAGCCAAGTTATAGATTGAGGGATTTAGAGAAAGTGGCGAGATAACTCACCACCCGGGCGTCGAGGCCCTTAAAGCCTCCATTTTTCATACATGCGCGCGCTGCGGCGGTGAGACCCTCCCTCTCGGTTACCACCACCGCGCCGCACCGCGCCCCCCTCCTGCGGGTCAACTCACCTTGTCCCTTACGAACGTTTCCGGAACTGCGTGTATTATAGCCTCACTCTCTCTATTTTATTTTTTTTAATATTTTTATGATCATGCCCAATGGAGCCTGGCTCTATACGTCATGCGGTTACATCGACTCGGAGCGAGGCGACCGCGATGTAACTGCAGTGTGGCCGCACAGCGTGACCGCAGGGAAGCGATGTGGGAAAAGGCGCGGGGCAGGGCGGGGCGATGCGAGGCGGGGCAGGGCAGGGCAGAGCGGGGTCACTCACTTTTACACCGTAAATATACTACAGGGTGAAATCGGTGTTGGCGGCAGCGCAGCAGCATCTCGGCTGACATGTTGTGACACTGAAGAAAATAATCGTAAATTTACGACTGTTTTCGTAATTTGTGATTACGACATAGAAATTTGAATTTTCGAGCGCAGTCGTAAATATACGAAAGCAAATTCTTACTCGTCGAAGAAAACTAAGTCGATACAAAATGAAAAAAATTATCGTAACGATACAACTGGATGTTGTAATCTTTACGAGATTTATCATGAAAAATTTCCCCGTAACCCTCACGAATATTTTTCACAGTAAATATTATCAGTTTCAGTTTCAGCATGGCCAGCATGGCGTATGAGAGCGTAACGCGGAAGAGAAGAGACGATGAGATACAGGATTTTGGGCGCCTTTTCGCTTTTGCCAGCGGCGGGTTGGCGTTGGCGTGGCGGCGGTCTCCGGCGGTGCTCCATTCACATGCAGTCGAGATTTGTGCTACGACAGCCTACACTCATTTGTCACGTCACAGGCGGCCGTCGCGTCACCACATGTGTGAGGGGGTCGGTGGTTGGTCCTTCCCCCCGCCTCTGCGCCGCGGACAGTCTACCCCGCCACGGCCTGCTCCACCAGCTCTGCTGTCCTGTCACAAGCACAGTCAACGACAGTGACGTCTACTCCGGCCAGCAGCGCAGAGCGGACGCGAACACCGGACAGATCACAGCCAGCAGAGGCGCGCCGGACAGCCGCCTGATTCCGAAGATCGCTCTCGCGTCTCTGTCCTTGTTGCACTGTCGGGGCCCTGTCATCCCCCATATTAGGCGCCACCATAGTCACGACAAGGACGGAGGGCGTTCTTCGGAATCAGATGGCAGGACAACGTGAAAGCAGGGCAGGGCAGCTCAGGGGCCCACCGCGGCCGCCAACAGCAGACTGATTCTCGCAAGATCACTCCCGTATCTATGTCTCCATCCTTGTCGTTCGCCTAACGGGGTGGCAAGGGCCCACGAGTGCGACAAGGATGGAGGCGCGATAGAGCTAAACATCTTCGCGGAATCAGACGACAGGCTCCCTGTCAAGTGATGTGTGCGAGTTGCCCTCTTTTTCTCTCACCTGGGAACTGCCTCCTGTCCTCCGAAGCGCTCGCGGCGGAGGAGGTGTGTTACACCGACAAGCAGCACTCTCCTTAATCTTCCCTACATATGTTGTCGGTCCAGCTCGTCCTCCACACGCGGATGGGACAGGACAGCTGAGCCGGGCTGGCCGTGCACGTGCACTGCTCGGCCTTCACTCCACACCGCGGCGCGAGATGAGACTCGCGGCTCCGGGTCCGGGTCCAGCGCGCGCGGTCGCGGGCGGCGCTGCGAGTAGTGCCAGCGCCAGGAGCGTGCCGCCCCGACTGGACTGGACCGGGACCCGGCCGGGGCGGCGCCACCCCGCAGGCCCTGAGGGGAGGCTGCTGCTGCTGCTGCTGCTGCTCCGCGCGGCGATACCCCACGGCACGGCACCTTGCCTTGGCACAGCTAGGAGTAAGGAGGAGGAGGAGGGCGAATCGTCAACCAGGGTTCATGATGACTAGATCCACAGAATCGTTATTACTGATATCTATGCATAGGCCATTAAAAAAAAATACAAAATAAAATAAAAAATTGAACTTTCTTTTCACGCAAATCTCTTCAGTACTAGATCAAGGGGGACTTCCCCCTCCCCGACCCCCTCCGACCCCCAAAAAAGAAGGCGGACAAAAAGAAAAGGCAGCTCACATTTATTGATCAAGACCTGGAGATGAGGATATATTTCAGGTACTGACTTTATAATTTTATCATTGAGAATGAATACAGATTTGGGGAGCAGTACATATAAAATGTCAAAGTTATATAATAAAAATGTTGATTCTCAAATTACTCAAAAACCAAAACCTTTAAAAAATTATTACGAGAGATGTGATTTTCATGACAAAAAGCAGAATATTAAAATTAATTCATAAATATTCTCAACCATGTAAAAATATGAGATTTAAATACAGTTCTTTTTTCTTTTTTTAATGGGAGTTAGATAGTATACCACAGTTTGATGAATCTGGAATAAAGGGATCTTTTGACAAATTGACAGGATCGTTACTCAAATTATCACAAACAGGTGAAATAGGATTGACTTTTCCAATTGGATCTAGGCTAGTGGATAAAGGTTCGACTGGTGCCCCATCAGGGGGTAGTCGCTCCCTCAGAGGACTTATTTCTGGTAAATTCTCTGAATCTTCATCTGAGCCACTCACATGAGAAAGCTCATCTTCACTGACATGTGAGGCTGATGATAACTTTCCAAAAGGAGACACATTTCTCCTTGATTGTGAGTCTGGAGATTCACACACACTGGATTGCTGGAGACCTTCCACATTTCCACTAGAATTAGCAGTACTACATTCGTTCATGGATTGTGAGATAGGCTGTTCATCCTGTACAGGTGAGTTCTCATTTTCTTCCTGGTGTAATTCATCATCAGTTAAGGATTGAGGACCAAAATACCCATCTTCCTCAAGTGTTTTTGACTTGTGTTTGGAAACAAAATGAAGCCTTTGCCCTCGAGCAGATTTAAAAACTTTCTCACACACTGGGCATTTGTTGTCACAAACATGATCAGCACCTTCTACTAGAGCTTGTCCACAATCCAAACAACATACTTGCATATTTTCCAGTTTGCCACAGCATGTATGTCTGTTCAGTGCTTCTACATTGCGGAAATCCTGGTTGCATCCGCTGCAGGGGAAGTTTGTCCTCACTTTGCTCATGTGAGTAGCAAGATGGATTTGGTAATATTCTTTAGAACGACAGACAACATGGCAGCGTTCACACTTGACACTAAATTGCTCAATAGAATTATCAGGTTCTTCAGTACTACTAGCAGGCTCTGACTTTTTACATACTCCTGAACTTCTCCTATCTTTTTTCACTGGCATGCTTTCATCATCAGAAAATTCAGTTGCATGAACATAGAGGTGCAAAATAAAGGCATCCTCTTCCTCAAAATCTTCAAAACAAATGTTGCACTTAAATGCTTTCTTCTTTGAGACCGAAAGGATGTCTTTCAAAATACTGTCACTTTTCTCTTTCAATTTCTTTGACTGTCTGGATCTATACACATGGTATTTTTGATGACTGGCAAGACCATGTTTAGAAGCAAAAGACTGGGGGCAAAGTGTACATTTGAACCTTCCATGAAGCGCTTTCATATGGTCCTGCAAGTTGATAGCACTATCACAAGTGGCATTGCACAAAATGCAGGAATAGTCTTCATTAGGTACTACAGGGTTGGTTTTCTTACATTCTTTCAGAGTAGACAAAGGCTGGTCTTCCGAATCACTTGAATCTTTCTGATCTAACTCACTTTTACCATCCTTCTCCAAAGATAATTGTGAAAAATGAGATGACTTCACATTAGAAGAGTTGCCAGAAAAATGAGCTGATGAGGAATCAAGCGAGGCATGCTCGGAACCAATATGCATGGACAACATAACACGAGATGCAAACTGCGCAGGACACTGAGAGCAATGTTCACTCAAATGCTTTTGGTTACAGTCTATGAACACAGAAAGGTGCTCTTCAGCCTCATGAATTGACTTTTCAGCAACAGATGGAAATTCTTTTTTGCACAGCAGGCACTTCAAACATTTTTCAAGATGATTGTTTAAAGCTTGTTTTGAGGTACAAAGCATTTGACAGAAAACACACCTCCACTCCCTCCTCCGATTGAGCTTCCTAGATAAAGGCCCTGCAAGTTGCTTTTTCTTGGTTTTGAGTTTTTTACAAACAGGAGAAGCAGCTTTATCACTCTTATAGTCAGAAGCACCATAAATTCTTTTCCTCTTGAGTGTTTCAGGTTGTACGCCAACAAAATTAGTCTGGGTATCAGGGGGCAGAGCTGATTCCATTGCAGGAATGTTGATGTCTGAAGTGATAGATGAGCTGATGAAGGATGAACTAGACAGGTAGGGCTCTATCACCGCTGAATCCACATGTGAAAATGGAGTTGATGTTGGCCAAGATGAACAATCAGGGGCTTGCATTAATTCCTCTTCAGACTTGACACGGATCATGGGAAGACGTTTTGATTCATTACTAAAACAAATAAATTGACATGAAGTATGTGAGGAAAAATGCCAAAGTAAAGTTAATAACATTTAGAGGGGCTTACTTGTTGGAGGATGATGGGATTGGTGTTGAGCAGTTACTTAGTTGTAGAGAGCTTTGGTCCAACTGGAAGGAAATAATAGTTTAGTTTGAGAAGAATAATAAAAAAACGGTTATTCAATGTTAAATACATACTGTTTTTTGAAGATTATTGGCTTTTTCCAGGTAGGTCTGCACTTCGGGAACATGGTGAAGGGGCAGTAACTTAAGTTTTAATCGTTCATATGAGGCCCAAACCATTGAGCGAAATTCATATAGTTGATTTACTTTGTATAAACATGTATGACAGATTCTTCGAGGCAAAGGGTCTCCATCATAGGTCTGTTGGATGGGAGAATAGAGAGAGGTAAAACAAGATTGAGGTTTATTTTAAAAATTCAAATAAAATAGAAGATCACTTACCACAATCTGCAAGCAAGTTTCAATTTTATGGCTTAGTTTACGGTGATGTCCTTCTCCCTCAAACAAAGGCAACATGATCCCATTGTCCTCAAGACAAAGCCGGCAGTAATTGGTCCAACTATATGAGATTTGCACGTCCAGAGCCATTGTACAAAGAAATTCTCAGAATTCACATAAATATAAGTCGACGGAGGACAACTCAGAGAACCCAGAGGCGGTGAGCCTTCCACAACCTTCACCACACACAACACATGGTAATAAGCTAACTTGATGAAAATGACAATAAGACGTATGACTTAAGTATTTCAGGTTTATACGAGCAGATAAGAAGCCGTTCAGGCCAATCATAAAACAACAGAGAGCAGTCAGTAGCTTTCAAAATTAGGAAAACAGTTTTAGGCCTCGATTTGACTATTCGCAGCAGCAGGTTATCAATCGTGTCGTCAATGCAAGGCTGCCACTCAAAACATCTCCCGCCCTCCCAGACAGAACTTTTCGGTGGAAATGTATGTATGTCCAGAGGGAAGACATCTAAATCATAAAAAAACTATATGCTTGAAACGGACTGAATTAATGCAACACAACAAAACTAGAAAATTTCGTCAAACTTTGGAGATTTTTGCTAAGATCTTGACAAAAGTTTTTCTGTCTTGGGTTGACGTGGCTAGCCTGGCTTCATTTAAAAACGCCCGGTAAGGCTCATGATTGTGTGGGCGCCCTAGGTTCGACTTTCCAGATTTTATTTCCACAGGTTTGACCGGTGATTGTGCGAAAGAATTGTTGGACTCAAGGTTCTAAATATTACTTTGTTTTATTGATAATCTTTCTGGTTTCCAAACAACAGTTTTCAGAGGATTTAAGAAGTAGCTTCAGTTATTCAACACACTGTCATGCATTTTGGGTTTGCCTAGGATCTTTCTGCTTGGCTATACATATCCAATGCTCAATCAAAAGAGAGGGTGAGTTGAGTATCAACATCTCTCCTTGCGAATAAATTAAAAAAAAAAATATAGATATTTCTTTAAAAAGATATTCCAGAAATTACCAGCCTCTTACCAAGTCTTCTCATGCTACAAAAATAAATGTTCTCACACAAAAGAACTTTTTCCGTCGGTTTTCAGAAAATTGGTCACATTGAACTTTTTTAAAGTCCAAATTAAAAACATGAAAGGGGGGACTGTTCTTACATAAGCCTTTAAAAGACCACTTTTGAATATTTATGAAACCTTTTGTGACACTGCTGGGAACTTTCTAGATTGATGGCATAGTTACGGACAGACAAGCACAATGATTTCCATAGGAAGATTGCTAATTACCAATCACAGAGAAGCTTAGAACAGAAACAGCCCACCGAGGCAACAACTCACTGAAGCTTATCATTCATTTAGATGAAGAATTGAGATGTACTTTAAACAGATAACTGTAATGTCTTCACACAGTAAAAATGACAGGGAAAACACCAAGACACTCATGCCCTTAAAATAAGCACTTTTACATATTCAGTGTACAACTGCAGTTTCTTAAGTTACGTTTTAATACTGATTACAACTGATGATAGTGCAAGAGAAAAAGCTATGAGTGCATGGACCTAAATTGATAGTTAAATTAAATTCCACAATACTGAATTAAATTCATCTCATTAAGTTTAGTGTTAACTCGAATTTTATTACAAAAGCAACATTGATTACCTGTGATCCAAAAATAACATTAAGATAGGGTGGATTTAGTATAGCGATTTTAGATAAAATTTAAGATAAAATATAATAAAATTGTCTGACTTTAGCAAAATGTATTTTCTTTAAACACCAAAAGAAATCATTCTCTAACAATAAGGCACTCCCTCTGATATGAATTTACTCTAGGACTTCATACCAAACACCTGCTTCATGTTACATTTTTCTTACCTGCCCTGTAACATTTCCATTTAACAAGCTGATGTCGACCAAATAGGTAGTAATTTCTAAATTTTAATATAAAACAAGTCAGTAGAGCACTCATGTCCTGCATGAAAAAAAGAAAAAAAAACTTAATCAAAGAATTGTAGAGTAATTTGAAGGGGTTGACATAAACTGTTGTGGCTTAGAAATAACAATCACTGATGTGATTTTTTTCTCTTCTTTTTTTTTTTTTTTTTGAAAGGCACATTCACAGCTGAAGTAGGTAACATTTTATTTGGTTAAAATAAAATGTAATTTTAGGGAAAGAAAACTGAGAAGCTGATTAATATACAAAAACAGACATGTAAGAGAGAGCAAGAACAATTAGATATTTTCAAGAATAGCACTGGAATTCTCTTTTCAAGATGGCCCTCTCCTTTCATCTAGGTTTTTTTTAATATCTTTAAGTTCAGTTTTATAGAATGGAAAAAAGTCATTGGTAGGGAAAAAAACTTAACTAAAGTGTGACAACAACCTATGCCAACAAATAGTCATGATGGGACCTGCCTTTGGTTACAATAGCTGATAAGGCTAAGTCTTTCATAATTGCACTTACGAGATTCATATAATTTGTGAGGAATATGAAGAGGGGACAACACTTACAGGCACAAGCATTACAAATGAGATCAAATGGAATGATATAGATGAAACAGGATTTCTGATGTGATTTTCGAATTTTAAATTGTACTTTAAAGAATAGTGTACTTGTTGACTATGGATTAACATGAATACTATAAAATGCATAGAATAATAGTTTTCAAAAAGCATCTTTTTTTCATAAATTTTCTCTTGCATCCTGTAACATGAGATAGCCCAACACTATCATCATGACTTCTAAATACAGTATGTATGCATCACACATTTAATAGGTGATCTGGGTTCAATTCTCAGGTCATCCTGTCCTGGAATTGAGGTTGAACTTGCCTCTTAAAATTAAGTATCTTTCAACCCTCTCTAATCACAAGTTAAGCTAAGAAGCCTTGGTAGGCATTTCAATGCTTTATAAAAAAAAAAATGTCCATGAAAACTAGAACCAAATGAAAACATTTCAACAAAAACATAAACTAAGCAAAATAGCCTTGTTAACAAACTATAGAGATTACATGAAATAAAAGTCAACATAAATGAATACAAGAGAGAGAAAACACAAATTAAAATAAAACAAAATACTGTAACGGATAAAATAAAAATATTTTCAAAACAATAACAAAAATAAAAACTCTTGATTTGACTGACAATCCTCATGTTTTCCAAGCCATGACTACCTTCTTGAAAGGTACAAAAAGTGAATGGGATGGTTCACTGTAAAATTTCAAGAGGGTTGTTATTACAAGCACAAGAAATCATGAAATATACCTTTACACACAGTGTTGAAAATTGTAAATACCATTCAAAATAACGGCGTCCTCGAAAAGAACCATCTGAATCACCACTTCCAGTGGTCAATTCCACACCAACATGTGGATCAGATAGTCCTGCAACAGCACCAACATATCGAATCTTCCCAACTGTAACTCGTCCATCACTAGTGATGATTTTCACCAGGTGATCCAGCTTAAGATCATTAATTGATTTTGGTAGAAATGGCTGAGCAGTTTTTAATGCAATTAAATCTGGAACAGCAAAAGATCACAAGATAACATTATTGAGTTGACTGAGTACTGTGCAGTATGACACTATGATTAATACTCCACAGTTTCAATATGTTCAGTCTTACCTCTAAGTGGATCTGGATCAGAATGCCTACGAGCCATGCGACGCCTACTGATTCGAGATAAATCCACTCCAGTTGAAATTGAATCAATAGACCTCCTGACATAATCCTCAGCTTCATCTATGAGGGAATCTGTAGAGTCACCACTGTCTGCTTGGGCATCTGTAATGCGTAAGTCTGGAAGGGATTGTCCACCTCTTCCTTGACGGCGCAGGCAGTTCTCTTTGATAGAGTGAAAGAAATGAATACAATTAAAATTAGGTAAAATCAACAGAATCAACAGTTTTAATTTCTAAAAAGGCCTTATGAGTTTTCAACTCCTCCAAAATCTAACTTTAAGGTCATTAAGAGTAATAGGGAAATACAAAACATTATTTTTGAAAATTTTGACTTATAACTAATATTTCCTGGAATTGAATTGACTTAAAGGGGATGGACAGCTGTGGAGAGGTGTAGCCTGGTGTATCTCTTAAGATTTACTGGAAAAAAATTACCTTGGAAGGAAACCTTGCTGCGAGCTCGATTCACACTTGGGCCAAAACTGCTAGAAGGGGAATAGCGATAGCCCCACGATATTGTTGGCCCCGCAAGTTTGGAACGAGACTGCATATAAGATGAAGTGAGAGGGACACTACGGGTTCTGTTGTGAAGAAGACAGCGAGTTGGAGAAGCTGGCTCAGACTGCCACGAGGAGGAAGAGACGGATCTCTGAATTAGGTGTCCGTGACGGCACACCTCAAGTAATGAGGATGAGGGTTTTATATCAGGACGTTGCTTCACATCTACATCAGGAGGTTGAGGAGAGGTAGCTGAAGACTGAGTACTCTGTAATCAAATTACAATAGGCCAGGAATCAAAAGCAGGAAAAGGGCAAGTGCAAATACAATTACACAAAGTTGTTTTCTAAAAGAAAGGTGCTCTTACAGTTTTCAAAATGATAGAAACTAAAATTACATCTACACCTATTTTGTAATACTGCTTCTGTCATTATTTTTTTCCTTTTACATTAATTTTAACACTGGACATACCTGGTATCTGGAGGGATATTCCCATTTCCCTTGAGTAACACAATCACATGGAGACCACTGAAAGCGTCCATATTCACGAGTATGCTGATAACCTGGAGAGACCAAACATGGGCCCATGATATCAGGGTTTTTCATGTAAGAAAAGGCTCTAGGAAAGTTACGGTAAAGGCCAGCCACTGTTGGTGCAAGACCACCAGAGTCAACTGGAGCAGTGGCACCTGACTCAAGAGCTAAATGATCAGCACTTCGAGATAGTTCAGGCACCATGCTGGTAAAATTTATATCAGAGAGGAGAATTCTCCGGGCATCCTGGCTACGATCACATATTTTCAAAGAAGGACGGCTTTGCATTGCTTGTCGAGTAGGTAAAGTAAATTTGGAAGGAAGTGTTGTAAAGGGGTGAGAAACCTGGAAAAAGAAGGGAAGTTAAATGAAATATTCAATAATTTGAATATTATTGAAATAATACTGAAATAATTTCAATTATTTGTAAAATTATAACCTTGTGAGCTAAATAGCTTTCCGATTTCCAATGAGATGGCAATGCAGTTATGTCTGTCTGGGCCTCAGACTCACACTTAGGTGAGCTGTTTGGCTCCACTAAAATAGGTCTCATTGGCAAACGTTTTGTGTCTGAAGATCCAGAGGGTCGTGGACTACGAGATGTTGAAAATTTTATAGTATGAGAAGGGCTTTTTGAAGAGGAAAGTACTTCTTTATGGATGATGGGTCGATATGGCATAGGGCTTGGAAGTGTATTCCGTCTTAAATTATTGTTTGGTGGGACTTCATTCTCATCTATGATCCCACATTTACTTATGTCAGTTTCCACCACAACAGTGTGGGCCCATGGCATTCGCAGACCTGTACTTTCTTCATCAAATTGCGTACTTTTCTCGACAGTTACTGGTAGTGAAGGTTGGCCGTTTACTGCAGCCCAATTATCGGTGTCACTTATTGAGACCAAATCTTCTTGCATGACACCCAACTCTTTGGTTTCCTCAGTTGTAAAAATCAGCTCTATGTCATCCAGTTCCTCTGATTCATTGTCAGATTCTTCATTTGTCTTTGGTTTAATCCCATTGATTTGGTCCTCATTATCACACTCCTGTGCTCCTGAAAGTTTATCATTTTCAAGTTGTTCTTCCTCAGCCGGAGAGGACTTTTCAGATATGTTCTGGTGTTCTCCTGTATCTAATCTAACACCCGCTTCATACTCTGGATTTTCCTCTTTTTCTTCATTTCTAATAGGGTCTTTTTCTTCACTTTCAGACACTGTTTCTGCTTTCGTGGGGAGCAAAGCATCATCTTCAGCTTCTTTACTCTCTGTATTTCTATCAACAGGTTCTACAGCAATAGATTGTTCTCTAACTGGCTCTGAGCTGGAAGTAGGGGTAGACTCACAAGCATTTGCTTGTTCTTCCATAGCTCTACCAATTCTAGAGGCTAAAACTCGCTCTCTCAGTATATGATTTTCTAAAGCCAACTTTTCAATTGTGTCAGCATAAACTTTAGTATTCGAGTTTGAATGAACTTTCACTCTAAGTTCAAACAATTCAGAGCGAGACTGTTCCAGAGCTGATCTTAGGGCGACAACAGTTTGGTGCAAGGCCCTCACTGTCTCTAAATTCAAGTCTGCTGAAGAATGACTAGAGAAGCTGTAAGTATTGTTAAGATCCATCGGGGAAATGAGGGAGTCTGCCTGGTG
The DNA here is from genome assembly GCA_029379305.1 of Frankliniella fusca. Lineage (NCBI taxonomy): Eukaryota > Metazoa > Arthropoda > Insecta > Thysanoptera > Thripidae > Frankliniella > Frankliniella fusca. The sequence goes on from JAHWGI010000267.1 coordinate 38,959, forward strand.
CAAGATGACATGCTGCAGCTCAGATTTCTGGAGTCAATACAATCTACCAAAAGTAGCAAATTCCCTCTCATTTTGCAAATACAGTAATTTGTGTTACTGCTCTACATTCTGTAAAGAGCAATAAGTACATATAGAAAAAATGATATATAGTACTTTTAAAAGGCCGATTTCAGACGAACGACAAACCTTTGGCTTTAACAGTACAAGTATGTGGATCATGTAACATCTGCTTCTTTTGGAGCTGCAGAAAAGAAAAAAATATCACCGATCAAGTTTCAACAGAATTCTCTTAGGAAGCAAATTTTTACTATCTAGAGATAAAAAAAATGAAATAAATTACGTTTCAATAAAATTATCCGCATTATAACGCACAGTATGACAGTTGGTTTGATGGAAGTAACATAACATGGACTACCCGCTTGCGAAATCAATATAAAAGGTTGACTAATGGTTGCAGAGAGAGTTTATCTAACTCTGTTTGTGAATTCTTTGAGAGAATAAGTTGTAATGTAGGATACCACTCAAACCAAGAACAAACCTTTTAACTGTCCAGCGCTGTGCTATTATTTATTCATAAAATTTACAGTGAAACTAACTACGCCAAACGCCAAACAAAACAAGATTTAGCAGAACTCAGAGCAGACGATGCGCCTTCTATACACCAAACAAACAAAACGTGTATCCAGGGCAGGCAATGATATAGTCATTCAATAAATGTTCAAAAACTTCGTCGCAAAAGCCTGCTGTAAATGTAAAACGAAAAGAAAAATCTATTTCAAAACCATAGTACGGTATGTTCTCAGTTTTGACGACAAAAGAGCGTACGTTTCCTCTCGGTGAAAATGTTGGTATCGCAGAACAAAAAGCGCGAAACAAGTAGGGAATTCAAAAGTCTCGGACATTGGACATCGATAATCCCTCGGTAGATTGATGCGCTCTATCTCTTGATGCAGCAGTGAAACTTGTTTGAAAATCAATTTTTCGTCGCCAACACCGGGCCACGGGCCACCGGGCACAGTATCGAAATAAAAATAAAAAAATGCACCGGAAGTCAGCGATTCCAAAACACAATTCTGCCCTCCTGGAGTCCTCAAACCTTTTACATATTGACGAATTCGAGTCCCTAAGAATTTATTTATCAGTTTAATAATTTAGTGTTATAATGCCTCAGGAGCCAGTTTTAGATGACTTCTGGTGCATTTGTTTTTCGAGAGTTTCGCGATTAATGGACCTAGTGAGTCTATTATCTCAAAAGCTAACGGTGAATTTCATTGTACCAGGTGGCTGACGGACGCCGTGCACTTTCTGTACTATGCAACCCGCCCGCACCGCTCCATCCGGGACTGCATACCCATCAGGCGCCGGGGACCGGCTCTAAGCCTGGACGCTCGGCTCCGGCACTGATGTTGCAGCCATCGTCCCGAAGGGGCCCTCTCGCGGTTCGCGCGGTCTACGGCGGGGCGTTACGAGGTTCACGGTTTCTCGGGGAGTAACCCGCGAGTCCGCCGGGAGAGCGCGCGGTCTGCGAGTCGCTCCGTGGGGGTATCTCGCGAACCGCGGATCCTCCGCGGGGAAGGTCGAGGTCCGCGGATCCTTCTCGTGGGTTGCTCGCAGTCCGCGAAGGACTCACAGAGGATCCGCGGTACGCGAGATTCCTGCGCGGCAGGACGCGCGGACCGCGAGCTTTCCAGGCGGACTCGCGGGTTACGCTAGCGAAACCGCGAACCTCCCCCCTGTAACGCCCTACCGTAGACCGCACGAACCGCGAGAGGGCCCTTTCGGGGCGTTCGCTGCCACAACAGTGGCGGAGCGGAGCGTCCGCGCTTGGAGCCGGTCCCCAGCGCCTGATGGGTATGAAGTCCCGGATGGAGCGGTGCGGGCGGGTTGCATAGAACAACAAGTATGGCCCACCGGGGTAACTTTGTCCACCCCCAAAAAGAATGTCTAAAATTCTATTTAGCATTTCAAACATATCTTAGGGGCTGGGGGTAACTTTGGCCTATCCCTAAAAATTTGTTTCAATTACCATTTAGCATTTTTAACAAAGTTTTAGTGGGTGGACAAAGTTACCCCGGTGGGCCAAAGTTACCCCCGTTTACGGTAGATTGTAAGCGCATCAAACACGTTTGATACAAAAAAAAAAACGTCGTTCTTTACCTCTTTACCCTTTACGTTAATAATTTTAGCTTTCAACTAGAAATGGTAAGTCAACAGCAGGATAGTGAGTCCATAACAGTGGCGGTCATCGCATGAAGCCGGGGTGGCAGCTGCCACCGCGGCTTTTGGAAAAAGGAGGTAGGTTTGGGGTCCGAGGAGGTAGGTGAGAGAAAGGAGGAGGGAGAAGAAAGGGAAGAGAGGGAGGGAAAGAGAGAGAGAGAGAGAGAGAGAGAGAGAGAGAGAGAGAGAGAGAGAGAGAGAGAGAGAGAGAGAGAGAGAGAGAGAGAGAGGAGAAAGAGAGAAGAAAAAGAGGAGAGGAGAAAGGAAAAAGAAAAGAGGGGAAAGGGTTAAGTTTAAGAAAAGGAGGAAGGTTTTTGGACTAGGACGAGGGGCCCACAACTCTGGAATTCAGGTGTACAAGGCCACCGAAATCTTTGAAAATCATATTGAAATCTCATTGAAATCAGTGAAATCTTTGAAATCAGTGAAATCTTTGAAATCAGTGAAATCTTTGAAATCAGTTGAATTCTCTTGAATTCACACGAATTCCGTTGAAATCACTTTGAATTCACGTGAAATCACATTCAATTCAAATTATCACATGAAATCACATTGAATTCACATGAAATCACATCTAAAAAGCGTCTCGGGAAACTCACTCAAATCGGTGTGGGGAGAGGAGGGGGGCGATGTGCACTGGAGGTATAAATAATAGTCCTACGCAAATCCACTTCCACAAATCTGGTTTGTGAGGGAATATTAATTTATTAACTGGAGCAATAAAACATAGTGAAAGTGCTAGACGACCAGGATTCTTTAAAATACCTCCTTGTTACGGCACAGTTGAAGTGAAATTCTCAAAATCGTGCAAAAAATACGGGGATTCCCAAGAAAATACACGCACAGCTGATCCAAATTACTCTCTCAATTACATGATTAAATAGGATTTTTACTAAATTATTGTGAATTATTTCGATTTATTCCAAATTATTGGAAATTAACTTGCAACTGCGCAAAATAATCACAATTTTTTCAATTATTTTTTTAAAAAATTCAGAAGCAAATTTTGCTCTGCAATTGAAAGGGTGGCGTGAAAACATGGAAAATTTTTGCGGCAGTAAACCTCCCGAAGGAGGTTGCGGTTCCCGCCAGGCACAGGGCTTTTACCCCCTGTGGCAGCCAACTGCTTCGGTGTTCCATGGGAACCGGCGCTTTGCTGACTGCGATCCTATCGCGCAATTCGACAGATTTGATCCCCGTACCACCATTGGCCTACCCCTAGAGGTACGAGCGGTGTCAAGAGCGTTAGACTTCCTGATCCCAGTTTCAGAGGCCTTACCTCAGAGGGGTACGCGGGATTCGAACCCACAACCCCGAGTGCCGACACGTAGCCAGAACAGGAAGCGACCCAACGCCCAGAGCCACCGAGCCAACGGCGGTGAGACGTGTTTAACTTCTATTTGACCTGCCATCCAGCTGCGGCCAAAGGGAATGTCAAGCGCGAAAAACCCTTTCCCGAGTGGGTGTCGAACTTCGAACCACTCAGTTCGGTGTTGCGCGCTCTACCAACTGAGCCACGACGCCACGATGACTGTACAGTGCGACGGGTTTGAGCCGTATTTGCCGATTTGCCCTGTCCTCCTGGCTGGAGGCTGCAGGATACGCGGAGAAATTGTTTATACATTGAGTACATTGAGTGGCCCCAAAAATACTTGAATTCGTTGGAAATCTCACGAAATCAGTGGAAATCATATGAATTCGGTAGACATTTAACTGAAATCAATGGAAATTATGTGAAATCAATGAAAATCACTTGAAATCATGTGAAATCTCGCGAAATCAGTGAATTCACTTGAAATCTTTGAAATCCGTTGAAATCACCTGAAATCATGTGAAATCTTTGAAATCCGGAAATCAGGTGTACAAAATTTTTCGGAGTTGTGGGCCCCTCGGACGAGGAGGTAGGTAGGTTGACTAGCTTGCCACCCCGGCTCAAAATGCGATGACCGCCACTGGTCCATAACACACGACACATTGTTGTCAGTCACGGCTTTCCACGTTCAAACCTTTCGCGGCATTTGTTTTCTTTTTGAGACAAACTTCAAATGATTACAGAATATCTCAATAGAATGCGTTGCTCGACTCGCGCATGCGCACAACCCCTACCGTGGTGTTGATATTGATACTCTCAATGTTGATAAACACAAATGAATGTAATGTTTACTTTTTAATTAGAAACTGCAGAATGTTGAAAATTGTTGATACGTTTCGTGATAACTTTATTGGCAAATAGTGTAATTTGGTTGTATGTTTGTCCGTATACGGGATAAAAGGGTCCCGCGGCGAGCAGTCGAACGTCTCTGTTCGAAATTTAGATTCTTAATTTCTTAAAATTTTGCTTAGTAACTCGAAAAAAAACTCTATTATTGACTCATTACTGGGTAAAAAGCTACAATTTGCTTACACAGACATAACCGTAAGTATTACCATTTCTTCGCTGAAAATGGGGTCTAACTTACACCGCACTGAGCACAATACTCGTTCTTTCACCTCTATGTTAAGTGAGATGTGGAGAAGGTAAAGAACGAGTAAAAAGTGCACGGCGTCCGTCAGCCACCTGGTATATTAAGCTTTGGTGAAACATGGTGCAGCACCATGCATTACTGTGACGTTCACCGTCGCTTACGACGAAAATCACCGTTGGCATTTGTTAGTGAACGGGGAGCAGCAGCGTAGCGACAGCGACTACGTGCTTTGAATACGAGTCCGAATTTCGCCATAAGGAGCCCTTTCCTTCTGCTAGTGAAGTAAAGTGAAGTAAAGTGAGGTGATGTAAGGTGACGAGAAGTAGAGTAGAGTAAATTAGAAAGTAAAGTAAAGTAGAGTGAAGCAGTGAAGTAAAGTGAACACACGACGGGACCTAGCAGCAGCCTTTCTCCCCACCGCGCCTAGGCAGGCCGGCGGGCCGCTCTGGCCGCTAGTTGGTCGATGGCGACGAGCCCCCCAGCCGCACCTCCGGCTCCGGTTTGACCGGCTGCGCCACGCCTGCCTGTGTCGCGCTGATCGGGTGTCTCCAGGTCACAAATCCATCGGCAGAGGAGCGGCGGCGCCAGCTACAGGGAAGCGGGGCGGGAGCCCGGGGCGGGCGGCGGGGCGTGGCGGGGCGTGGCGTGGCGGGGCGGGGCGGGGCGGGGCGGGGCGGGGCGGGGCGGGGCGGGGCGGGGCGGGGCGTGGCGGGGCGGGGCGGGGCGGGGCGGGGCGGGGCGGGGCCGGGGGCACTCGGAGTTGTTTTCGTTGTGACCTGGCCTGGGGCCTGCGGCGCCTGCGGCCGGGCCCGGCCCTGATAAAGGTCCACGACGCGCCGCTCCGGAGGCGCGCTCAGCCTCGCCAGTCTCGACGTCGTCTTCATCGAGATAGCGTGCCGGGCCGGAGCCGGAGCGTCTCCAGACATGCCCGCCGGAGGAGAGAAGGTAGGCGTAGAGTGTGTCGCGGGGAGTCGCCCCGGACACAACGGCACACGCCGAATGCGACATGGTCACCATGTGGTCACGCTCCAAGTGGTCACGATCATGATGTATCGCCGGTCGCCTAGATTTCGGATGAGGCATTCCCCTCCCACGCCCCATACCTCCTCAGACCGCTGCAGAGCCATGGCAGAGCCCTGCACCGGGTGGGCGTCAATCCCTACTGACTGGCACCCGATAGCGGCTAGTGGACGTAGGCGATCGGTCTGCGCCGCAGTTCTCCCTCTCACTCCAACTCGCTTTCGGCGGACGCCAGCGGTCATCTGCATGCCTGCCCGCTGCATCTTTCGTAATAATTTTGAAGAATTACCAAAAATTCTCGTGTATTTTCTTATGTATTTTTCGTGTATTTCTTGTATTTTCAAAAAAAAAAAAAAAAATACGCCGTATTTCTGTGTGTACACGTTTTGAGTTGGCCGCCCTCTGTTTCGAGTCCCAATTAGAAACCGCCGCGTGGATGTTGGAGGATAGGCCATTTGCGCTACAACTACCCCGGTGTGTAAGCGCACGCCGTTCCCGGTCCGGCCCGGTCGATCCTGGAAGGCGAGCCTGTGCCCATCCAGTTGCCACGCGCCACGGCCGCCGTGGCCAGACGGGTACCTCTTCTATTTGGCCAGGTTCCAGAAGTTGTTTACGCGCGGCGCGGCGTCGAGACAAACACGACGGGCTCAGCGGCTCAGCTGGATCCGGCCCGGCGTGCAGGGTGATTCTGCACTCCGCATAATAGTGATTTCGTCTCTCTGTCTTTGTCGCACTGATACAAGGAGCCAGAGAGGGGACATTACTCCACGCTATTCGGAAGCACCCTTGCTGGCCTGCCTACTGCCTACCGCCGAGTAGTCTCACCGAGCCTCACGTACCCTCCCCCCTATCCCTCCTGTTGCAGCTGCAGTACCTCAGCGGGTTCGGGAACGAGTTCAGCTCGGAGGACCCGCGCTGCCCGGGAGCCCTGCCCGCCGGCCAGAACAGCCCCCAGAAGTGCCCCTACGGCCTGTACGCCGAGCAGCTCTCCGGCACGGCCTTCACGGGTGAGCGGAGCGGCGGGGTTGTGGTGGCGGTGGGGTACCCTAGAGTACTAGATCTAGGACTCTAAAGTAACCGAGGGGCCTTTTACTATAAATTCACACTGGTAAAACTAAGGCGTAACTGTACGCTTGAATGAAGCATACAGTTACGCTTGAAGGCGTTACGCTTGAAATCAAGCGTACGAAAGAAATTCTCCCATACATTTACATAGGGCGAATAGGAGCGGATAGACCCATTACGCTTGATTTCAAGCGTAATCTCAGTACGCTTGAAAACGGGGCGTAAGGCTACGTCGTAGTTTTACCAGTGCAAGCGTACAAAATCCTTTCCTTTAAAAAAAAATCTTGCCTTTTTAAAATTTTATTTTTTATTTTTTTGTGAGGGTGTTTACGAGGGTGTATGCACCCTACATTGTCATCGCGCCTGGCCTTGGCCCGGCCGGTCGGAGGCTCTCTGTTCCGTACGAGGGCAATTATTAATCATGTTTTTTCTGGATAAGTCTTCGATGAAATTATTAGCTGCCTCAGACGTTTTTCAGCTGTTCCGTGGAACGCTCTCGTACTTTTCATTCGGCTGCTCAGTAGCTTATAGCTATATCAGCTTAGCATTGGCTAAAGAGCTAATATTCTTACCCAAGGATATATTAGTTGATATATTTCAGCCACTTCAGTTAATCTTTTAAATTATTTTCCGCCTCTCAGCCCCGCGCAAGGAGAACCGGCGCACCTGGCTCTACCGCATACGCCCCTCGGTCATCCACGAGCCCTTCAGCCCGGTCCGGTGCGCGCAGGGCCATGGCGAACACTTCAACGCCGTCGACTGGAACGCACAGCCGCCGAACCCTAACCAGGTGACGTCACATGTGGTCACATCCCTGCGCTTCTTACACTTGCCCATCAGTCGAGCGGAGCACAAACGTGTACCGGGTTGTTACGAATTCAAAGAAACACCCGGCTTACAGAGAATGTTTCAGAGGAGACGCAGGTGTGGGTGGGACAAGGGTCTACCACTTTCATAATCCTCGTACATCCCTCTAGATGATTATTGATAATCACATAATCATAATCATTTAAAATTTCCAAATATTGACAAATTTTGACAAATTTGGAGAAATATTTTTAAATTTTACCAAAAGTTGCGTGATTATTGGCCAATAATCAGTAAATATGTTAAAGATTAACTCAAATAATCATTGATAATCACCATAATCGTGACTGATTATAAACCTCGTACGCGATTTTTTAAAGAGGTAGACTTTTGGGGTGGGATTGCCTGCCCAAGGGGCCTTATTTTTAATACCAAATGTGTTTAATGATTATTAGTTGGATTTTTTTGTTTTGATTTTTTGCTTTTCTTTTTCTTTTGATTTTTCAAGGGGATAATGTCCTGGGGCGGATCTAGCTGACTACTATGGGTAGGGCAAAGCTGTGCTTTTTGTCGGATTGTAACTCATGTTGCCTACCCACCAGGCGGTTTGTTAAGAACTTATGGGGGTGGGGCAAAAACCCCCTTTGCTGTAGCCGCGCCTGTATCTGTCACTTGTTGAAATATTTCTTTAATTCTTCTCTCATTATTTCTTACTTCTTCAATTTGCCTTCAGTTTCCGATCATTCTCGATTTTTCAGATTTTTCTGCACCTTTCTTGTAGATTGTATTTTAAATTGTTTTTTGTTTGGGGGTTCTTAAAATGGTTTCCTGGGGACCGTACAATGTTTTTTTCTTTTTGTCTTCAAATTGATTGCCGCCCCTCGGGCTACGGCGGTGCCTTTAAGGGGAGAGCGAAAGCATAGGCAACCCCACTCGCACCTATGCTTGTTCTTTGAAACACATACCTACCCTGCGGTTTGCGGCGACTTTCGCTCACGACCTGACTTCCTCCTCTCAGATGCGGTGGATGCCGTTCGACATCCCCGGGCCCGGCGCGCGCACGGACTGGGTGCAGGGCCTGCACACCGTGTGCGGCGCGGGGGACCCCCGCGTCAGGCACGGCCTGGCCGTGCACGTGTACGCCTGCAATGCCGACATGGCCGACAAGTGCTTCTACAACGCCGACGGCGACCTCCTCATAGGTCAGTAAAACAACAAGCTATGGAAGGGGCCCCGAAGGGTTCGCTACGACAAGTACCGATTGTTTCCTCGCTTCTTTCCATTTCCAGTGCCCCAGCAAGGCACACTTCGTGTGCTCACAGAGTTCGGACGAATGGACGTGGCTCCAAATGAAATCTGCGTTATCCAGGTGCGTGTGAAGAGGAGGGGTTGTCTGCGCAGCACAAGATGACATGCTCATGACCTTCGCTTACATCCTTACCTCTCCGCTCCGCAGCAAGGCATGCGCTTCTCCGTGCTGGTGGACGGGCCCTCGCGCGGCTACGTCCTCGAGGTGTTCGACAACCACTTCCAGCTGCCCGACCTCGGACCAATAGGTAATCACCGCGATCGCCAAAAAAGGCATTTTATTTATGTTTGTTTTCATCACGACTTTGATTTTTCTTTTATTTCAACAAACGCGATACATTTTATTTAGATAAATATTTCCGATAAAGGCAGTTTCTGAAAAGAAAGGGGAAAAAAGAGAAAACAGACGAACAAAGTATACCTACTGACTTGTAATTCTTCTCTTGGAGGCGCGAACGGCCTCGCCAACCCGAGAGACTTCCTTACGCCCACGGCCTGGTACGAGGACCGCGAGCTAGACGGCTATACGGTCGTGTCCAAGTACCAGGGCCACCTGTTCGAGGCCAAGCAGGGCCACAGCCCGTTCGACGTGGTGGCCTGGCACGGAAACTACACTCCCTACAAGTACGACCTCGCCAAGTTCATGGTCATCAACGCCGTCGCCTTTGACCACGCGGTACGCCAATTTCAGCAGCTCCTCTTCTTTTCTTCCCTTTTCTTCGTCTTCTTCTCTATACGAGCGTCGCGCCGGCGTCACTCCGACAGCTTGCGCTTCGAGTTAAGCGTCTTTACCTTTTTGCCCAGGACCCGTCCATCTTTACCGTCCTCACGTGCCCTTCGCACCGAGCCGGCACGGCGATAGCGGACTTCGTCATCTTCCCGCCGCGCTGGTCAGTGCAGGAGCACACCTTCAGACCGCCGTACTACCACCGTGAGTGAGCGGGCGCCTGAGGGGTAGGCAGGCCCGCGCGGCACGGGCGCGCAACGGGACTGCCGAGCTGCCAGGCGTTCACCACATACATACCGTCCAATTCGAAGGGGAAACAACCCTGAATTTTGGTGTGCACATTTTTTGACTTGTCGTGAATTTTTATATAATTTTTAGAGAATTTTTGTAAATTTTCAATATCACCTAAATTTTTGTGAATTTTCTTGAGTTTTTCCTGGTTTTAAAAAAAAATTTCAAAAGTTTCCCTTATTTTTTTCGAATTTTCCTGCATTAAGAGGTGTACCAAAAATTCAGAGTTGTGTCCCCCTCAGCCCGCTTGCACTTGCCTTACCCTCCTCACCTTCCTCGTCGCGGTCAGGTAACTGCATGAGTGAGTTCATGGGCCTCATCCTGGGCCGCTACGAGGCCAAGGAGGAGGGCTTCATGCCGGGAGGCGCGACGCTGCACTCCATGATGACGCCCCACGGGCCGGACGCGCCGTGCTTCGAGGCCAACAGCAAGGCCGTCCTAAAGCCGGAGAGGGTGGCTGAGGGCACACAGGTGAGGCTAACATCTCTCTCTCTCTCTCTCTCTCTCTCTCTCTCTCTCTCTCTCTCTCTCTCTCTCTCTCTCTCTCTCTCTCTCTCTCTTTCTCCTCCCCACTAATATACGCTTTTTCTATTTTTTTTCTTCAGGCTTTCATGTTCGAGTCGTCTTTGAGTCTGGCAGTCACCAAGTGGGGTGAAGAAACTTGTCAAAAGCTAGATGCTAATTACTACAAGTGCTGGAAATCTCTCCGGAAACATTTCGATCCGTCGAGAAAGTGACCTTGTCTGTTCAACAGAATGAAACATTTAGGCAAATTCCTCAGAGGGCAGATCGACTGAATACAGTCGAAGTGAGGGGAATGGGTGACATGTGACATACAGAGAGTAAAAGTACATTAAAACAGAAATTTAATAATAAATGCGTTAACAAATTCCGTACAACCAAAACACAAATAAAATTAGAAAGCCACACAGGGAGGGGCTTGGCCATTTAAATATATAACTGACAACCGGTACTTTGACAGTATTTGTGAAACAGAGGTATCGAGCTCACAATATGGTAAAGCACAAGCACAACAGGTATGCTACTGACTAGAAAAGAGTAAAGGAGACTTTACAATAGCGATATTTCTGTTGTGTGGTACGTAACATCGTATACAGAACCCGGAGAAGACCGTCCGGACAACCATGAAAATGCCAAGCCCTCCAAAACCCATATCCCTGATAGAAAGTTCGAGTGGCGAGAATGCCAGACTGCGGGACGAAAACAAAATAGAAAACAAGAAAATGGATGTCATGAAACAACGGAAGGGAAAAGCACTCTTGACCTTGAGGATCGTACACAGACACGCTTAATGATATGGGGTCGGTGAGGGAAAAGGGATCCAAGTAGAACCTGATAAACAAAATAATGTAACACCATTTATATTTTCTATACTTTTTTCCGAAAAAAAAAATGTCAAGAGTTTTGATACCTACGGGAACACAGAAACATGAAAATGGGAAGGGGATATCGTTCCGGCTGCCGTTAGTTGGACTATGACCAGTTATTACTACAATACGTAAACGGATAACTTATAGGGGAAGGGGGACTTTGGAGACGAAACGATATGGTAATCGCAAGGGTTGATAATACTGCCATCTATACACCAACACACGCTGATATAATAGTACACTGATGAATCAGCGGCCGCTACAAATTAATTACGTATACTAGAGATTCCGTACAGAGTAACATCAAGAAAGGACGGGGCTTTATGGATGGGGTGCTAACAAGTACACACGGAAGTATTTAGAAAGGCCTGATATGCACATTTTGACACGCTCAGTACGACGTGTGCCCATGGTCCGCTTTCTTACTTGCAAAGGTTATCCAACGCCTGAAGAAAATCTCACGCAATGAAGATGTTAAAAAAAAGAGAAGAAAACAGCGGGAAGTCGCACACAGCATTCCCAGCTGGATGAATGTCGCACAGGAAAAAGAGTTTAAATGGAGATTCAGCCAGGAGCGCCTCACACTCTTTTAAATGCGCGACATTCGCACATTTGAGTTTGCTGTGCGAGTACACGTCGTACTAGTCTACACGCCACTACTTTTTCACAGCAAGCCATGTCGTAAATGAACATTTCCAGCATTCAAACGGCTCAATACAAGTAATTTCGCAATCCTCGGAAAAACGAAAAATTTCGAAGAGTCAACCTTTTCACAAATTGGTTTCACTGAGGCAGAGTTATAGAACCCACTGTAAGCTTCGTGATATAAAGCCACTCCTCACCCTGCACGAATCGGCTCCTTACTTACAAATGTATGGGGTAACTAGGAAAGGAACAGGCCCGTGCAAGGGGCGGTGGAAACCCGTATGAATAAGCGCTGGATAGCGACAAAAGCATGTCCTTGGACTGACTCTTAAATGGTTAGTTTACAGCCAAGCTAAGTGGCGGTAAAGTGCTGCAACTGCACGTTGGTACAAAACATCTAATAGGTACACACTACACAACCGGGGGGTCATGTGTCTACATGTGACTCAGATTACAGAGCGCGTGCTAGAATAGACACTTAATATATTTATGATAATACGAAAGTTTATCTCGAAACTGCATCGCGCAATATTCTGTACACAACAAAACAAAAGGCAGAGCCATGGAATTGGCGCAACAATAAATGATTAAATCGTAGCACCGAAGACAAAAAGGACCAATGAGATATGAGATCTTTTACACGGCTCGGCAGACAAAGAAAATCTAACATTGCAATTTAAAAAGAAGACTGCAAAAACAGACAATTTATAATGTAACAATAGAAACAATATTCATTAAATTGATCATATTTCAATACCTTGCCAAATAGAAGATCGATCTATGGACATAATATTTCTACATAATATATCGTAAATATTTTGTGACAAATAAAATTCGTCCCATTGGTTCAAGAAAGACATATACAATAGAGGAAATCACATATAACAGTACCACAGTAAAAAACCAAATGTATCATACAATGACGTATATCTCATGTGTTTTTGTTGCAAAAATAAAGAAATATGTACAACTTTAGAAAGATGGTGTGAGGTTTTCGTCCATAGCGCAGATATATTGCTGCTTGCCGATTTAGAAATACAATAATAATGGAATAAGTATTAGCCTTATTATTCTCGCGGTTATGATTCGAAAACTACAATACAATTGTGTTCCAAGAAAAAAAAATATGTCTCCTAAAAATACTAATTATTTCCCATCTACATTGTCTCTTTTAAGCTTTGCGTCTGATGCAAACGGGGCTTATTTGATGTTCCGATGATAAACCAAATTCTTTAAAGAAATTGACAATGAAGGGGCCGACTTAAGCATACATTGGATTGCAAGTCAATGCCTCTTGAATTGCGCAAAGATTTTTCAATAACACTTTTTCAGTCTTTCTTCCAAACTATCAGTCTTTCGACGCTAAGTGAGCTGAGGACAACGGAGAAACTTCACCTTTCAGGCCGAATCTCATAAACCGATGCAACTGGTTAAATTCGATGCAAACCCCCCGAAAATGGCCGGCTACGGCAAAAAAAAAATTCATTTGTAGAAATGTAAAAAGAGTAAGAATCGTTAAACTAGTCAGCTTACGCTGATCACATTCAAACAAATCAGAATATCATCAGTCGCGCTCAGTGCGTTTCCCAGGGACTCAGTGACAAAGGTCGCGGCCTTTGGCTGCGTCATTGCGATACGGTTTACCCTCCTCCGACATTCATTAGAGGAAAGAGAGGGGAGAGTCGTCACTACACGAGGACCTTGTCACGGCAAGAACATTAGACTTCTTACGCCGATGCAAGTAAATGGGATGGATCCGATTCGAAATAAGTCTTAACATTTACACTCATTGTTGCGATAAGAATCTCTCAAAAGAAACAAATAGACTTACTCTACATAAGAGAAACAGAATAATTAAAAAAAAATTAAGAGGGGATCAGTCTGATGGGATGAAAATCGTATACATATATGCTAAGTTTCTTTTAAGGCTGAGGGTAAAGTCTAGTTGAGGCTGAAGCGCAACACCCGGGGAGACCCTTCCGATGGGGTACCCACAGGGCGGTTTGCAGACGCTGCTTGTTCCGAATTGGAAAGGCACTTGGGTATTAATTTTCTCAGACTGCGAAAAAAGTCTGTTGACTGATTTAGACCGTCTTCTTAGAAACCGACCGGTGTCGAACTAAATCTACTTTTTTGCGCACCAATATACTCGGGAGGGAGGGACGAACTGAGGGACGAACTGAGGCTGCAGCCAAGACAGAAAAGCACCAGAGGAAACGGGTTTTCTTGCGAGGCGAACGCCGTATCATATGAAAGCTACTAGACGAGGCCGAAAACTAAGTACGGGCTCTCTAATGAATGATTTGTCAAGGACTAATACAACGGGGGCCGCATCAAGGAATACGTGAAGCGACTTCTGAAATTACTAGTTCTAAGCCCAAGCAACTACTTTAAGCACACATCAATGTAGAAAATTACAATTAGAAAACAAACGAACGAAAAAAAAAGAACTAATAAATAAGGTAACGTAAGATGGAAGACAGGCGGAAGTGCCACGCCTTCAGGAATGTCGTGTGTAGATCTGGCAAAACAAACAAAGCATATCCAGAGAAAGCAGCAAAGACTGAGCTTCGAAACCAACGCTGTTTTTACGGTTTAAACGTCCAACATTCGTGCAAGAATCTTCGTCTCCTCTCGCACACAGCATGACCAGCACGCTTATACTTAAAAGAACACACCATCCAAGAAATGAAACAGAAACACTTATAATATTTAAAATAAAAACAATAGTTAACAATGTTGAAAGGCAACTTTTGGGGCTTAAAAACTAAGTTAGAACAACACTCTTCGTTTGTCTGCTAAACAATATTTTCGAAGGGCAGAGAACTGTACACAAGGGACTCGCGCTTTTAAATAAATTAAAGCAAGTCTCGTCGTTGCGCTACAAATCAGAAACAAAAAAAAAGCAGCGCGCCGTAAAAATAATAAAAAAAAAGTCGCACTCAACACGCTACGGAGCGCGTGCGACAATGAAATTCGTATACATCCATCGGCCGACAGGTAATCGACCGCGTCATCAACAAATCTATCGGTATACAAAATATGTATCTTTTTGGCAGCACCCCTGAAGCACCTCCAGAGGTTTCGAGGTGCGGTCAGGTCAGAGTTCGGCAGGTACCGAGTGGCCCCACAATGCTCTGCGCCGCGCCGCCCCGCGCCTCGCCCGCGGGGGAGGGCCGCGAGGCCGCGAGGCTGCGAGAGGGCGGCGGGGTGATTCCGCATTTCGCCTCTCTCTCTCTCTCTCTCTCTCCTCGTCGCACTCATGGGGCACGGTGATAAGGAGCAAGAGAGAGAGAGGACGCTACTGAGCGCTGTTCGGAATCAGCCTGCTGGGCTGGGCCCCCCCCACCGGCGGCGGGGACGCGGGGGAGGCACGGGCGCGCCTACATGTAGCGCTGGCCCCAGGGGCCCGGGCCCCAGGCGCCCCAAGCGCGGCCGCCGCCTCCTCGGGGCCCGCGAGCGCCCCGCGCCGAGCCGCGCGCCGGGCCTGGAGGCCGGAGCCGGGCCCGGTAGGACCCAACGACGGGGCCGAAGGGTCCGAAGGGTCCGTGGAGGCGGGCGGCGGCGGCGGCGGCAGCAGCTGCAGCAGCGGCGGCGGGCCAGCCGGCGGCGTTGTTGTCGGCGGCGGGGGCGGGGGCGGGGGCGGCGCCGGCCCGGGTCGCGCCGGCGATCAGGCAGGGCAGGCACGAGCAGAGGGAGGCCCTTGACACCTGCTAGTGGGAGTTGTGGTTGGGCGGCGCGCCGTGGGCGGCGGCGGCGGCGGCAGCAGCGGCGCTGGCGGCGCCGGGGTGCGTCACGGACAGCGGCAGCGGCGGCAGGTGCTGGCCGGCCTGCAGGCCCGGGTGGTGCGGGTGCGGGTGCGGGCCGCCGGGGCCGCCGCCGCCGCCCGCCGGTCCCGCGTGCGTGTGCGCCGAGCGGTAGTGCGCCTTGAGCGAGTCGATGCGGTTGTACGAGTTGCCGCACTGCGGGCAGTAGAAGCGCTCCTGGCGGTGCGTGTGCGAGTGGTGCCACGGGTTGGACACCTCCTTGCCGCACTGCCGGCAGCGCCACTTCTCGCGGTCCTGCACCGTCTGCGGCGGCACGCGCTCGAACATTTCCTTGTAGGACGACGACTTGTAGGAGGTGCGGGCCGGGCGCGGGCGGTAGCGGTGCTGCATCGGCTGCTCTGTGGACAGACAAGCAGGGCACGACAGGTCACGCCTCGGCCTCGCCTTTAGCTTCTGCGCTCAGCAGCACCTCACGCTGCTCAGCCGGCAGCCGATAGAGAGAGAGAGAGAGAGAGAGAGAGAGAGAGAGAGAGAGAGAGAGAGAGAGAGAGAGCTGCACAACAAAAGCCTCGCACAGGCTCGGGCTCGGCAGCACCCCTCCTGCTCGATGGGGTGGAATACGTGTGGCGAGCGGCGGGCTAGCGGCGGGGCGCGGCGCGGCCACATGTTGTCACGTTCAACGCGGCGAGAGTTTTTGGCACAACGTGTGCCGCTTCGCATATCACATCACATCACTCGCGCGGCGCGCATCAAATAGAGCGCGTGGTGAGAGGCTCCGAGTGCCTCGCGTGCGCGAAGACTACGCGATAATGACAACAAATAGCTCCCTATAGAGAAGAGCGCGCGTGCCCAAAAGCTAGCATGCAAATCGTACTGTGGATGTGCACTGTGGGACATGGAGATATTCATGGAGGGGAAAATATCACCTTCACCAAGGGGACATACAGAGAAGCCACAATGCACTCTGACAGAGACAATCTGATTAAATGCAAACATGTTTGCACCATCCTTTACATAGCATCTTCCAGGAAGAACAACGGACAGCCTTAGCGTGGTGTTTGGAAATCAGTGAGCTCACTTAAGAACAGGCTGCCACAAAACGCCTGTGGGGTGTGGGGTAGGCAAGCCCGCAATACAAGCACCTCGCACTTGCTGGCCTGACACATCTTTTCACAAACTCTCAGATATGAAAGTGGAATAGCATTTTCAGCAAAACAGAAAAGGAGAAGAGAGAGGCCTTTCCAACAAATACCATTTCATAAATATTTTCTAAATCCAACTACCATATAAACATGCTAGGAAGTGAGCTACCTACTGTGATGACAAGTATAGTGCCCGATGTACCTGACAAACATACCGCTGTGAGGTGTATTGCTGCAAGAGAACTTAGAAACCTATTACTGCTAGATATTTTTTGTGGAAGACGGAAAGAAAGATAGTCTAAAGTTTTCAGAGCAATTTTAAAACCACCAAACTCATTAAAGCTTAGAAACATAGCCTGTAATACAGATAAGGGCTGAAATCACAACTACCTGTAAGAAAAATAAATATGCAGCCTAAGTTCATTTTTAAATACCTTTGATTTTACTCTTCCCTGGCTTTTGAAAATGCACTGATCCACTCCATGAAGGTAAATTGCAGTACTATGAGAAAGAAATTGCACACACACACACAGACACCTAGAAAAATTAAACATGAAAGGGAGGCAATACAGTCAACTGAATTGATTTTATAAATTTTATTAGTAAGCTCAGAAATAATACATAATCAATGTGAACAATGTGAAAGTTTGTTTGGTTCCACAGCTGACTTAGATAGTATTCCACATCCAGGTACCACAAACTGTACAAATATGTCACAGAGGAGACAAGCCTACACTGTCCCCAGGAATGTCTGTAGTCTACTTCTAAAGATAACACATAATTTGACACAGCAATGTTCCATTCCTTAACAACTTACAAACAAATATATGCCTGACTTGCAACCGATCAGATTCTGATATGGAGAAAAGTTCTGCCAGCACAGAAAAACTGAACACATTAGCATCACATTGAAAAATAAAAGAGATAAATCAACAGAAGTGACAAAATGTTTTAAGACCCTGTTCATTTTTTTTTAATTCTATCAAATTTGGCATATTTGGCACAAGTTGTCCTTAACTTCTTATCACACACAAGTACAAAAAAGCACTTCACTACACCTTATTGCACACATAAAACTCAAAACTGAAGCAGGAAACTGGGTCAATAAAAAAATGGTTATCTTAAAAAGTGTTTGAAGTCAATATGTGAGTAAGTAACACGTGTGTTAATCACATCGGTCCAAGATGTTGATTTACTGACTAAATTAATAAGCTCACATTTATTGCACTGCCACAAGTAAGTCAACAGGATGCTGTCTTGAAACAGTTGTTCATTTGCAATATTTAGATAGAAAAGGTAAAATTAGCAAAATAAAAAAAAGAAGAAAACCACCTGCTTTTCTTTTAAAGTAACTAAATGTTTTACCTTTCTCCCTTTTATGATGCCTTATAGCCTACTTAATACATTACAAAACTAACAAAGTTATACGCTTCTCAAAGACGTATCCACATTATGTACAAAGTATATTACACGCATTTTACCCTTCTCAATAAACATTTACCAGTTTCGTTAAAAATAAATATATTTTACAATATAAAAGTGTGAACCTTCGGGTGATCAACCCATTGTCACACTAGTCATCCTAATACCATTTTAATTGTACAGTTAAAAAAAGTCCTCACAATCTAGACCAGCTGGACGGATATCAACATAGCTTTCACTAATTAAAAAAAAACTTTACCTTTGCATAAAAAAAGACGTTAATTCCAACACATAAGAAACATAAAGGCATTATTATGATTAATGTTTTTGATACTTGGTAACTTATGGTAGTTCAATAATAACTGATATTATCTAAAGAATAAAATCACATTTTAGCAAACGATTATCAATCGTGGCCAACTTTTTTCATATCCTCACATTTCCATCACTTTCTAAACTGAGTGGAATTCTCATACAAATAAATACTATATGACATAAACAGCTAATCCATGGAAGTTACTAGTGCAAGTGAGCAAGAAGTTCTCATCATTTGGACCATAACTAAATTATAATGAGTTCCATTTTTCACAGTGTTGAAAAAAAACTACACAGTGAAAATTTTTATACCTTGAAAAAGAAGCGTGTAATCTTTCTGCATCTTACACATATGAGATAGTTGTTAGATTGCAAAAAGTGTTCACTGTGCAATTCAAATTGTTGTTATGGTTTGAGCATTGATAAAGGCTTTACAAGCATATCAATAGACAAAGGAATGTTTGAATACAATTACACACTCCCAAAACAGGGATGAGACAGAAAACAAGATGAGGTGAGTAAAAAACACAGATAAAATTTTGCTAATTTGTTCAGTTGAGTAAGAAAGCTTACACGCTTTTCATTTCAGTGTATAAGACTCATGACCAGAGTTCTACACAATATGGGCAAAATTAGAGAGATAATTCAGTAACCTACAATTAAAGAGCCAATTTACTCTTTATGGCATAACAAAAACTGACTTGACGTTGGCAAGTGCCCTTCCAGAAGGCGTTTCAATTGAAAGGCAACAGAGAGCACTTGCAACAACAGCAGACCCTTTCTAATTTGTTCACTTAAGTCTATTGAGTGCTTTACTACACAAATTTGCTTTTTGTTCTATTAACTTTTTTTTTTATGCCAAAAATATCCTGCTAGTGATATTACTAAAATCATGACTTATGAAAAATTGTTCCATTTTGTTTGGTTTTCTTTTTGTAGCAAAAACATCAAATTCTTAACATATAGACTGAAAATCACACTGATAAGTAATAAGTTTTGGCATGAAAGGAGGTTAAGCCCTTCTATAAAGTATCATTAAATACTTGCACATGTTTTTTGTTTTTATATAAAGAAAATAAAACTGTAGCAAAAGGTAGAGCAAAAATCTCACAATAGATTACCCCTAGTGTAGATCAACACAGCCTAGAACTCATAATATTATATTGACTATCAAATCTTCCAGAAAACCAAATATATGCATTTTAAAAGAAAGGGGGAATAACACCCATGTCTGGGCCAGCTATTGTTCCAAAGCATTTGCACCACTTACTAGTGCTCACTTCCTAAGATGGAAATCAGTCCTTTTAAGTTAATACCCTTGTTACTGCACACTTGGCCTGGGTCCTAACAAAATGAGCACCAACTGACAAAAGCTATACGAATTTCAAAACAATAAAAAGACAGATAAACACAAGAAAATGTAAAGTCCACATTCCACAGTCTTTAAACGGTTAAATGCTATTGGCATGTAAATTATTATACCTCCTGAAAACAACAAAGAGAGCTCTAAAACACTGTAAAATGATGGGATTCCTAACATGAACAAGGATAAGCACTTTTTCAGAAGTTCAATAAGACACTTGATAAAACACCAAAGAGGCAAAAGAGATTATTTGAGAATGAAGTTTTTCTTTTTAAAAACAGTGCAGAAACACATAAGAAATTTTTATGGGATAACTGTGGTTGAACAATACCCTTTTTAAAAAGCTAATCATACTTGTGTGATGAAATAACTTAAGTCTCTATTTCTTTGTTAAATGTTGATTGGGTTTGAAAACAAACTACCTGCAGATCTCCATTAAGCAGTCCCCACTCCAAATTTGGATGAGGCCAGCACTGAGGGAAATAGTTCTTAATTGTTTACTGATCTCAAAACAAGTCTATGAATTTCTCCCATAAATGTTTTGCTGCATGGTTAAAATTCAATATGTAAAGAAAATAATAATTAACTGAAAAAAAAAATTATTGCAGAAAGACAAAGCTGTTCTCCATACACTGCAAGCATATTGGATTTACCTATTTTATAAGAGAGAACTCCATGCATAGCCAAGGTCTACACACACTGAAAATTGAGTATATGAAATTAATAGAGCAACACACACTGAACTGCTTTGATGATAAAACCTGTTGTATTAGACACAACCACTGAGTGTGAAAGCTTGGTACCAGCTAATTACTTTTGTGACATGTGCTTTTGACATAAACACTTATTATTTCCTAGTTAAGTAAATGTAATTTGATTCAGACTGTTGATTGCAGTGCTAGTATCACAAAATAGCAATCCTTGTTCTTGTTAGGCATGCTTTAAATAGCTTTACAGAGAACAATTATATTTCCCATGCAGAAAACCTTAATTTCACTAATTGATACCAGCCTTGAAATTATTTACAAGTAATGTATAAAATGTAAGTACAGCAATGGTGCAAACATACAAAATGTGGGATATAGCACTGGCGTTTCAACCTTAACCAGCTGATAAAAGAAGCATAAAGCCCAGTGTACAATTGAGCCTAATATATTTGATCAAAATTCTCCACTGAATACCTGCTTATGATTTTCACATCAGTCCTTTTAAAATTTCAGGCCAACAGATAATACCAAGAAGTAGTGGAAACAAAACTAAAAAATTAAGATGTAAGCCAACCTAAAGTCATGTGTCATGACCAAACCCATCAACAGTCTGTGAAGAGATTCATTATTGTGACCAGCAAGACAGTACATTTGTTCCTTACTCTAAAGTGCTACAAGGCTCACTAATTACCAGGGAGAATTTGGATCATGCAAGTTAATATCTACATAAATGTCAATATCTGAAGCGCAACCACATTGATTCTTTAGTCTACACAACGCTGGTGTGTGTCCAATGCTGCATAACACGTTACAACAGAACCACAACCTTGCATTAAAGTTAAAGAAGCAAACTACATGAAAAACAGCCTGCCATTATATTCAGTTGAGAGATCTGTTTTCCTCTTTTCCCTTCCCAAACTTCAGATCAGCTCTACTGCATCATAAGTAGGTAAACACATAGAAAATGCAGATGAACAAGATTACATTTGATGATATAGTTCCAATATCAATGTCACTGAAAGACTAAAACTGAATGTCGTTAAAGTTGACAATACCTATTTACTCCTCACTAGCCATTAAAAAATTTAATTCGTTGAAATGGTTGCTCACTTATTTAAGAAAAATCATTTTCTATTCTGTGCACTGTCACAGCCAATCAAAACACCGAGACCCAATCTACACAAATAAATGTGCAAGCAAACCCACACAAGCCTACTACAATACACATTATTGACTGAGGAGCTGACTGTATTATGTGATACTGAGCACAAAGGATAAAAAGTACCAAAATCATAACACTTCTGAGATTTACAACATCTACTGGCAAAGGATCTACATTAAGTACAGAGCTTCTAACAGCACCTTTATCACAAGGAAACAGCACAAGAATCCAGTCTCTGAATTTGACAAACAAAGCCGAAGGAAACTTGCACATTATTCACACTATCCATTGAGGCCCACACCAACCCCACCTAACAATCTCTGACAAAACTCACCCTCTCACATACTAGCATACAACCTTGTCCAGTGCCAATTTAACAGAATCATTGCACAGAACTTTTTCGGACTAAGGCAAGAACTTTGGTCATTGGCATGGATTAGACTACAAACACAAACCTATCCAAATGTGACGAGTCATCAACATGGGATGGTCTCACTAACTAACCAACAGATACTGGCATCATTTGAGCTCTTTTTCACAAGATTCAATATTGGAACTAGCAAACTTATTGTATGTGTTTTAAAAACACATTCAACCAAAATGCCTATTTACAGAGCCTTAACTTGAGCTGTGCACAGACAGTTTTACCTTTCTCAATAGATATAAGACATTTAAATATCAAGATTTGGCCAGAAATGAGTATTGTATAATGACAGTTAAATTCACTTTAAGCTTTAACTAACAAAACCACATTATAGATAAGTACACACTTAGACTGGAGTGCACATAGCACAAGAGTTTAATAGAAAAAGGTACACAATTTGATTAATTTGCAAGACATTTAGGTCTATACACATATAAATGAATCACAGCATACATTTCAACATACAGATTAACAATCATACACAACATCT
This sequence comes from Frankliniella fusca, assembly GCA_029379305.1. Lineage (NCBI taxonomy): Eukaryota > Metazoa > Arthropoda > Insecta > Thysanoptera > Thripidae > Frankliniella > Frankliniella fusca. The sequence goes on from JAHWGI010000267.1 coordinate 61,687, forward strand.
TATTGTATAGCAAGATAAGAAGAGCACAAATCAACAAACATGTTCAATGGAAATAACGAAAATAAAAATATAACTTTATATATATATTGTGTGTTTATATAATATATCCATATTCTTCTATATAAAAATTGTTTATTTCAAATGGAACGACCATCGCTCACTCTTAAACCAAATTCGACTCATGTCGTCAAGAAAAATTTGAGATTTGCATAAGTGTTGCGCTTGTTATACTGAGCACATAAAGGTGCCTTGCACCATTGAATAAAGTACGATGAAAATACGCACAATAGAATTGTACGTGGTACAGGGATAGAAGAAAAACTAAGGAGCCAGAAGGCTGTTAAAAAATGAAAAGAAAAAATTGAGAAAACTATGTAACAAATATAGATTCTTTACATAATATGTTAATTCTTTTCTTCAGACTAGAAAAAGTTGGTTAAGGGATTAACAAGAAGGGGGGCATTTCAAATTCATCAATAAGTAAAAAATTGAATTTGATCCTGAATTTGAATATTTAAAGTACTTGGACGTTCCTTGATCAGTTTGTTCCTTAAAACAACTATGCTTTTAGATTTTAATGCACAGCTGTTAGGCACATAAAACCATGGGCTTGTTGTGGTTGCATGTGAAGTAACCACAAGATTAACACTGACATTGATAAGCCCTTTTGTCATTTCCCACCCTTGATTTTTGACATGTTAGATACTATCACATGAGACGTACATCCAACATAGCAAACTTTCAATGAGGTCACGCTAGCCGTCACTGAATGCCAGTCGACTTCTGCAGACAAATATATGAGGCACAAAACTACAAGAACCTGCCTGGATGAGTCTCATTTTCATCCACGATTTAACCGACAAATGAGATTTATCCCTCACAGGGGTTGCAACAGACATCATGAGGCACTGTATCTACCAAAGGGCGTTTCTCTTCATCGGTCGAAAAGGATACAAACTCGCTTGGTGTCAGGCAATAAGCAGGGAAGTGCCTTCCCGTTTGTAGCAACCCCTTCGAGAGGTCCTTGGAGCAGCAATGGCAGCAAGAGTCACACAAGTCATTACGGAGGACCGCCGGGACCAGGATGAGAGGCCGACGCAGAGTGGAAGTCCAAATGCCTATAGGGCTGGTTGGGGTCCCACCAGGCGCGCCAGGGGTTGAGCAGGCCGCTGAAGCCGGGCAGTGCCCCGAACGCTTCGTACACAGAGCGGGAGTAGAAGCCCAGGCCCAGGTCCTGGTCGCCTGCCCCCGCTCCGGCTAATCTTCAGGAGGACTTGTCGCTGGCGTCCTCGGCATCCCTGTCGCGGCTGTCGCGGCCGTCGCGCTCCCCCATCACGTCCCCGAAGTGCTTGAGCTCCAGGTCGCGCTCGCGCAGGCCGCCGCCGCTGGACCGGCCGCTGCCTCCCCCGCCCCCGCCGCCCCCAACGCCCCCGCCCCTCGACGTGGTCGCGAGGTCCTGCGCCTGCGCCCCCGCGGGCTGCCCCGGCGAGGGCGACGGGGACGGCAGGGACCCGGTGGGCGGGCGCGCGAGGAACTTGTTGAGGTCGGGGTTGAAGAGCGGGTGCTTGAAGCGGCAGTGCGTGCGCAGGTTGTCGCTGCGCGTGTAGGTCGCGTGGCACAGGGGACACTCGAAGCGGCCGGGGAAGTGCACGTGGTAGTGGTTTCGGACGTGGGTCACCACCTTGCCGCACAGTCGGCAGCGGTGCAAGTTGTTGGCCACTCCCTGGATCCGCTCAAAGGTCAGCCGCATGTGCCACACTTTAGACCCTGCGAAGGAGAAAGGGCCGTGTGTCACAATGGATTTGATCTGATTTGACATCCTGGTTATAATGTTAGTGACAAGCCCTGCTGCCGTGTGCGTGCGCGCGCGTGCGCTGGCGCCGCCCCGCCCCGCCCCGCCTCCAACGCCTCCCCCGCCCCGCCCCGCCCCGCCCCGCCCCGCCCCAGGGAGCAGCGGGGGTTGTGCGGGATGGGGGCGTGACGGGGGCGGGGGGGAGGAGGGGGGACACAGACCCATGGGAGACAAGCGACAACACCGCGACCTGGACCTTAGGCCATGAGGACCGGTCCGGGAGGGGAAGAGCCGTGCGGAGCGCCGCCCCCACCCCCGCCCCCGCCTCCGCCCCGGACTCGCCCACCACCAGAGGACTGAGAGCGCCTCAGGCCTTGGCATGCCATGCCGCCTCATGGCCCATGTGACACGGGGCAGGGCAGGACACACACAGCACCATCATCTTGCGGAGCGCCCCGTTGCCCACCGGGTTAGGCACACAGCAGCAACTATTGCTTTCCCCACCCCCAACATGCTTTTCTTATACTTTCACAACAGCACCGTTTTTAAATAGAAAAATAAAAAAGGCTTTTTTTTAATGAAATAATTTTTGGCTAGCGAACTGCCGGAAGGGTTGACATCCTCCTGCTCTGATACAATGTGCCTCTGATAAATCCAGGCGTATCATTAGAAAGGGCATTGGCAAATGGTCCTACTACACACTTGACAGGAAAACTTGGATCAGTACACACGGCAAACTATAATCATCTTGTAATGTTTGCAAAGCTAGCAAAGCCATTGACATACTCATGAGAGCACTTCACAGATTTTAAAACATATTCAGGGAGGTTTGTATCACATGCAGATTGCACCCATTGAGTGAGTAGCTCTCACTGGAACATGCAGCTGCAAATGTCATTTAGAGGCTGGTCTCTGAAGTTGTGCTGTATCTGAAGACTGTCAGAGGAATTCACCATTCAATCAACATATGGCATATGATAACAATGGCCTTTCCTTCCAACAAATGACGTGTGAAGAGAGATATATGCACAAGATTGTCAAGTCACACATTGCTTGGAAACAAATTGCTGCCATTCGCCCACATAAAATGTGCCCCTTGACAATGCACAACCTTCTCACACAAAATGTATCATCTTGATTTTCTTATCTTTTTAAAAATATAATTAACAAATGGACACAGTCACAGTAACGCAGTAAATCTATCTTGGCAATGCACACCTAGCCGACAAGACAAATATTAATACAAATATATACTTTTTAAAATGTCAAAAACAGTGACAGACCTCAACAACTTCTCTGACTCTATTAATGATACTTCTCAGGACTGTGACATGAAAAGCAATTCAAATAGATGGCTATTGTGTGAAAGATGTCCAGTTAAAATTGCATCCTTAAAAATTACACAATAGCATCAGCAAAATACTAGTTATCATTTTAAACTAGACATTTACTGACAAAATGAATCCATATGAAGAAAACTTTGAAGCACCAGGTAGCACGAGAACAAAAAATAGATGTGTTTTGAATGAAAAGTGCCAGAGCGATAGTACATACAAAAGCAAGACCTTCACAGATAGTGATTAATAGTCATGTGCAGTGGATGGGCAAAGGCTGTATACTATAAGAGAAAAATCAAGGCTATTTTGTATTGTTACTTAGTAACAATTTATTGCTTGATAAATTAATGTACATGGAGCTTTATGACCCTTAATTAGTAATGAGGAAGTCCACATAACTAATAACAGATTTACAGAGATAATTATGTTACAAATTTCACAAAATCAGTCTCATATCTATGCCAGATAAATTTGTTTTTGAGATAAAAGAAGAGTTTCAGTTTTCACATGAAATGACACAAAACTAAAACTGCACAACACACCCCAGCCTAAGAGTTTTCCTTGAGGGAAAAAGTAAAAATTAATAAAAAAGTAAAAAGTTTGAAGAAAAAGACTAAAAGAAGAAGGAAAGAAAGAAATATAACTCAATTAAGTATTGAGCTTATGGGCAAAAACGAAAGCCATGTGAATTCCTTAAGGCCATCAACACAAAGAGGATAGCAATGAAAGCAACAATATTGCACACAGAGTAACATGAGTGAATAAAGTAATGAGGAGGTTAGATGATAATAAAACCTGGTACACCTCATGCATTTTTCACACGATGTAAACTTTGGATTATCAAGCTATAATCAATGGGGTGGGGGTGAATGTGGTAAAATGATGGGAGAAAAAATGAATGATTGATACTGAAATTAAGACTTTGAAGATCAGAGAGCAACACATCCACCAGGAACATACTCAGAGATCTAGTGAATATTTTTAAAGATGATGATTGCTTGTTTAGCACCAATGTGCATTTCAAATTTGACAGGACCATCTAAATTTGAGTAAAAGAAATTAACCCATGCCTTTTACTTTCACACAAAAACATATGCTCTGATTTTGAATTCACAACAAATTTTCATTTGTAAGAATGATTTATGAGAAATTAATTAGGTACAGTGTGTCACATATGGTACAATACTAAAATATTTACTTTGGTATCAATCAGGCAAAAAAAAAAAAAAAAAAAAAAAAAAAAAAAGAAGAAGAAAAAAAAACAATTTGTTTCAATAGATTGCAATTCATTCATTGTTTTAAGAAAATATATAGGAGGTGCATCAGAAATGACAAGATGCTGGCCAGCCAGCGGTTACAATGTCCATTGCTGAGCACAAACATAACTCTATTCTACTCAGATTCCAGAAACAAAAACCATAAATAAACAAGAAAAGAAAAAAGATCAAAAAGGATAGATAGAAAATGCATTGCAGTTAAAATCTAAAAGGCACATAAACTTGATCTAGGCTTTGGCCATTGCATGGCAAGTTAAAAAAGAAAATCAATCAATAAAGTCAACAGATTATCTCCCCTAAAAATTTATCTGACATTTTTAGATTAATCTGTTCGGCAGTCAGTATGTGCTTCTATCTGTTCAGGAGTCAGTTTGTGTTTCATGCGCATGTGGCGTTTAAGATTATCGGCTCGAGTTAAAGAAAGGGGGCACAATGGGCAAGGATATTTCTTAAGAGCATGCATTTTGTGATGTCTTTCCATATCTGTCACTATTTTGGAACAAATTTTGCATTTAGCTAGTCCATGTGATAACTCCTCAAACATTTGCGCAAATTCTTCAACAGAAAGTTCAACTTCTGCCTGTGGATAAAGGAATCCTGGAAAAGAAAGAAAGAAATATTGTAGCACTTTAAACCACGGGCTAGGAAAAATATTATTAAGATGTGAAAACCCTGTAACTATTAGAATTGTTTCTCTTTTTAAAAAAGTTCCAAAAAAGTCTTTACCAAACAGTTATAACCAATCAACAAGTATTTAACACTTACAAATGTGACTTCAATGGAAAATTATCATGATCACCACCTGCCACTCTATAACTACTCCACTACATGAAGGAGTCTACAGGAAAGACAACACTACTTCAAGAGGGGGGCCTTCTACATGCAGAACCATCATATCAACACACCACACTAGTTCAGTTGTCAAGAAATATTCCAATGCCCATACTTCAGACTTGACTGACTTAAACACCATCATTAAAACATTTCTGAAAATGCATTTTGACTTTTAGTTTGTATGTGAGGTGATTTAATAAGCATCTGATTAAATCAGATACTTTTCATAAGGTAACTTAGATGGATAAATATTGACTGTAGAACCATCAAATAGGGAGCACACAACTTTCCTTTCAATCGACTCAGAAAGCGAAGTTTCACATAACAGTATTTTTTTTTCTTTGAAAATTCCGTCTAGCGTAAAGAAAATTTTGACAGTAGATGGGAAGAGGAAAACAAGAGGAAATGATAGGGTCAGGAATTATGATAATTTTGAAAGAAAATCTGGTTAATTTCTAACAGCAAAAGTATTTGACAGCCTGTTACTGATCATTACACCTGACTATTTCTCTGCACAGACATATAATGTTCAGTGTGAATGTCACAATGGATAGTCTGGATGCGCTGTTTTCATATGCCGTTTTAAGTTGTCTGGCCTAGAACGATACACAAAACAGACTGGGCACTGAGCTTTTTCATTTGAATGCGTTGTAAAATGATTCTTCATGTGTGAGACAGCCCTGCCACAGATCTTGCACATTATCAATCCATTGGGAAGTCTCTCAAAAAATAGTTTGTGGGATAATTCGTTGGTTGATGATGTTTGAGCAACGCCTGAAAACCACAAAACATATGTGTTACACTCAATGATCCTAATCCTACTACTTTTCAAGTAAGATGTATTTAAAATAAGTCTAGTTTGAGGGGTTGGACTGACGAACACACCATGCACATGGAGGCTTAATCAGTTTACATGCACATAATGTGTTAGGTGTGAACTTGACTGGGCTCAGGAAACAAAATTTTTGAAGAGTTCCCAAATGGTAAAGACATCTAAAGAGCACACACTAACTGTCAGCCCAAGGGGCACTGCTATGTACATTTCCAACACCTCTAAGTAGCTACTACAAAGTTCTGCTCCTACATTAACCAGCAGGCCATAATTAAGGACAAAATAAAAAACAAAAATCTGTTATGTTGAATAAGTTTCACACATAGTACATGTAAAGGTTTGCCAAATAACACTTTGAGTAAACACATGTGCACACTGATAATTATGAAAGTACAATGTAATAACTGAGAATGATTCCATCAGAGAGATTGGTATTTATCTTTTAATAAAAACATGACAGGTAGGAAAATTCAAGTTGCTATATTACTTTACAAAAACAAAACAAAATGAAACTAGAAAATAACATTCTGCCCCCAAATTTCACACATAGAATAAAGGGGAGACTGTCAAATGACAACAATTTAGAAGAACAAAACAGAAGTGATTTGTCAACAAAAAGAATAGGGAGAAATGGGGAGGGGAGAGGAGTTGGAGGACAGATGATTACCTGCAGAATCTGTACAATAGGCAATAGGCATAGTTTATAAATCTGAGAAAAACTTTAGGATCATAAGCAGTACCTGTACCCCAAAACCATTTATTTAAGGGTCAACTAAAAACTATGTAGGATTTGTAATAGTTGTTTTATTACATAAAATATTTTCCAAAAGAGGTACAAATTTAACAACTTAAAAAAAAACAAACAATAACCTGTTAAGATAAATCCCTGCACCTTGGTCCTCTAATCAAATCATCAACAATAAACTTACTCCAATCACATTTCCACAAATACAAATCTTTAAATGCAACAAAAACAGAAGGTTCTAAACAATGAAGAATACTGTGGATGTTAGACTAATACTGTAATAGAGAGTAAACATAAAAAATAAATATTGACATAGAATTGTAAATATTCCTGAGCTGATTGCTTGTCTTGTGAAAAATAAGCCTGTATGGCATGTATGACTAATTTGTACAAAATATCAAACCCTTTGCTGAATAGAAAATAAATAATTAACCTTATGAATAATATCTTATCTAACTGAGCAAATACTGAAACATATAACCTGATGTATGAGCAACTCTACCCATGTCAACTTTGTTGTGCACTTAACAATTGTACTAAGAACTCTGTATGCCACCTCGAAGAGAACAAGTTGAAAGATCACAGCTGGTTCAATAACTGATTGTGAGCAAATGGCTGTGTGTGTATAAATAGGGACCACAAACTTCTGTCCACAGGAGAAAAAAATCTAGGCAAAGATTTGTACCCTACAAACCCCAGGATGCAGCACTTGCACCCTCCCACAGAACCCAATCTCAGAATTCAAAGGCTAGGCATTTGTCTTACTTAATTGAGCAAAAAGCAAAGACTGTTTGGAGCCCATTGAACAGCATGCTTCCTTCTATTACATACATAATATATTACTATAGCAGTAAATTAAGTTGGTGAAGCCGTATCATACTTTGGTATAACCATGGAAAAATTACGGAAAAATGTCTGTTGCTGACTTTGTCTTTCAGATATGTTTAATCGATGGCCGGTTGTCTCACAGTTCTACATCATCTAGAACCACAACTGACAATATGACTATCATTTACACTTTGGGGTAGGGATAGGTGGGGGACAGAGTTCTCAAACGGGTAGGTGTGGGTCCGGGGACCCGGGTCCAGTCCAAAACCATAGGTGCGAGTGAATAGCATTCCCCTCTAGCTCTCACCTGCGCATTCGGACGCCGTCCGGGTCCCTGGACCCACCCATTTTACAACTCTGGTGGGGGAAGGGGTTCAATCGCTTTTTATCACTTAAAAAGAGTAGTCTGGAATTGAGGGTTGTACGAGGCATACGTAACAATGAGTGAAATAAACTACTTGTTTTCGAAGAGCAAAAAATGAAAACAGGGAAATCTAGTTGTAGCACCTAAACTGAATTAAAAAACAAAAAATGGAATGGCACAGTGAAAAAATATTACTAGTAAATTGCTTTTAGGTTGTCAAGAAAATAATGTCAGAGTACTGTGATTTTAAAATTGGCTTTTCATTAGTGACAGTCACTTAGCCACACAAAACTAAATTAACTGACACTGCTCTCTTGCATCATTGGAGAGCATAGAAGTTCACAGAAAATTGAAGGCTATGAAAATCTAATGTTATCAATTTCAAAGTATGTGAAATTGGTAACAGTTAATACTAGATAAATAAACAATAAAAAAAATGAACCAGGCTTATATGGCTACAGAGAGGGTAAAGTAAGTAACAAAAGCTTTGGTATGATTAAGATTGATCTAAAGAATGTCATAATTAGTGGCACAACATACAACGACGTAGAATCATTAACGCACTTGCTTTGTACCAGTCAAACCCGTTTAAAAGTGGAGAGCAGGCTAATGGTCCTGCAGTTAAGAAACGAAACTTAACTAATCGATCTAGGTTACCAACCCAAAACTCAATAAATTATGAAACAGGGATCATACGCTGAGCATATTACTATATAAATAAGAGCCATTAATTTAAGTTCCAATGCTGACTAGTGAAAAATTTGAATCAGACAACATATATTTTAGGTGCCATATTTTGCCGGTTAGACAGTGCACACTTTGCCAAACTGTTTATAATGTTCGCAATAATTTAATTCACAGCCTGTAATAACTGGCATAGAAACCTCAGATACCATGTCTGTCTCTGAGGTGGCGTTTAATATTGTCTGAGCGCATTGTCAACCGGCAGATAGGACACTGCCGTTTATCAGGCTTATGCGTCTTGAAGTGGCTTTTCATGTGCAAAACTATTCGGCCGCAGAGTTTACACTTAGCCTGACCAAATGGTAGTTTCTCATAGAAATCTAAATGAGATATTTCAGTCCCTGCAAATGTATCGCTCGATCCTGCAAAACAAAAAGAAATTAAGATAAAGTCAATTTCTTTTTCTTTTAGTCTGTTGGCATGAGTAATGATACGTTGAAATTTAACAGGAATACAATGATGTGTTTATCTTGAGGTCCAACACCAAGAGATAAAATATCTGTACATATGACTGTTACCAGTAGCCATCCAACCAAATCTTAGAGGTAAAGAAGAAATAATAACCAGTCCATCCCCACACACCCCTCATTTCTGTGCACAGTCAGTTAAAGACGAAGATATGCACCAACCATGGAAAGGGTAAAGAAGAATAGTAAAACTTGGGGAGCTTTAGGACTGTACATATTCTTTGTCTTTGACTGCAGCAGGCCAAGCAATTTCCAAAACAATTCTTGAAATAAATCAGTTTGAGAAGAGATTGGCAAACACCAAATTAAGTTGATTGTGAAACAGCATCCAAAGACAAGACAATATGTAAGGTGGATAACCACACTCAAACTGTGATATAATTTTAACATATAAATGTAGCCTTTTTCTTTTTTGCATTGAGACGTAGAGATAGGTAATTCAAAGAACAATTTCCAGCAATACCATCAGAATGAAAGAAAAAGATATTTATCTAGTATTCCTGCGCTGCAGAGTACCATTGTATGTTGTGAGAGGAATGGTATTCTCTCAATAACAACAAGAACTTCACTCATGCTTCAACAAAAGAGGACCAGACAATGGACAGTCCTGAATTAAATAAATAGAAATTACCCCCCCAAAATTTAAGCTAAAACCTGACTGGAAGACAGCTGTGAAACAGATTTGGAAAACAAACTATTTTCTTTTATAATATGAAAAGTTAGAATAAAACAGTTTAAATGAAGACATGACAATTTCTTGGCCACTATCAATAGTCAGCATTGGCAGAATTCATGCTCTTATCCCATCAAAATCAACAAGACAAGCAATTAACTAAAAAGGGATTTACTGAAATTACCATGTTTACACGCACTCTGGACCAGGTGCAAGGTAATAAGAACCAGGCAACCTTTCTAAAATATCCAGTATTTTAACCCTAAAACTTCAACACAATTTTCTTATTTAAAAATAATTTGCAGGAGAAGAATTGATAAAATTTACACACAACTATTAACATGACTTTTATGGAATAGATTTTCCAACGTACAGTGGGATATGTTCCTGTAACATTTAAAGCATTTGATTTAAATTGGCAATTACAATCGCAATGGCAGGAGCAATTGACTTTTTATAAGTTATCAAATTGAAAATGGTAAGTTTCAGATGTAGCAGATCTTTCATATCTTCTCATTACGTCCATGCCATGGGTCCGACGAAGATGAGCTTTCAGCTTATCAACACGAGTATACACTGCTTCACAAATGTTGCACTTATGCTCTCCAGGAAAATGTACTTGCATGTGGTGCCACTTGTTCCGGACTGCCTTTGAGCACACTGTGCAGAAGTATGTGCCAGGAACCTGGGCATCGGGCACGAAAATGTTCTCCGACCGCAGAGAGCTGCCTGGAAGAGAAGAGAGAACTATCAAAGTCTCCCTTCTCTCTCAGGGGTCTGAATTTTGTATGCATCAGGGTAAACCATTTCTATAAGAACAGTACTCCTGACTACATTCAGGCAAAAAAGGTATGCAATTTAAAATGAAATTAATTTTCTACATTAAGGCAACATTTGTTTTGTCTATCACCAGTGCTACAGAAAGCAAAATCTTTCTGATTTCTCAAAACTAAACCAAAGCTTATCACAGAAAACAGTTTTTCCAGACAGAGAAAGGTTTTCAAACTTCCATTCTAGGGTCATGCTTGATTCACCCTCAACCTAATCATATACACGCAAAATTTTGATTGGTTATTCTTACTTTCATGTTGGACAAAAGTCACTCCCAGGCAAGAAGTACTGTATTAATTACACCTCTGTGAAAACTTCTACTCTCATGCAAACTCAAATTGATCAGTTACTGCCAAACAACATGCACACACTCAGCAATTGCATGAAACACCACAAATCTTCTTTTCTTTTTTTTCAAAAGATGTACAGCACAAACAGAGAAATGTGGTCTACTGTACAGTTTTATTTTCTGGGAACAGTAACTCTCATAAAATAATACATATTGAGTTGATAAAAAGGAATAGGACACCATGGGGTGAGATTCACTTCTCCACTTAAAGTCTGCAGTGACAAAATTCACAGAGTTGTGAAATGATTCTGAATCTATTCAGTTTAAGAGAAGATCTATGCAGCACATATCACTGTATATAAAATATTCCAAAGTACAAATAATACTATTTGTTGCACAAAGCATGAGTAGAAATGAAATGCAATTGTGAAATAAGTAATGTCAAAGTTAAATACTTATATTATAACAGGAGGATAATGGAATATCACATCTGAAAAACGATTAACAATGATGAAAGGTGAATGTAGAAGGTGAAGGAATGCTGAGGCATGATTTAGGGGTGGTGAAGAACTTAAAATAGAACCTACGATTCATAGTGACAGGGTACTTTTCACTAAAGTTCACAAGGACACTTCACTACAGTGCAAATTTATATTGAATTTCTCTCATTGACTGTGTGTGCATTTTCTTTCAACCATACCAGTTTAAGCTTCAATTTGTAATAGTACAGACAGAGGTTTGTTGTGCATTGCATATAAAAAGAGCAACAACAGAACATTAAATATTGAAGTATTGTATTTGTTTCCAAGCCTGCAACCAAGATGACTATTCTAAATTTCTCAAGAGATTAAAAATAAATGGCCTCCTCCTTTGCACTTACCAGGAGTATGAGTCCACGATTTGGTACGGTCATAAGTCTTCAATACAAGCAACAACCTTCCAAGGATCCAGTTCTTGAGCCGATCTGACCTATGCTAGCATTAGGCCTAGGTCTAGGTGTAGCCTAGGTCTAGGTGTTCGTACACGCAACAGCAGCAGGAATCCCTCTCCTAATCGTCCCTTTCCAACTGACATGCATCAGACAAACCCAAGGTTAACTGTGTCATGGAAAACAACTCTGTACCCAACTTGTTAGATGGTAGTATTCCTGATCCTATAATAATAGTAATAACCATGGACATGGAAAAAAGTAGGGAAACCAACAAACACTGGCAAAAACACAAACAACCATACAGAAAGCAACCTAAAGCTACTCAACAGGTGCATGCATTAGAAGAATTGGATAAATAAACCTCATTTAGCCTTTTCCTAGGCGCCAGCTAGGAGCTGAGTGCCAAGACCTACTAATGTGCAAACTGTAGTTTTATTCTGATGGACAAATTTGATTGTAAGCTCTTTAACCCAAACCAAGAACCCATCACCACTATTATCTACATCGACACACAGGGCAGGTAAAAACCTGAACAGCTCATGCCAGTTACCATGGCCAGGCAGTATCATTGAATAGAAAAACCAGGACAGAATGTTTTTCTTTTAGAGCAAGGAATGGAAACAACTAAAATGTTTGGCTGAGCCAGGAAAATAGAATACACTTTTCCATGGCATAAAATTACGCCCTTTTCCAAATATTTAACAAGAAGTGAAAGGAAGAAGCTCACCTCCCCAAAATATTTGATAACAATTAAATAAATTCAAAAAAAATAAAAGTAAAATGGCAACTCTCTAGACAGAGCAATAATCGTTGGGAAACACAGTGATGGACGTGAAAGACACTTGCTATAAAATGGCATATTATTTGAGGGAATACTGCAAGTTGAGCTACAGCCTCCCCGTACACTTCTAGTCCTAAAAATAAAAAGAAGAGGTCTTACCATCAAGCGCGTCCAAGCTGTCGGCTGCTGATCCTCCTCCTGGTTCTGCATCACTGGCATCTAATCCATGTTGTGACATATTGCTGAGGTCATCTGGGTTGAACAATGGCCCCCCACTCACCACCTGTTAAATTTATTTTTTTATCAGTAAACATAAAATTTAGAGAGCTTAGTGCAGCCTAAGGACAGCAGATTCATGGAAATAGCGTATTTCTTTGAGGTCAACATATAATTTGAACTGAAGAAGGTACAACTGCAGCAAGAAAATGGTCCTTTCCATCTAATATAAAAAGCCCTAAAATTTCCTTTGAAATTGTAACATAACGCTGGACAAATATAAATGCTCAGGTGAAGAGCAACAAGTGGACTAAGTTCTCTTCTCCTCTAGAGACACTGGACAACAGATATTATGGGACCTGTGCTCACCAAAAGCACAGACAGACATTAGAAACAGCTTGAAGAATATATCTTATAGGTTGTGTAGCAGATGATATATAGATGTGATCTAGATAGGCAAGTTTGGGTGGCAATGAATAAAACGCAGATTAAGTCTTTTTAACTTTTGTTTATAAAAGAGAGAGAAAAAACAAAGCCATTCTTGGTATGACGCTTATGCAAAGCAGACATTTGTACATCATTTCTTCATAAAAATTTAACAATAATTTGTAATTAGTCAAACATGCCTCACCTCCCCAAATAATGGAATAGCCATGAATCACAAGTCAGAATCAGTAAGGAAGTCCAGGAGGGAAGCTCTGTTAGGAAAAAAAAGTGGTTGCCAAACCTAAAACTATCCCAAAGTGCCATTGACTTAGAAACCAGAAAGAGACAAGAGCCAGACAAAGGAGTCTTCACCATAACTACCAAGAACTTGAAAATAAAAAGTGGGCTTAGCCAGGAAATAATTGACAGTGCTCTCATGCAGTAAAAATTAAGAGAGGCCCCAAAGAGAGAAAAACAACAAAACAAAAGGAGGTAAAATAACTTTGCGTAAGGTTTATAAAGAAAGACTTTATGCAAGTTAACAAAACAAAAACCATTTTTATAGAAATTCACACAAGTGTTGGAAGTCATTGGGAGCAAAAGCTTTGCATGAATGGCATTTAAAGCAAGAGAGATGAAAAAGAAAATATTAATTTTGTTTGAAGACCAGCTTCAGCAACATCAAAATATCAGATCAAGATCTTTCAGCCTTCATCAAAATAAAAGAAAAATTGAATTCTACAACAGGAAAGAAGTGATGAACATTTTTATGTATAAATATACACATGCTTACATGTTCCTTTCAAAAAAAAATTTAAGTTCCAATTGAAAAGGGAAATTTCTTGCAAAACCTATACAGATAATGTTAGTTTCTCAAAAGAAAGTAATCAACAAAATTAATGCACTCATAGTAAAGGCTCTTTTCAATATCTTAACAAATTGTTTGTTAGATGAGTAAAGGAAAGGAACTTATTTGCTCCACATTATAATGCAACAAAAAAAGGCATAATACTTGAAAATTTTATGAATCTACAGCAGCTCTGACAAAATCTAAATATCACATACATTGGTAAGCTGCTTAAAAGGAGTAAGGAGTCAAGTCTGTAAATGCAATCAACCTGCATTTGTTTGAAAAATAGAAAAAAGAAATAGAAGCCGCAAGATGACTGCCTTTTAATGTTCTTAGACTGGTAAAATGAATGATTTGCCAACTCACAATTCTTTGACCCAGTACCTCAATGTAGTCTATGTAACACCATGCAATGTTCCAAAAAACTGATAACAGCTTTTTTAATGGTAAAAGGAACACGTCATGAATATTTTAAATATGTAGGTATTTTCGGTATCCCCGCCCCATAAAATATCACAGCCAACAACAATTTTCACATGCATGCAATTTCAATTACATACGAAGCTGCTTATAATGTTCCCATATGTGTGCCAAAATCGCATTGTTATCTGTCGCAAAAGCCATAAACAGACTTTTTTTTATTTTTAATTTTTTTTAAAACAGGTCGTAAGTCTAATGGGTGCACGGAAGGGGGAAAAATTATAAGCAGCTTTCACTAAAACTGATAACTGTTCTAGGATAAATAAATAAATTCTAACAAGTTTGTTCACCCACTTCCTTATAAAAAACAATCGTACTTTTACATTTATGCAGCTACTAGAGAATTTTAGAGAAATTTATTAGATAACTATAGTATGTTAATGTAATAGATTAGATATATAATTTTTGAAACTGAAATAATATACAAACTTTGATCACATATCAAAAAATTAATAGTACTCCTCAGGAACACGTAATCTATCAGATGCAGTTATGATTCACAAAATTCTATACTCCCTACTCAAAAGGAATTTATTTACTGGGATTGGACACTCATTCGGGTCACAGCCAAACTATGGCTTTGCTGCACAGCAGTCCAGCAGCAATCACAGCTTATGCTTTTCTCACTGCCCTTCCATAAACGCATTATCAAAATGAGAGCAGCTGTTGACAAGAAAATGCAGAAAAAATTATAATTTTGAAGTATGTCCTGAAGAGCAGCTGAGGAAGACAAATAAAAATCTTCCAGGACATAAAGCAAATTGATTACCTCATATCTTTTTTTGGCAGAACAAGTACAAGGTAAAGAGTATTATTGGACTTAAAGTGAACTCATGCAAACTGATAAATGCACATCACAATCAGACCACTTTGTAGAATCAGATATTGTATATGTAGATTAATGAAAGAGGGAAATGCTATTTCCACATTTATGGAATGGCTGATTGATTATTCAATTTATAAATCAAGCATAAACCCTCCACTAATGACTAGATATGAAAGACAAGTGATCGGTCTTACAAATAATTTGAATCATTTCGAGTGATAAAATCCTCTTCTTTTTCCATACATAGTCTATGGGCTTTGCATTTGTCATGATGGTTAACAATCTCTAAGCGAAAATTACCATTGCCTTCCGCAAAAGACGTACGTATATCTGGAACAGACTTACTCCATTTTCTACAATATTTACAAAACATTATATTAAGTTGTTCATCGTACTGCAACCAAACATAAGATTCTAGCCACCCAGCACGGAATCTACCTCCCTTCCGCTGACTAACTGAACCTCCTGCAATAGACACCGCACTAGAGCCTTGAGGCGATTGTATCACCGAGTTATGTCTAGAAATGGGAGCTAGTGCTCTGCCTAAAATTTGAAGATTAGTTTGGTGAGATTGTTGGTTAGAAGCTGTAGAACTATGGCTTTGCTGAAATGCCTGAGATGAACATTCTTGAGATTGAACCTGACTGGTGGGTGGTATATCACCGCTTGCTTGAATATGAGGCTGAACTGAGCTTAAAAGTGCTGGCACTGGTAGAAATTTGCGCATCGACTTTGAGGTGGATCGTAAGTTAGACGTTGCAATACAGTTTGAATTAAAGGAAGATGAATCTAAAGAAGAAAATGAACTAGGACTGGAAACTGGAACTAGGACATCAACTTTCTTCTTAGAGACTAGGTAGTGCAGATGGCCTTTAGAATAATCATCTTCTAATTTGACTTGCGATGTTGCTACAGATGTTAAGTCTGCTCCCCCTGTCACATCCAAGCCAACCATTCCCCAATCACCCACCGACGCTGTAGTGAAGCCAGTGGATTCACTACTATTCCTTCTTCCACTTGTCTGTCAACAAAAGAAGGAAAAGAAATATCATTATTGCTTCTCTAAAAGTCTACTGATCGGTTGAACCCCCAACCTAACAGTTCCCTTCATTCTATATCCAACATGTTAGGGAGTTAATTCTAGCCAAAGATTGCAAAAGAGGTGCAATACTTTAAAGACTGATTTTGAAACAAAAGAAATCTTCAAATATACTGATCCTGTAAAATTGAATTTTACAGAGGAATGATGTACAGAACCTCTCTCTTAAATACAATAAGGAGAAAACAAAATTTTTCAACACCATCAGTATTAGAGTAATTCCAGGCACGTTAGATTATCTTGGCATAAAATGATGTTAATAAAAAGAGGAGGAAAGAAAATTGAACTAAGGGGAGGATACCAGAATTTTGAGATTTGTATAAGCAGTTATTAATTCAACAAAGTTATCTTATCCCTAACTCAAGCTGCCAAAAATTTGAAAGATGCTATATCACCCAGAAGTAAATTAAAGTTTATCAGAAAAATATTGAAATAATACAGAAAGAAATCATGACTTAAGGCTAAATCAAATCTAAAATGCATATTCCTGAAAAATATTTTTGGTGATGGGGTCCCAACTATAAATGTAATGTGCAAGCCTAACGAACAGACCAAGATCTGAGTCTTATAAAAAAGCTCTAATTGGGCCGACTGACAACTTTTGGGTGTGTAGCAACAGATCGCAAGGCACACTTCTCTTTCCAGCAAGCCAATCATTATTGAGTCCACAGTTCCTTTAACAAAGGTGAAGGGAGAAGTTCAAACATGCAGTAACTAATAAGGCGAAGTCAACAAGAAGCCTGCTCACCAATATGTATGATAATATTTGTAATACTCACTTGGAATCCTTAGGCTTGTTTCCATTAAATCTTCTTTCACTTAAGGTACACTACACAGCATGTGTTCCCGACGAATCCAATTTGAGTTCTTAACTTTCACAATGCTACATCCAACCATCTTGGGTGCTTGAAATGAGGCAAGCTTTTTAAGGAAGAAGGGGCAGGTTCGAAAACCATAATTCTGTTGTCCATTATTATTAAACTACTATTGTTTCCTTGTGCCTTCACAAGTCTACTTTATTGCTTATCACTGATGAGCAGGTAGAATTTTGAACATGACCATTTTCTTGCCATCCACTTACGCTTAGTCACATACTTAAAAAGAGATATCTTTCTAGCTAAATCCCTACCCACCTCTCATAAAAGCAGGAGAGACAAGGAGAGAGAGAGAGAGAGCGCCAAAAATAAAGCTAGTACAAATAAAACTGTTGAACTCACCGGAGGCATTCCATGGAAGTCGTCCATCTCTTGCTTAATTGGTGCTGTTTGTTGTGGAGGAGGGGAAACATCTAACACATCTTCTACATCTGTTGGACTTGGTAGCAATGGATTTAAGGCAGGAGTATTAGATATAAGGCTTGGACTAGTCTTGAAGCTCATCTGAGATGAGGGCTGCAGTGGGGAGAGAAAAAAAAAAGACATCAGGTAATTTACAAATCTACAGATTCAAATATACAATTTTTATTTTATCTTTAGTAGATTTTATATTTTTTTAAAGTTGAAGTTCAATAAAATATTGTCTGTAACCAAAAAGCTAAAATCATCACGCATTAAGTAGATATTATTTCTAGTTTTATATTCTATGAGCGCTAAAAAAAAAAGTTGAATTAAACAAAGGTTTACTTTAAGAGTAGCATTCTATACTATTTACCATAGATTTCACAGGGAAAAACAAGTTTAGTCTAATTTGTGGTAGCCTGAATGACAAGCAAAATTACCTGAGCATTGGAGTGAAATCTTTCACTGGGGCCTGCTCCTGAGATTGAGACGTCTCCACTAGACGATGACTTGCGCTTTCTCTTCTCGGGGGGAGGTGTATCATTTCGGACCTCGACATTTCTGACAGGTGTACTTCCTCTTGAGTTTGTCCCTCTTGATGTTGATTCTTCTGGCCTTCTTGCATTGTAACTGTCTGTAAGTCCTCGCACTTGTAGTGCTTCTGCAGTCTTAAGAAACATTGGCAACAAATTCTGACTAACATTCACTTCACCTTTATACATAAAATGTAATAAGGCTTTCATTTCTCTGTAGTCAACATCACGTAAGAAAATAATTGGATGTGGCACTTTATTTTGGAGGAATATGTTTTCAAAATAGGGACTACATGCAGACAATATTGTCTGATGTGCTTTGAATGTCTTTCCATCACAAGCTAATGTCACGTCCACTAAGGCTTCCCTTTGGAGTAGGTCACTAAGCACATCTGTCAGATTTGTCGGGTGATTGTTCCAACGTAGGCAGAATTCTTGATCCATTTTGTTAACTTGAAAACCTGTAAGCAAACAACTTCATGAGACAGTGTTGAAAACTGAGGGAAACATCAGTAAGATGTGCAGAAATACATCATAAAATATGGGAGGAAGTTCCTGTGAGATAAAATGAATTGACATTTAAGCGTTGACATTAACAGCTGTTGGACTGAGTTGACACTGAGGGAATCAAAATTATCTGCATCAGTGTGTACTTTAAAAAAATCTAAAAGCTCAGAAATGCTAAATAGAAATCACATTCTACTACTACACAAAACTTACAGAAGATAAAAACACAAATGATTGTTTATTAATATCCTGGCATGCATGAATGGGATTACAGTTTTCCATGCTACAATCAAATGTAAAAGAACTAGAAGTTGTGTACTATTTACAAAAAAATTTGATAATTACAAAACATTTTTTTTTAAAGATCTAAATTCAAAAGTGTTCTAGAAAAAAAGGGTGAAAAAATCTTATGTCAAGAAAGAGGTAAACCATTCATTATGTTTCATGATCAAATGAGCCAATTCAAAATATAGTAAGTCTTCAAAGTGAAAACAAGATTCCTGAAAATATAAATGTGACACACAACCAATTGCCATAAGTAGACAAGAAAATATGGTGTAGGATATTCCAGAGCAGCAAACTGTGGAAGGGGAAATGTAGCAAAGCTACCTTTAGTGGGGCACACAAGTAGGCCAACTAACATCCTCAAGACCAAAAGCTTATTCTGTGACACAATGTTGAACTGTTAGGAAAAATCTACAGAAAAGAAGATAAATTTATGATTATAATGATTTTGAAACACATAAAAAATAAAATAAAAAATATTCCAGGCCAATGAATGTTATGAGACTAGCAGCAAAGAAGGCACAGCACCTTGGGACTGAAGTTGCCTGGAAATCAAGGTTGTTCCCAAACAGAAACACACTCCAAGCAACTGAATTTTCCAAATAAGACTAATAAACACATAAAGAGGTGATAAGAGAAGTAAATCTCCCAAAGAAACGTTTTCATTACCCCCCCTCCATTATCTCCACCCATACAGTTAGGAAATAATCTTTCCTTCACTACAACTTGCATTGACATAAAAAACAACAAAAAAACGTAAAATGGCAAACATCAAAGGTAGCAATCTAACCTTGAGCGCATAATATCCACAAAAAGACACAGATGGCACCGCACAAACACATGAACGCTTCAAGACATTGTCGAGATATTTGCTGGGACATATGCAGCCTGCCTCAACCGTAAACACGCACGCCTAGGTGAAACCATCTCTTGCCAACATGACAGAACGCAGCGGAGCGCTGCTCGGCTGGGGGCTGGGCTCGCCTGGCGGCAGCGATGTGTGTCAGCCAGCCCAACAGCCCTGCCCTGCCCTGCCCTGCCCCTCACCGCGCCGCGCCCCGCTCCGCCCCGCGCCTTCCCTTCTCCTTTCTTCCCGCTCCCGCTCCTCTCTTCTTGCCGCTCCGCTCTCCTCTCTCCCGCGCCCCACTTCCAAGTCATGTCAAACACATACACCAAGAGCCATTCAAGGCAACGACAGCACACGGAAAAATCGTCCTGGTCAAAGAAAAAGCACCAAGTCGACGAAAGGGGTTGACAGGACTGGCAGAAGTCAACAACCCCGAATCAGATCAAGCTAAAAACAAGGTCAAGCCACCAAAGCTTTCGAACCGCCATTAGCCAATCTCTAGGTCATAAGCCTAGACGCATTGTTTGTCCAATACATTCTACCCCAAAACAACAGTCATATTCTTCAAAACCAACACACGGCACAGTCCAGGTTACGTCCATGAACATTCTTAGAACAATCGAAGCAATGTGTAATCAAACAATACAGTGCAATAACTTACCTTTTTGCGAGCTATTTTGCCATAACACCAAACAATCAACCGACTCTTACTATCACGGCCTCTTGGATACACAGGTATCACTGGTTTTCTTTTGCATGGCATGGCCGGCGACTGTCGGTGGAGCGGCCAGGGTACAGGACTCATCGAACCTTTCTCGGGCATTTTTTACACTTGGAACGTGACTTTGATGATTTTAGGTATGGTTTTACGTAATTTTTTACTGAAAATAATTTTATTTCTGATTTCCGGTAGCTTAAAAGCTTGTTTTACAGCTGGCACTGCTCTGTGCTTAAGCTTAAGTCTGTGACTGTACATTAAGGCCTTAACGGACTGTCATCGCGCGCTTAAGACTGCTGATTTTTCTTCACTTTGAAATCGCATCAAGAAACGGATGGAAAGTTTGTGACAGTAAGAAATTTGCCAAATGTTTACTGAAGACTTTTTTTTCTTTTTTTCAAAAATCATGGTAGAAATACGTATACGATGTTGAAGCAGGCGAGGTTAGATGGAGCATGACGTCATCTTGAGTTTGACGTGGAGCGTGGAGCATGGCCTGGACCTCCCTGAGCACACAAGACGATAATGCTACGGAACTTAATTATAGTGATGAGAGAATCAGCAAAAAAAAAAAAAAAAGACCTTTTGAAAGAAAATTAATATTGGCAATTAAGTTAATCGTCAAAAAATATTTTTTTTATATATGATAGCTTGATATAGGAGAGATACTAATTAGAAAAGTCGGTGTAACTTGGTATAAAAGGCAGATGCAAGCCAATTATAATAATACCAAATGAGAGAGAATGATACTAACGATATCCCCCTACTTCCAAGGTATTCCCTCTTGTCTCGCATTGTGGCCGACACCAAGAACGAAAGTTCGCCACCCATAAAGTCGGCCCCCGTGTGCGTCGCGCACGCACTTAGATTCCCGGTCATCACGCGCTCTACGCAGCGACGCGAGCGCTCGCGATGTGCCGAACAGTGTACCGGAGCTCTAATGTCACCCCGTCCCGTCGTCGGGTAGGTGCAGTGCACAGTGCATAGGTCGCGTAAGTATTCCGCGTGCACTCTCTGTGTGTGGCGGCGCCCAGCCCGGCCCGACCCGGCCCGGCCCGGCCGGGTGGAGGATTGCCAACGCACAGGGAAGGCCTGTGCAATAAGATTCGATGCCAAGAAAATGGCGATCACCTATACTGTCCAATCCGCCGCTCTGTTCGACATATGGAGAGGGGCTCAAAAGGGGGGATTTGATAGCGAAGCAAACCTTCGGAGGAGGCCATCCAGCTCTGAGCCCGGCGCGGCGCGGCCCGGCCCGGCCGCGATCCGACCCGACCCGACCCGCCTCGGCTCAGCTCGAGAGCTCCGCTCCACAGGTCGCTCCGCTCCGCTCAGCTCGGCTCGCCTCGGCTGTGGCTGTGCACGACAGGCTCGCCCGAGGCCTGCCCAGCCCATTCCCTACTCCATAGTTATTAGACACCAAACCAGTTCTCCGCACTGACCTTGGCGAATATTCCAGCATGCGCTAAGTAATTATTTAGGGACAGGGCCCCCACATATCGAGGTGGGGCGGGAGTGTCGACGACGACGCGGGAGGACCCCGCCGATTGAATTTCGAGAATCGTAATCGCCTTAATTTCAAACGAATTTTAAAGCCAGTTACGTAAAATGTGACACACGCTCAACAAACAACGGCAACACCATTCACTAAACACCTGGCGAAAAGATTTTCCGATTTTTCCATGTGGGAAAACTCAGGCCGGGTTCTGCACTTTCCTTGAAAATGTATCTATTTTCCCCCCCTTTTTCTTTTTCTTTTTGCTAACCCAGCTCTGACCCCGATCCCGCCTCCGGTTTGCTGGCCTGTCCGCAGCCTGGACCTTTTTCTTCCTGGATACTAGCGCGGCGGCGGCGCCCGGTGCCCGCGTCCTGAGCGGAGCGTTAGGACACGATCACACGTGCTGGCATGTCCTGTCCCCAGCTCAGCCCAGCCCTGCCCTCCCCCCCCCCCCCAACCCCTCACCTGTGCCAACCTTTTGGCGTAGGACCCCCCTTCCCCCCTTCCCCCTCCCCCTCCCCTTCCTCGGCCACTCCTCCTTTACCTTTCCCAGCCAAGGTCAAGGACCATCGGCTCCTGGTGCCTCCCTACACCTTGCGGCCCGGCGCGGCGCGGCCCCCGTGGCCCGTCGGCCCGTCCGGGCGCGGTCGCCCGTCATGGAGGTAGGCGGGCCGAGCCCATGGCGGCCCATGGCAGCCCATGGCAGCCCATGGCGGCCCATGGCGGCCGAGCTGAGCAGCCCGCGAGCCGGGGGAGCCACTTCATGCCATCATGGGCAGCACTACTCGGCTCGCTGCTCGAGGGCATCCAGGGCCGACTGGATGGGACGGGACGGGACGGGGACGGGCAGACGACGAGACAGGCGGCCGCTTGAGGTCGCGTCCGCAGCGTCCCGCCCCGCTCCCGCCCCGCCCCGCCCCACGCCCCGCCCCACACCACCTCATGCCCCCCGCCCCGCGGGGCAAGCGGCTGGGCTTGGCTGGGCTGGCAGGCCATCTCCCGTCCTCCGCGCTCCCATGAGTCCGCCAGGCTGGCCTGGCCGCACCTGCACGCCACGCTCGGGCGCGTGGGAGAGAGACGCCCAGAGAGAGAGAGGGGGGGAGGGAGAGGGAAAGAGAGAGGGAGGGAGAGAGAGGGAGGGAGGGAGAGAGAGAGAGGGAGAGAGAGAGAGAGAGAAAGAGAGAGGGAGGGAGAGAGAGAGAGAGAGAGAGAGAGAGAGAGAGAGAGAGAGAGGGAAAGAGAGAGAGAGAGAGAGAGAGAGAGAGAGAGAGAGAGAGAGAGAGAGAGGGAGAGGAAGGGAGGGAGGGAGAGGGAAGACCTGCGGCCGAGTGGCGATTGCGAACGCGGCCATGGGCGTAGGTTTGAAACTTGGACTCCATGCCGTGGCGCGGGGTGGGGTGGGGCGGGGCGGGGCGGGGCGGGGCGGAGCAGCGTGCCACGGCAGTGCGCACGCGCTCGCCGAGCCGAGCCGGGCCCAGCCATGGCCCAGCCCAACCCATGCCCATGGCTGCGTCTCGTCCAGCCCATGGCACGCTTGCTCGCTCACTCGCGCACGCGTGCGGTTCCCCCCCGGATTGCCTCCTCTTTCCATCTCTCTCGCTCGCTCGCTCACGCTCGCTTACGCGGTCGCACTCCCTCCCTGGTGTGACGCGTCGCGTCGGTGCGAGGAGGACGGCGAAGCACGTTTGCGCGGTGCGGACGTGGTCCAGCCCAGCCCAGGCCAGCCCAACAGCCTTCGTGTGGGAAACATTCCCGGAACCCAAAGGAACCTGACGTGACAAGAGGGGCTTTCTGCCCAGCCATGGGCTGCCATGGGCTGCCATGGGCCAGCAGCCCAGCCCGGCCCACAATCTACTCGAAAGAAATAAAAGGCGCTCCTACGCAAATCGTCCCAGTACGCATACCCATCGTTATTATCTTCTGACTGGTCCTATTCATGTACCCTGGAGACTGAAACAAGAAACAACAGGGCGAACACTTTTTTTTTCCCAAGAAGTCCCCGGTTCCATCGGGAAGGTATCTTACTTCATCAGATAACGCGGGAAATTTCATTCCGAATGAAAGGGCTTTGTCAATTCAATCCGGAACTCTACAAGAGCCGTTTTCTACGCTAGTTTCAGCGGCTGAATGTCGACACGTTTTTTTTTAAATTATTTTTTAACTTTTACCCCGCTATTCCATGCCACAGACACCCAACGGCCCCCTAAACTCTATCGGAGTGATTGACCCGACTGTTATCTAGGCTGGCAGCTGTAGCGCCATGCCACACACTTCTTGGGTTTCATAGGTTTTTTTTCTCTACCCGCATTCCTAGATACACCCGTGCCCAACATTAACGGTTTTGGCTGACGGAAGCAGAGAAACCGCACAATTTCCCCCCATAAAACAATAAGATAATTCCATTGCGCCTGAACCTATCGCAACCCATGACTTGCATCAAACCTGTACCTCATTACGTTACTCGATCAGAACAATCTGTTACAAAAGATTAACTGACTTTTTCTCTCCTTTTTATTTTCTTTTACTGTGCAAAGAAAATTAATCTTGGAAGTCTTCTCGGCCGGTGTCGATGCGTCGTGGGGATGCCCCCGCTTCAGTGACGATGCGATGCGATGCGATGCGGTGAACGATGTGGCCAAGACGTGTGCATTATTTTTACAGATAGAACAATAAGAAAATGGATGGAAAGAGACACACAAGAACAACCAGGTGCTCCCAGACGGGTCAGGCAGGCAGGCAGGCAGGCGTCAACCGCGCGGCGAGGCGCGGCCCACGGAGAGCATCGCGTAAAATATGCAAAGTTCAATGAAATGAGAGTGGACCGTTAAGCTGGTCGGGTTGGGTCGGGTCGGGTCAGGAGCGGGCAGCCACCTGCGGGTCCTAGGCGAGCTGAGAGCCTGCTGGACTCACCCTCCCGCATCCTGCCGTCTAGGCGGATACAGAACAGGAACCCCGAGGGACTAGAGGCGCGCGGTCGCGGTCAGCCCAGGATACAGGAGGCAAGCCGAGGCAAGCGGGCCGGGCAGCCTGCGATACCCATCCTCGTCGAAGGCAAGCCAAGTCGAGCCAAGCCTCTAGTACCTATGACTAGGTACCGCTCGACTCGACTCGACTCGGCTCGACTCGAACTCGTAGCGGCGTAAGAATGCGGTCCGGTCTCAACTAGTCGCGCAACGTTTAGCAGACTCTCATCAGAGGAAAAAAAAACTTTGCGGGACGCCGTAGCATGAGATCGAAAGATTTCTTCCCTCGCGGAGGAGAGGGGAAAAAAAGTGTAAGCAAGAGCGGGGAACCGCGAGCTGATTGCCCACTTTCCACCTTTATAGAATCCACGTGGAGGACACACCCAGGACGTGTAATAGTGAGACATTCCAAATTCCATTCACTAAATTTTAATATTTCGTTACATAGCCTGCCGCCTGCCCGTTGAGGGTTTAGCACCTGGTCATCGAGGAGGTTAATCTTAAATTTGAGCTGTAGAAATGAGAAAAGTGAGCTTGTTGTCGTAAAAAAGAGAAAAATTAATCTTTAATCAATTTCATGTCCATTCTGGTCAAGACGATGGTGAAACGGTAATTTGATCTCGAGAGAAGAGAGAGGCAACAACAAGCTGGAGAGAGCAAAAATAAGGAAAATTTGAATCTGAAAAGAAGAGTCTGGCCAATGTAGATTTGCAACGTCGGGCTCCGCCGCTCCGCCTCGCTTCTGCAGCCCGCCGCACAGCGCCGCACAGCGCCGCACAGCGCCGAGCCGATCCTCCAGGACCGGCCCGGCCCGGCCCGGCCCGGCCCGACCCGCCCGCCATGGGCGCCGTCATGGGCGGTGGAGCCATGGACCTAGAGGGAGCCATGCGTCGGCATGCACAGGCTGGAATTAGTATTCATCAACATATATCTCGTGCGTTACACAAAGATAGGCTACGACATTGATTATCGTTCACACACCGAGTACGTAGGATACTTATTGTAAGACACGCGCCCACACCAAAGTGCGGCGTGGGCGCCATAGGGACAGAGACGAGAAGAAGAAGAAGAAGAAGAAGAAGAAGAAGAAGAAGAAGAAGGGTGGAGCCAAGTATAATAGAGAAATATTGAAAGAGGGAGGTACGCCATGAGCGGTGTTTAAAATGAAGGACATGAAATAAACACGAAAAAGGACAGAGAGGAAGAATATGTGACATTGAATCCTCGTGGAGTTGTGATACACAACGAGAGAGGAACAAATATAATGACAGGCAACATTGATATATCTAAACGCACATCCAAGCGAAAGACATAAAGAAGGCCAACACATGAACTGAACGTATAGCGTGCAACATGTGTCGTGCTACTGCTACGCGAAAAATACCGCGGTAGGGGCATCTGAAAAATTCAGTTTGCAATCACCCCTCAAAAAATTGAATACTTTTTACAAAGGATGGATTTGGTCATTATGTGTATTTGAGAGAGTAAGAAAATCTGGAGAACGGGAAAGTCAGGGACGGAATGGAACGATGATGGTGTGGGATGGTTCAAAATAACCGATCAGGCGAACAGTTTCGAATGGACCGCGGAAGTCGCGGCAAAGCGGCGCTATCCCGCGCTCACAGAGCAGCCGCCTCAACGAGGCAGGGGGTATCGCTCGACCAAATGGGCCACAGTACAGGGAATGGGGGGCCCCGCGGGCGTGGCGGGGCGTGGCGGGGCGTTGCGGGGCGTGGCGGGGCCGGGCGGTGGCGCAGCGGCCGCGGCCACACTGGAGTATCACGGCGAGACAAGCAAATCTCGTTTCGGTCCACGTGAGAGACGTGGCTTCGCGAAAAGCTTGGACTGGTTTCCTCAGCGCCCCGCGCCCCGCGCCCCACGCCCCGCGCCCCACGCCCCTCATCGTGCCAAACCCCGCGCCGCGCCACGCCACGTCACGGTGGAAAAATTCTGCACTGTGCTTCTCCTTCAGCTGTAACGCAGCGGGTGAAGGTGGTTCCCATAGCCGATAGGGCGTGGCGTGGCGTGGCGTGGCGTGGCGGGGCGTGGCGTGGCGGGGCCCTCCACGTGGCCATTCCCTTGGCCTGTTGCAGCGCGCGGTCGCGGCGGTGTGGCCCAAGAGCCCAAGACGGCGCTGTTCCACAGCTGTGCAGCCAGCAGCGCAGGCAGCTGCCGCTGCCGCCGCTCGCGGCCTGCTGCAAGCGCTGCAAGCGGCCCTTCCCTCCCCCCTGCAGCCCCGCCCCGCCCCGCCCCGCCCCGCCCCGCCCCGCCCTGCCCTGCCCCGCCCCGCCCCGCCACTCCACGTGCGCGCTGCCTGCCTATGCCTGCCTGCGCGCACTTTTACGACTTGCAGATAGATTTGCATTCTAGTATTATTTTTTTTGCGCGCCTCCATCCGTGGCCTGCTGTGGTGTTAGTGAAGGTAAGGTTGGTAGGTCTGGTTCTGGCCGCGCACGGCACTGCAGGAGTGAGCTATACCTCGCTGCACAGGCGAGCCGAGCCGAGCCGAGGCGTTTACATGCAAATTTCTATTTCAATCATTACTCGCTCCCCCCCCCCACCCCTCCCCGCGTGTGAGTGGCGCTCGCAGTGCAGGTCGCGCGGAGGCGGAGGTGGAGGGGACCGCGGGGGACCGCGACTCGCGGAACTGGGCGCGAGGACGACCGGACCGGAACCGCCAAGTTCCTCTACACCACCGCAGTGGTGCAGCTCGCGCCTTTTATTATGTAAGTGTCCGACCCGACAGCGACAGCCACGTAGAGCTGCTTATTTAGGGTTATTCATTTGACCCCGTTGAAATAAGCGAAGGGCTTCAAGTAGGCCACCGCCACGACTGAGAGTTGATGAGTTGCAGCGCAGCGCGCGAGGGTTCGAGACGCGTCGCGGGTCTAGTCCGCGGAGTCGGCGGCGGCGGCGGCGGCTGCCATGCCGCGATATTCGCGACTATGTTGCAATTGGCACGGTCTGGCCGGCCTCGCCTCGCTGCTGCGGTGGTTCGCGCGCTAAGCGCCACCGGTCGCCGGGCCCCTCCCCTCTCCAGCCGCGCACTGCACACATCCACGCAGCTCCGCGCCGCTCCCGCGAGAGTTACGCGCGCGGCAGCCGCTATGCCGTCGCGGATCCCGAAGACCGCGCGCTCTCGCGGCTCCGTCCTGGTCGCACTCATAGAGCCCTGCCATTCCCAACATGGAGCACCACCGTAGGTGCGACAAGGACGGAGGTAAGAGAGCGATGTTCGGAATGAGTCGGCTGGTGCTGCTCTCCGCCTGGCGGGCGGAGCCGCGGCGCTGCGGCCCCCAAGGGCCCTCCTGCGTGCGTGCGTGCGTGCGTGCGCGTGCTGCAGCGGGCCTCCGCCGTCCTTGCCGCCCAGGACGAGAGGTAGGGAGCGGCGCGGGGCGGGGCGGGGCGGGGCGGGGTGGGGCGGGGCGGGGCGGGGCGGGGCGGGGCGGGGCGGGGCGGGGCGGGGACACGCCTGGGCTGAGTGCAGGTGCCGTGCCGCGGCCCCGCGGCCCCACGGCCCCTCCGCGAGCCGCGGCACTTCCTGGTGGACGGCCGGTTTAGGCCCTGCCCTGCCCTGCCCTGCCCTGCCCTGCCCTGCGTACGAACGGCCCCGCGCGGCCGGGGCCGGGCCCAGCCGTCTGATTCAGAAGACCTGCTCTCTCACGTCCTTGTCGCACCTGTGGCGGTGATCTAATGTTGGAGATGGCAGCGCCCCACCAGTGCGACAAGGACGGAGGCGCGAGAGCGATCTTCGGAATGAGACGGCAGAAGGAGACGCTCTCGTGGCAGCGCGCGGCGCCCAGCCCAGCACGCTGCGTGCGACCGGAGCCGTCCCGTGGCTGCTGGGCTGGTCTGGGCCGCTGGGCCTCACCCGAGTCCGACCTATTTCTCGACCAGGAAGACCGGCACTAGCGAGGCGCAGGCAGAGCCAGACTGCTTATTTTCTCGACCGTTCGTCGTCATCAGTGAGCGTAGGACAGACATAGGCGTCGCGTCGTCAAGGCTCAAGAGCCTCGGGCCTCGGGCCTCGGGCTTTAGAAGTTTTTCAACGAATAATAAACGGTCAGAGATTAAGCAAAACGTGGAATCTTCTATTTCTAAGACTGATTTTTTCAGGATACACTTCAGAAAAAAAAAGAATATTCAAAAATAAAAATTGTAACTTTTTTGGTCAGAGGCCTACTGAAAACTGTTTTGACTATATGAGTCCCGTTAAGAACCACACCGAGGGGGAGAACAACTCTGAATTTTGGTGTTACACATTTTTGCGAATTTTTGTAGATTTTCGTGATTTTTATAGAATTTTTGTGAATTTTCACTTGAATTTCACCTATTTCTTTTCTGAATTTTCCTGAAATTTTTACCAGTTTCTCTGATTTTTACTGACTTTTCCAATTTTTTCTTAATTGTTCTGAATTTTTCTGAATTACGAGGTGTGCAGAAAGTACAGAGTTGTTCACCCCTCGGAGCCCACAATATGAAATTGGGGACGGGATTTATTCGAAAATAGAGAGAGAGAGAGAGAGAGAGAGAGAGAAAGAGAAAGAGAGAGAGAGAGAGAGAGAGAGAGAGAGAGAGAGAGAGAGAGAGAGAGAGAGAGAGAGAGAGAGAGAGAGAGAGATGGTACAACTTCATAACCTCCAACGTGCATCAAAATCGGGGACTAACACTTAGGTGGGTCCCTTTGTGAAACTTGCTCCTCCGCCCCTATTGGCGCCCTGGTGCGAGCCCTGGTGGGTACTCGCCTCGCCCCGGTTTAAGCGTGTTCGACTCCTGGCGCCCCCTCTCTTCCCTTCTCCACTCTGTCGCCAACTGACCCGACCCGGCTTGGGCCGGCTCGCCCAGACCACGACACAAAGCTTTGCCGAGGTACGGCTTACCCTGGATCATGGTGTACAACACAATTCGTTGCGAGTGCACCACCAATCCCTTCCCTCCACCCTGCGGCCCGGGCCCCGGCCCGGCCCGGCCCGGCCCCACAGGGCTACAGGTTGTACCTCTACAGCGTGCGGCGCGGTGCGGCGGGGGCCGGGCGGGGCTCAGATCTGGGCCTGCCCTCCGACCGCCTCCAACCCTTGCTGGAGGTGAGTGCAGATTGTGCTACATATGTCGACCCGCGAGCGCCAGGACTCCGCCGAAGGCTAAGAAAGCTGACCACTCTTTTCAAGGCACGCTCGGAAACGGATTCTCCGCGCGTCCCC
>JAHWGI010000268.1:0-137500 GCA_029379305.1 Frankliniella fusca
ACAAGCAGGCCCGCCCTTCCGCCAAACGTCGTTGCCAGCTCCGCTTTGCTACGCTGGCAACTCCGTTCGGCAGGGGGCGTGCCTGCTTGGCCTGCCGGCGGCGTTCGGTCGGGCCTTCGGCCCGACCACTAAGTCACACAGAACGTCCTGTTATCTTGTAAATGATCGGGCCTGCGGCCCGTAAAGGCATTCTCTTCGGAAAGAGGCAGTTTGTAACGGTGAACCACCGAAACTACAGCCCTCCCTTCTGCTTTGAAAACGTGCCGATAGTGACTAAACGGTCAGTTATTCGCCAAAAAAGGGGAGTCAGAAATCTCGAAAAATGTCGAAATACGTGAGTTCGGCCTCAGATGGAACGGTCGAACTCGGACTTTATTTGGCAGCAGTTGGCAACACTGAATTACGCTCGTCGAAACGATTTTAACGATATATGCGTGGAGGGGTGTCAAAAATTTCAAAAACTGTCGAAATATGTCGAAAATTTTCGAAATAAGTAGAAATACGTCAAAAAAGTCGAAAATTCTCGAAATATCTCAGAAATGTTGAGATATATCGAAAAATATGGAAAATGTCGAAAAATGAGGGATAATGTCGAAAAATGTCGAAGAATATCAAAAATTGTCAAAAATGTTTACAAATATCAAAATATGTCGGAATATGTCAACAATGTCGAAAAATATCAAAAAACATCGAAAATTATCAAAAATGTCAAAAATTATCGAAAATTATCGAAAATTATCGAAAAATATCGAAAAATATCGAAAATTATCGAAAATGTCGAAAAATATCGCAAATGTCGAACAATATCGAAAAACAACGAAAAATGTCGAAAATATCGAAAAACATCGGAAAATATCGAGAAATGTCGAAAATAATCGAAATGTTTGAGTTTTGACGATTGGCAACACTGAAAATTGAAAAACGGTTGGCACCACTGAATTGCGCTCGAAAAGACGGTTCTAGAGAGGTGCGGGTCGATGGGGTTCGTAAAAGTTGAAAAGTGGGTCAATTTGGGGTGCTTTTTACAGTGTAGTCGCGAGTTGGGTCCTTTTTATCGAAAAACGGTGGGCGCCATTGAACTGGCCGCGAAAAGACGCTTCCGGGGAGGTACGGGTCGACGGGGTTGAGAAAAGTTGAAAACTGGACCAATTACGGGTGCTTTTTACAGTGTAGTCGCGAGCTGGGTCCATTTTTTCGTAAAAGGGTGTGCACCATTGAACTAGACGCGAAAAGACGCTTCCGGAGAGGTACGGGTCGACGGGGTTGGAAAAAGTTGATGTTTATTCCGTGAAAACTTTAATAATTTTTTTCAGTGCCTTAATGAGGGTTGGCAGGATTTGCACCAGGCGTTTCGGTGTCCAGGAGTGACCCTTAAGATACCCTAAAAATTTCAACTCTCTAGCTCAACTCCTTCGAGTGGAACAGACAGACAGACAGACAGACAGACAGACAGACAGACAGACAGACAGACAGACAAACAGACAGACACCAGATCGATTGCATAAGCCCGCTCTGAAGCTTTTTCAAAGCAGAAGGGCGGGCTAAAAAACAACTGTTGACAACCATTCTAAAGAGAGACTCTGGTATCATTAATATTGAAGCACTTGGTTGTCCTAAACTCGCAACTCTACCCCAGTTGTTTGTGCCATATCATGGTCTTCAACACCATGTTTTTCCCAAGTGCACCTGTTCTGCGCTGAATGCACGTCGTATTGGATTGTGGCATGCGTTTATGATGGCTACTCCATTTGTACAGATCTAAATAAAAAAATTAAAAAAAAAATATTTAAAAATTAAAAAAAAAATAAAAAAATTAAAAAAAAAAATTAAAAAAAATTAATACGGTTTTGTATAGGCCTCCTGGGGATAGGATTTTCCGTTAAAAAAATTCTAACGAGCGTAACAGCATGCCTCCTGGGCGCGTATGGAAATGCTGTAAAATATCAGGAGCGGGATTCGAACCCGCGAATCGCTGATCTTAAGTCTTAGACCACTCGGCCATCCTAACGTACCCGCTAGGTACCCTACCCGCAACATGGCGGAGGGGGAGCCGCAACCTACTCGCACCCGGGGGAGGGTGGGCCGCAACCTGGAGGCGCCCGCAACTTAGGTTGGGTTACACGTCCTGACGTGTCCGGCAGTCGCAACCGGGGGGAGGGGGGGCCGCAACCTGGAGGCGACCCGCTACCTGGCGCAACTCAGAGGCTACCTTGATTTCCATCCGTTTTCTTCTCCAACTCATTTCTAGATAAAGTACACACGGTACACACCATTTCCAGAAGTTATTTTCCCCTCGGTCATCAGTGGCGCTAAGAGGGGGGTTGCGGTGCAGCGAATGCTGCACCGCAAACTTGAATAAAAGGGTAGTTGGAGGAATAAAAGGGTGGTAGAAGGGAAGGAAATAATGGGAGAAAGGAAAAGAAAGGGAGAGATAAAGAGAACAGAAGAAAAAGAGATAGGGGAAGGGACGGAGGGAAAAGAATATCTACAGCTCATCAGAAATAAAATAATACGGGGTCGGAAATGCAATGTCTACGCTACACGCACCGCTCTATCCAACTTGACCTAAGGCCCACCGCTGTCCGCAGTCGCAAACGGGGGGGGGGGGGGGATCACTTTGAAAAATAATTGCACAGACCCAAAAAAATCATTTAAAAAGTCAAAACAAAAATGAAAAATCCAAAATCAAATCAAGTAGAAAGCTAGAAAAAAATCCGAAAAGTCGAGTACAAATGACCCAAAAACTGAGAAAAACGGAAACAATACGCCGCACATTTTGTGGCTGATGATTCCCAGAAATCATTAAGGAGTGTTGGAAGGGCAACAGGTGTATTTCCATACAGAGGCTACTCTGCAAATCTAAGTGTGTAGTAGTTTGCCACTTTAAAGTGCAAAACTAAAGTTCTGCAGTTATAAGTGCAGAACTTTTTTGTTCTGCACTTACAAGTGCAGAACTCTCTAGTTCTGCACTAAGAACTGGATAGAGAGTTCTGCAGTTGCAAGTGCAGAACTAAAAAGTTCTGCACTAACAAGTGCAGAACTAAAGAGTTCTGCACTTGTAACTGCAGAACAAAAAAGTTCTGCACTTATAACTGCAGAACTTTAGTTTTGCACTTTAAAGTGGCGAACTACTACACACTAAGATTTGCAGAGTAATAATTGATGGTCAAGGAAAACAAAACAAGATATTTGTAAAAGTTACGTACAATTTCTTTATTCCCTTGAAAAATCAAAAGGAAAACAAAATCAACAATTCTTACGCTAACGCGTTAAACGGCCCCCTAGGTTTTAACACTTACCATAACACAGGAAAAACAAAGGTGCGAATCCCTACCTTTAAAAGGCGCTAATAAAGTTTTGTGCCTTTGGAAAGGCACTAAATGAGACCTTTCACACCTTTAGCTGGCTAGCTTCATATGAGTTCCGTACAAGTTTAGTGCCTTTGGAAAGGCACTAAACTTTAGTGCCCCAGGAAAGGCACTAAACCGCGCCCTTGACTTTAGTGCCCCAGGAAAGGTGTTGTTTAGTGCCTTTGTTTTTCCAGTGAAAATTAGGAAAAAGAATTAAAAATATTCAGTGAAAACTATTTGTGAGAACCAAATCATGAATTTTATCGGCCTCACATTTGCCGCTCAAAATGTCGCCCAGCGGGCCAGCTATCAACAATGCCAGCTTGATGTCCACTCAAAGCAATCTAAAATATATTTGGCAAGTTTTAAATTTAGTAACGACGTAAAATGATGTTGCAGGCGTTTAGCGAACAACTATGGAACCCTTCCCAGGCTAAAGTTACCATGGTGGCCATAGTCGCGGCCAAGAATTTACCATGGCCACTGGCTCGATTACCATGGACATCCTACTGGCCATGGTAAAACGGTCCATGGCCATCCGTGGCCCATGGCCATGGCCATAGCCACAAAATGGGCAGACA
Source organism: Frankliniella fusca (assembly GCA_029379305.1). Lineage (NCBI taxonomy): Eukaryota > Metazoa > Arthropoda > Insecta > Thysanoptera > Thripidae > Frankliniella > Frankliniella fusca. The sequence goes on from JAHWGI010000268.1 coordinate 3,932, forward strand.
GTGGCCATGGTCCGAGCCCATGGCCAGACCATGGCCATGGTCGTAGCATCACCATGGGCAGATGATGGCCATGGTAAAGATAGCCATAGTGTGGTCATGGCCATGTGGCCATGGTGAGACCATGGGCCGTATGATAATTTAAATGCCTATAAAACCTGCATTTATAGGAATTTTCTGGCGAAACTTTGTATGTAGCCTCCTCCGCTTAAGAAATCAAACTAATTTACTTTTCACGAAAAGTGAAATTTCGTGTGCCCCATAACTCAGAAACGGTTTTAGTTAGGCAAAAACTAACAGCGGCATCGGTCTTGTCTCGATTTTTACACCCCTGGGACATACTCTAATCTTATTTCGGACTTAGAAGGAAACTTAATAAGTGACCTCATACTTGCCTTTGGTACACGTGGCCATGGCACCGGCTATGACCATGGCCATGGCCTGTCTATGGGCTATTCTGGCCATGGCAAGTCTATGGGCTATTCTGGCCATGGCCATGCCCTGCCCATGGCCTGGTCATGGTCTGCCCATGAGCATAATACCATGGCCATTTTACCCATGGGCAGTGGCCATGGCAGGCCGTGGCCATGGTAATGCTCATGGTAACTTTAGCCTGGGTTTACGCATTAACATAAGGACGCATGGGCGAACAAATTTACTGAAAACATGAATTTGAGACTGGCGCTTTGATTGGTGGTATTGTTACAAGCTCCGGCCACTTTCAAATAAAATTATTGGAAGGCGGAATTACAGTCCCAGACAACAATCAGGAGCCGCGGCCGCCAGATAGTGGTCTCGTTCAAAACTATCCTGGTGCTGCATCCTTAGCACAGCGCGAGGCTGCCACGATTCTGCCGTGAACACTCCCTGCCTCGAAACTTTTGGACATCGAGATACAAAGCAACAGGCGATCGTTCTCATTGGTTTGGAAAAACCACGAAATAATTTTATTGGTCAGAGCCTTCCCCTACCCGGCTCGGCCTGACAGCTCGGCTCGTCATTGCCATAGAAACGGTGAATGCAAACTAATTTTATGCAAATTTGGCCAGACAGTTTGGCATTAGACCTATCTCAAAAAAATTCTAAGTTTTCGACGTATTTTTCATTATAATTTTGTACGAATCGCTTGGGCGCGATCGGCTGCGACCATAAGGGGCAATCGTCAAGACTAAAAAACTCACGGGCGTGAGCAATAGGCACCCCTAACGGAGTCAAAAATAATCAAAAATCAAAAAATCATTGTACACATTTCGTTTGAGTCATCTCCCCCTCGGTCGCACCCATACCCCTACACTTGGATCTGTCCTGTGTTTTGTTCTCGGCGTATGTCTCTGTCGTTCGTCGCTGCTGCACCCGACGCGCTGAGCCGGGCCGGGGGCCGAGTCGAGCCGAGTCGAGCCGAGTCGAGCCGAGTCGAGCCGAGTGCCGACCGGCCGAGGCCGAGCACGTACTCGGTGATATTACAGATCTCATAGTATCGGGGATATGCGGGGAAGGGGGGTGGCGGGGCGGGGGAGAGGGAGAAAAATCGGGTCAGTAATAAAAGGGTGGTAACGGAATAAAAGGGTGGTAGGTTGCCGACCAGCTGAACCGAACAAAAAAAGTCTTAGCGCCACTGTCGGTTCGGTTATACCCCTTAATCCCAAAATTATTTACAGGTGATGGAAAACTACAGAATTGTCATCAAATGTAAAGAGTTAGTGCAGTATGTGAAGTCCTCTGGAGGCGCTGCTTTTGAAACTTTGTCTCACAGCTTGAAGCAAGAGTGTGAGACAAGGTGGAATACAAAGTATACCATGATGGAATCAGTGTACAAGGTATATGATCAGGTGAGACCTTATTGCTGATGCATCTTCTTTGCACTTTCTTGTACTTTTTTATCCAACATTTTTCTCGAGTTGCCTCTTTGCCCATATCAGTTTTAATGAAAGGAAGAAATTACAAAGGAATACGGTGCATATGTCATTTTGCTATTTTGCGGTATTTCAGGCTAGTTTAGTCATTAACCGAATAATTCGTAATGTTTCGGGCTTTTTTTGCTATTTTTCGCCTTCTGTTTCACCACTAAAACACGGTCATTCGCCGCTCATATTTAGTTCGCAAAGGGCTACCGATTATTCCGTGAGTAAATTCTTCCTCGGTCAAGCGTGGTAGATGGGGGATGGACACTGTGAAAAATAGTTGTAGCTTGACGGGAAAATTTTTCGCGAATTGGAATTGTAACATAACAATTGCAAATCGTAATAAAACAAGCACCGCGTGTCAACTTGAAATTCATTTTTTAACCATAATGGGCCCTACTAGCACAGAACGCTCGCCCAAGCGCCGCCCGGCTGCCCGCGCGGCAACGCCCGTTGACGTGGCGCGAGCGCCAGCGGGAGCCTGGCGGTGCACGGAGTGAGACAAATAGCGTCGCGCGCCTGGCTAACGCCGGCGACTGACGCCTCAGACGTCCGGGCGCCACGGGACCACGCACGCCGGCGCGGTAGCACGCCGAAGTAGCCGTGCTGCCGTACCCTCGCCCCGCCGCCGCCGGCCGCCTCTCGCCGGGGCGGGAGCATCACGTTATCGTGTAGGAAATGGAGGCCTCAGTGTCGCCAGTGCGGTAGCGTGGCGGTCGTGTCCCCGTAGCACGCCGAAGTAGCCGTGTTGGTACAGTGTTAAAAAAAAAGTTAAAAAATCAATGATTAAAACATTTTTTCTTTGGACCACTTTTGCCTTCCCTTTTAACCTCTTATCGCTTAATATCCCAACCTGATTTACCTTACACCTTTACCTTTCTAGTGATGATCGTGGAGCGGGCGATGGTTGGAGTTGAACCCCAGACTTCGGGGTTCAGAGCTAGCGCCTTGACCACTGAGCCACTGCGACACCACAGGGCTGGAGGCGCAGTAACTCGGTGTCATGCCAAGGGGACCGGACCACTAGCCTATTGTCCTAACTGCAGTGCGGGCGACGCGGTACGCTATCGTGGCAGCGGGCGTCGCCTCGGCGTCGCCGCCGCGCCACCGGCCGGCGGGGACCTCGCGGCGATTGTCGGGAAGCGCTAAGGCGCGGCGGAGGCGACTGTAGGGCGAGCGGTCTGTGCTCGTAGGGGGTTGTCACAAATTTACAACATATTCCGTAAATCGTAATTCGCAAAATTTATCGTAAATCTACAAAGATACTTTTCACAGTGGGGACAGAAACTCTCACTGTGAAAAATACCCGTAAGGGTTACGAGAAAATTTTCCATGTTAAAAGTCGTAAAATTACGATTTGAAATTGTAAATTTACAAGCACTCCCTATCGACTTGGAATTGACCGACGAGCAAGAATGGCGAAGAATGGGCATAGTCGTAAATTTACGACATATTTTGTAAATCAAAATTACAAAAAATATCGTAAATTTACGAGGATATTTTTCACAGTGCTAGCTTTCAGAAAGAGAATATCATTAAACTGACCTGTCCGAGTACAATGTTTTGATCTTACAGTTACAAGAAATTCTTCTGGAAAAGGGACAGGAGGACCGCTTGAACAAAATTGACAGGGTTGAACTTGAGGCTATGCTAGGCTTCCTTGAGCCGTTTAAGGAGGAAACAGTAAAAATTTAAGGAAAAAAATAACCAACCATGCCCCTTGCATTGCTTTCTATTTGTCGCCTGAAGGACCACTGTATGCCTCAATTTGAAGATTCTGGTATATTAGCTTGGCTAAGAGCCCGGGCGTCTCGGCTTCTCCAGGAGAAAGTGAAGGAGTCTATGCGCTACAAAATTGCTCTTTTCTTATGGCCACCGTATAAGGAATTAGCAATGCTTACCCTGGATGAGAAATTAGAAGTAAGTACATGTAAATACATTCACTCTAAAAAAAATTAGTACAAAATTTTGTAACATTGATTGGAAGTTTTTTCAGTAACTACATTACAAAATTTTGTAACATTTTTTGTAACAAAATTTTGTATCAATAGGTTACAAATTTTTGCATCCTCATTACAAACTTTGGAATCAGATAGTGTTACAAAAATTTGTGCCAAACTGTTACGACAGATCCTATCCCTTGTTACAAATTTTTATAATGATTGCCACAAAATATTGCTTCGTTGCACTACAGAAAATTGTGTCACCATTACAAAAAAGCGACCGTCATGTTACAACAATTGATACCAAGTTCAATTCCAATACTAGTATCAATGTTATTAAAATTTGTTCCTATGCCAGTAAGTTGTGGATCATGTGATTCAAAATATTTGTAAAGGTAACAGGTATATTCAATAAAAGCCAAAAATAAGTGATTAGTCTACAATTATTGAAGTTACTATATCATTACAAGACAACTCACTGGTAATCTGACAAAAGGACGAACGTCCAAAATTTTGACAATTTTATTTTCTCTTTCATTCGGACTAAGAAAAGCATTCCCTATCATCAGAAACAAACGGCACGTTGATATCTGTATTAGTTTTATACATATACAGACAGCTTGAAATGACATATGTCCAAAGCAAATGTTACAAAAGGACGAACATCCAAAATTATAATGACAGAATGGCGATTGTCCCCTTGCCTCTCTGACTGAAAGGCGAATGTCCCCTTGCCCCAATGACTGAATGGCGAATGTCCTCTTGCCCCTCTGACTGAATGGCGAATGTCCCCTTGCCCCTCTGACTGAATGGCGAATGTCCATGTTCCCTTCTAAATAAAGGCGAATGTCCACTGGGCTCTCCCAGTAAATGGCGAATGTCCATTGCCCCCTCTGAATTAAAGGCGAATGTCCACTGAAGGTGCTCCTACAATGCCTTGTACTCAGCTGGTTTTCTAGACCGAGTTCTTAGAGATAAGATGGAATTATTGTAAGGGCTCAAGTTGCTTAGAAAGGAGAGGTATAATTGTGAGTAAACTAAACCAACTCACCGCCAAATAATACAAGTTTTATTTATTAAAAAAAGTAATATTATTATTATACTTAGTTCATGAATCAAAACTATAACTTAGCTATCCTAGCAAATCAAAATTGTATTATTTGGTGGTGGTTTGGTTTAGTTTACACACTTTGACACTTTTTTTTTCCAAATGACTAGAACTTTAACAAAAAATCCGCCTTGTTCCTGAGAATTCGGTCAAGAAAGCCAGCTGAGACCAAGACATTGTGGGGGCACCTTGAGCCTTTACGCATCATGTCAAATTTCCAAAACATCATTCTAAGATAGTGTGACTTTCCCTTAATGCCATAGTTTGAAGAGGATGGTTGTGGTTCTTTTGTAACTTCCACGGCATGGATATCATACTCAAATATAGTGATGATACAGGCCTCAGTAGAATCACAATATTACTCACAGGAAAGGTTGACAATCCCTCATCGCCGCAGCCTGGATGTCTCTGAATGTGACACTTTGAAGACAACTTATCCTTGGAACTCGATGGTAAGTGGGTGATTAGTTTTTTAAAACATTGAGCGAGCACTAAGAGACCGAGTTGTGCACTATCAGTAGCCATCTTGAAATGGGAGAAGTTTGGTGCTCTTGTTGAACTTATGACGATGATAATGTTGCAACCCTCCACAATTTCCTCAACCAAGATTTCACTTTACTTGAAACACTTAAACACGGGAATATGATGTCAGCTTGACACGTACAATTTGCGTTGAAGTCAATAACACGGACGTACGTAACCGCGTAACCGTGCCGCACACAATAACAAACATTCTAGCGCTGCCAGTGCCAGTCCAGTGTTTTTTCTTGTCTAGCGCAGTAGTATGGAAAATTCACAGTAGTTTTTTTTTCCATACTCGCGACTGTTCAGTGAACAGCATCAGCAGATCGTCTGCTGCAGACGACGTGATTCGTCTCTGTGTTATGTGTGGCATGGTGACTCCATCAGTTGTGTGAGTACATCGTCACCTCTCGTCGCTTTTCCGCACTTTCCCCTCGTTTTGCGTTTGATGTTACACCCAAGAATTAACTAGAAATGAAAAAGATATCATTGAACGTTTTTCGACCTTGCTTCCATTTCGCAATGCCACCGGCTTCTGTATTCTCACATAACCTGTGTTCAAACGAAGAAGACCTGGAAAAATAAACTGTGAACGTGTTACTCGTGTTTTCGTTGTTGTTTTCCAGGTGCTGCTGACATTGGACGTCAGAGGATGCATTCTTCGGAATGGACATGTCCGTCTTGTGCCCCTCCAGCTACAGGACTTCTACCATATCCCAACATCGGCCAAAATGTCGTATGCGCCTCCCGACAAAAATAAAATATTTGGAGGCGTATAAAACAATTCCGCGGGTGGGCAAAACTGTTTTATAAGCCTCCATAAAAAATTAAAAAAATACAAAACCAACCTAAACTAACCTAACCTAACCGAAATGGAATTTAAAAGTTGGATGGAGGCGTATACAACAGTTTCACCCCCAACATCTGACTGCCAGAAAGTGAAATTCAAGTGATGAAAACTACTGTAGCCCACCCTTGTGTAGTGGTAAGTTTTCACATGTTTGTTTTTCACTTCTACCAATTTTCGGTTTTCCTCGCTTGGCTTACAAGCCATGATGGAAGCTTTCAATAAATTTGTTGATGTAGTGTAATATGTCTCTCAGCACGGTTACCCAGCGTTGAAACCCTGTTAGATCATGACATATTTCTTACATCATTCCATACTTGAATAGTGTGGGAATATAATTCGAAATGAGGTATCAAGTTCATTTTAATATATTAATATATGTGTGTGTGTTGACCGTAGGAACAATCCACTATGCTTGCTGTGACAAGCGACCTTGGAGAGTTTAGACTAGTGAGCAACGGGTAAGAGTGAATAATACAGCAGCCCGGGCGGAGGAGAAGACAACACAAACTGCATCCCTATCTATAGATTTAAGAACATGCCTAAAGGATATTTGTTTATTATTGTGTTATGTGATTTGGTTTAAATCCTGTTGATTAATTCCTTTTAGACTTGGTAGCGGTACTGCCTTCTGGTACTTTCTTAACATTGTAATACCTGTGTTGATACAAATGGCAAGGCATCCCTCACCGAATAAAGGTGCTCCTATAACAGCCATGGCTGCAGCCAGTTCTAAAAACACTGGTGAGGGGTTATCTTACATTTAAAAAAGCTGAGCCATTAAAATTTATGCCTATGATGCAGATGTATGCCCTCCACTGGGAATTTTGGCTGTGGACCCAATCTGTGTTTTGATATTGTCCATGACAGCTAATTTTACATGATCACCAAAGTTATATTGGTAAGAAGTTACAGCTTAATTTAGGACAAGTCTCCAAGAAGTCATAACTTTATCTGCTTTTTAAATATGTGCTTTATGCCCTTATATCGGGCAATACATGAATAAGTGATCCTAAATCCTTCTGTTATAAAGGAATGAACCAACATCTGGTATAAAAACTTGATGTAGCCGAATTTGTTGTAGGAGCTCTTTAACTGGAAAGTGAATTTAAAAGAAGTGCTTTTTCAATAATATCACCTTTTGTGAGTGAGAAAATAAATTTATCATAATGTCCGTGACTGTTTTTCACCATCCTTTTTGATAGCTGACAATAAAAAGACCTGTTGAAATACCTGAGTGTTTTTCTTTCCATATTGTGTTGCATATCCTTACAAAAGTTCATACGAGTAAGTACGAGTACATACGAGTAAATGAAAAGAAGAAAAAGACGGAAGTGAGTTCATATTGAGAAAAAGTAAACCATGCAAATATTTGGGTGGTTATAAATAGATACAAGGGAATCAAATACAATTTACCAATATCTGGCATAAAGTTAGCCCCACTAAATAGCTGAGCTGAATATAAATATACATAGAAAGAAACGAAAAATTTGAGAAAAAAGATTAACTTTAACAAATATACTAAGCTTAGCATGAATAGTTTGTAGAGGAAATTGGACACTCAAGATAAATAAATATTTATAGAATAAATTAGTAAAATCATTTCTTAGTTTATGTATGGGACATTTGATGATAAGAGATAAATAGATAACAATCAATTGGTAAGTACTGAATATACTACCTACTTTAACTAGGTAAAATAAATCTCTAAACTAAATCACCAATTGAATAACAAGAAGTTAAAAGGAATGAAAATACATTAACAATGAGAATTTCTTGTGAAGTAAACATACAGAGAGCAGGTTTATGAAAATACATACAAATTAAAAGGACAAAGACCTACATCACTTTTGGTTCATGAATAATATAGGACATTTAAAACAGGTTAGATATGAGGCATAAATGAGTATTTTACAAGAGAGACAACTGGAAGTTCACAGTTGTAGCATAGTATTCCTTAAAAATCACTTAGTATTTCCTTGGTGATGGAATTGACAAGTCCCAAAAACCTGAAGACAATTGCATGAATGAGATGGCCTTGTATGCAGAAAGGTTACTAAATGTCAGTATTTTTTACCTTTTGGTGACTTTGGTTTGGTTCTCGTAGCCATTTTCCGCGTATTTGGAGAAAGCTTTGCTAGTTCTCGCACCTGTTGAGGACATTAGATGATAATTATTGATATACTAATTGCTTTGGTAGCATAGAACTATTCAGGTGCTACTAACGCTGGACACATAAAATGGCTGGTGCTCTTTGCATCGTGGCCAACGACATATATGCCTGAAATTAGAAAAGGATATTTCGCATTATTTTTTCTTAAAGGAGTACCTTTGTGAAGAAGCCTATCTACTTTAGGCTTACTCTGGAGTCTTTGCCAGCTTTGCAGGTTTATCACTATCATTGTCACTATCTTCAATACTTGTCTTGCACCTTAAGGAGAAAGAAAATAATATAAAGTTCAGCTAAATATCACAACTTGATACCTTCACATGCTTTGATTTGATTCATAGCTTTCGTTTAACTGAGGTGAGTTTAATTACTTTTTAGGGGTAGGAAGTTTACATTCCTGGATGCTGTTTTGGATGAGAAGCCTACACAGAGGTAAAAGTAAATATTTATTGATTAAATCCAACATAAAAGTCAAGATGATGGAAAAATATTTGTATTATGCTACCTTTCACTCTCTCCATCACTGAGGCACTCCCATTTATTTGCACCTGGTTCAAAACTGTCGCACTTATCCTCTTCAATCTCTTCAAAAGAAATTTTCCTCCGAAAAGCTGGTCGAGAAGTAATTGAAGCATTAGAACCCAGCACGGCTGTAAATGGGAGAGGAGTTAAATTTTGATGCAGAGATCATTATGACTGCGGTAGAAATTTTCTGGTCCAAAGTAAAAGATGACAGTTGGAAACTACTCACGGGACTGAAGAGTTGTCTCACATAGATTATTACCATTCAGCAATTGACGACATCTGTGGCAACATTTATAGTGAATAAATAAGGGCTCACTTACTGGTAGAAACCAACTTGACATTTATTTGAACTTTTCAAACAGAATTGCACCAACCTTTCAATGATGCTCTTCATTTTCTTGTTCTCTGCCTCGACTTGATAATACTTTTTCTGGAAATGCTTGTAAAGCTCATAGTATTTCTGTGCTTCAGACATTTTTCTTTTTCTTTGACTGTTATCTTGCATTGCAATATTTTTTTCCGCAAACAGTGACGGTTGTTTTGTTTTGTTTACGTTTCAGGCGACGGTTGTTCTTTTTCACGTCTCAGGTCTAGGTCAATGCCCTCTCATACCAACCTTATTTTGGCAAGTTTGAAGTTAACTTTGGAACAAAATCTAGAGAGTATACCTCGTAGGAAAGAAAAGAACAAATTTATTCATCATTGGGTGAAATTTTGTACTCTTTGCGTTCACGTTTCAAGTTTCAGACGAAACGAAGAAGTATTACGCAGTGAGAAATAACTAGCTGTTAAGTTAGTGCAACTGTGCCATCACCGACCGCAAGGGCAACGCTGCTTCCCGCCAAACCTTGGCGGTGAGATTGGCCGTTAAGCAGCGGCAAAAGTTTTGTGCCAACGGTTCTAAAGGTCAGCAAAGATTTCGCCGCGTCTGTGTCATTGCTAATAGTGAATTTGGGTTTTGAAGCAGCAGTTTAGTCGTGGGGTGTTACTTTCAAAAGTTCATGTCTCTTGTTCACTGTGAGCTGGTTGGTGTTCTAAGACGCCAAATTTCTGGCGTCCATGAAGTATGCCAAATACTCTCGTCTTTCGCCGCCAGTTATTGACATTTTCTGACGAGAGACGCCAGTATCTGGCCTTGAAAGACGCCAATATTTGGTTCCTTATGTACGCCAGAAATTTCACGTCTGTTAAGGTCAACCGTTGGCTGTGTTCTTCATTCGGTCGACCTTCTGTTTTTATCACATCAACCTTTGATTCGGCTTGATCTGCTGCCCCTGAAAAAGAAAAAGAAAAACATATAATAACATTTCTACCAAAATATTGGAGCAAGTTTCCTTATATTTGTTATGCTTGTTCAACAGATACGCCTCATCATGTCTAAAAGAGCTCGGAATATTATGATAAAAGCAATAAGGCATGAAGTTCAGCAAGGTATTTGCCAGGAAACATTCGCCTACCACTACTTTTTTGCATCGAGTGATTATAGTAATTTTTTTTGAATGAAATTGTTTGTGTAGATGAGACCGTAACTACTGCTGATCCAGGAGGTGTGGAAAGAGACGAAGTTGATGATTTGGCTAGTACGAGCTCCAAGGCCTTGAGCCCTTTAACTCTGTCGGAGTTTGGAGTGCTGAGCAGACAGTTTGTAAAGGAGAAGTGTCTCTCCTTTGTGGAAAACAGATATTTGAAAGGTATTGAAAGTAATTTTATGATGGAAGACATCAGTAGTTGGCGAGGCACTAGTTTATATTGTTTCTTACAGAAACTGACAAGGAACCACAAAATCCAACAACCCCAGTGAAAAGCAGCCGATTACGTCTGGTGGATTACAGCTGCAGCCCATCGTCAACTTCTACTTTTCAAAGTAAGATTTCGTACACATTGTATTTCTTTTCTATTCGTCCTTTACAATAATATCCATTCTCTAAGTAAATGTGAAGAGAACGAGTACTACGCTTAAAATTTTATATTGTTAATGACATATTTCAACTGACAGACCTCAAAAGTAACCCCCCCCAAGTGTCTATTATTTTTAAAGCGTAAATCACCCTCTTTCAACTGTAGACTAAGTATTTTCTTCTCTACAATGCAAATTATTGAGTAAACCACATTTTAAAATGTCTTTCGAACATAGGTTAACAATCGACACTATGTGCTGTTTCCTTGGCTAAAAATCTCAGGGAAATTTTTCAATTTCCTTCAGGAAGCAAGCTATTTGTTAAGATTATACTTCAACTTTGTAAAGATAGACCAGTGAACATAAAATAATTTTACTTTGATAGGCTGAGGATGTGTAGTGTAATTTTAATCCATTTGATTATGAAGTAATCGTTTTACAGTACTTTCTATTTGAACAACAACCTAATCTGATGAGTTTAATTGTCTTGTTTTGATAGTATACAATATACTCTTTCTGTTCAGCATGTTTTTCTAAAACAATTATTTATATTCTCAAAGATTCTCATCTTGGGCACTGAGAGAACGGTGTCTCCACTTCTGCTTGCAGAGTAGCATTGTAAAGCCATTGTTACAAAACCACCTTTGACAGAGATTACTTTTGTAAAGAACGAATTCCTTCACTTCATATTAAGTCACAAATTGATAGTGCCTACCATTTGAAATTTTGAGTTTGTGTTCTTTACTTCTTGGTTGTCCTACTTAGGATATATTTGGCTTTGTCTTTGTTTTAAGGTGTGAGCAATAGAACTGGGAAAGAGAACTTTTTTGGGTTCCTAAAACCTAGCACAACCAGTAGTCCAGACAAGGGAGCTTTTGGAGTGCCACAACCTCACATCAAACCATCCATGATTTTTTCTAAAATGGGACTTATAAAGTCTTCTGATGGTAATTTTAAGGAGCATGATGAAAGCAACTGCAGAAATGAAACAGACTCTGTAATGCACACTACCAAGCAGGAGATTCCTTGGACGCAAGGTACTATGTAAAAATAATTGCATGGATTTTGAGTTTTGAGTCTAAGATTTACAGCATAATGCTGACCTTTGTTGGTTTTTTTTCTAGGAACTGATGTGAATGAGAATGAATCCACCAATGAAAATGAATCTGCCAATGAGAATAAATTTGGAAATGAGGATGTTCATGTTAATGAACTTGCCACCTTAAAATTGAATTCTTGTAATCAAACTCCAAGCCATGAAAACAAAACTGTCCCTTCAGGTAATTGACAGCATGTGGTTCAAGTACTTACCAACAACATAAGAAAATTGAGTTGAAAATTAATTTCGTAAATTTTTTCATTCAGGAACCTGTCTTCAAGAAGTCGCTGCAACCAATCAGCTGCAGAATGTTGAAATTGTTGAATCCAGGCCATCTGCAACAAAATGTAGGGAAACAGAACTTCTTGAGCAAAATCCTCCCAAGCTGAACAAGTCTTTAGGTACATTTGGTTTTGTTATTTCACAATTACTGTTGGTGAAGAAGTTTTCCCTCCTAACGCTACAATTTTATTTTCTAGGCATTAAACACCCAAATGAAAAGCCTTATCAACAAGAAATCAAAAGTTCCACAGGTACACTCATTTTAAAAGAGCATGCATTTAGTTTTCAAAGAAAGCACAAGTTTGTAATCTGATGTCTGTTTTATCTCAGGTGAAGACAAATCTGCCACTCCAGGTCGCCCCTTATCTGCTTATCAGAAACAGAGATTAAAAAATTTGGCTGGAAGTCAGGAAATGATTCAAAATGTAATGAACCAGATGGGTCAATCAGGTAAAACCATAACAGTGCTTGGATTCATAAGATGTGAACTTACATTAACCCTCTAAGTATATTAACTTTTTAAATATTTCCTACAGCCTGTACTGTGAAACACAAAACACCTGCCAAGTCCCCTGCTCCTGTTAAGAGATTGCAGAGAGTAAAAATAGGATTATCATTTCCAACCAACTGCAGAGACTCCCTGAAACAGGGAAATGGGATCACTCCAAAACAAACTCAAGAAAGTGAATCTCCAGATATTAATGAGGCGGCAGATGTTTTATCAGACAAATGTAATTCTTTAAAAGACTTTTCTAATAATTACTCATCATCCTTAAGAGAGGTAGATGAAAATGAACAGCCTGGTAATGTCTCAGATGCATCAGCTATTGAAACAGAAGATACTACTTTTGTTAATGGAAACCTTGTTAAACCTGGTAATAACCATAATCTATCAGAATTGACTAGTGCCACAGGTATATTCATTTGAAAAATGCCTGCATTTAGTTCTCAAAGAAACCACAAGTGAGTAATCTGATGTCTGTTTTATTTCAGGTCGAGACAAATCTGCCACTCCAGGCCGCCCCTTATCTGCTTATCAGCAACAACGTTTAAAAAATGTGGCTGAAAATAAGGAAATGTTTCAAAATTTAATGAGCCAGATGGGCCAATCAGGTAAAACAATACAATCCTTTAATTAAAGTAAGATCCTGTAAACTACAACAATCTTCTGTGTGTACTAATTTTTTTTTATTTCCACCAGACTCTTTAGTAAAACACAAAACACCTTACAAGTCCACTGCTCCTGCAAAAAGATTGGAGAAAGCAAAAGTATTATTATCATCTCCAATCAAACGTAGAGAGTCTCTTAAACGGAGCTGCAGGATCACTGCAAAACAAACTCAAGAAAGTAACGGTTCAGACACAGATGAATCTGCAGATAATTTTTCTACCAAATCTTTGTCTTTAGAGGATCTTACTGATGGGTCTTCCACCTCCTCCACAAGAGAGGTAAATGATTGTGAAGAGCCTGATGACGACATTCTAGAAGAATCAGCCAATGAGACAGAAGATTCTATCCCTGCTAATCAAAGTCTTGCTGAACCTGATGAAGACTCGGGTGACCTTACTGAAGCTTCCCTTGGGGTAGAGGGTGCTACTCCAAAGAGAAAAAAAAAAGAAGTTATGGCTGAAATAAAATTGCTCAAGAACACTGGCCAATCATATGTAGCTCCTACAGGGAAAGTTGTTTCAGCAAGAAAATGTACACCCTCTCATACCTGCAACATACGCAAGTGTCATATAAACATCACTCCTGAAGTCGGTCAGCAGATTTTTGATGAATATTGGCAGCAAGGGAATCATGATAAGAGAGTTTCTTATGTTGCTGCAAGACTGGAGAGCGGGCAAGTTCAGAGAAAGCGCCTCCGAGAAGATTTCTCTAACAGAGAAAAAGAAATTTCATACAAGTACTACTTTGATGTAAATGGTAAAAGAATACAGGTTTGCCGCTCGACTTTCTTGAACACTCTCGGTGAGACTGATCGTTTTGTGCGCACAGTAGCTGAAAATAAAGCTAAATCAGTTACTGGCATAACAAAGGATGATTCAAGAGGCCGCCACCCTCCTCCTCATGCTATGAAACCATCAACTATAGAGCATGTACAAAATCATATAAGGTCATTCCCCGCATATGTGTCACATTATTGTAGAGCACAAAGCAATACGCTGTATCTCCCTTCAGATTTGACAGTTGCAAAAATGCACTTAATGTACCTGGAAGATGGAAATCCATCTGTCAGCTATAATTTTTTCCTAAAAGAATTTAATAAGAGTGGAAGAAAATTTCATGCACCTAAATCCGATGGATGTGATAAATGTGATAAACTAGAAACTGCAATAAAATGTGCTAGTGATGAGGAAGCCACCAATCTAAGAAGAGAAAAGGGGTTGCATCAAAGGAAGGCAGAGAAGGCATATTTTCTGAAAAAAGAAGCCAAAAAAGAAGCTCTTCAGCAGAAAGATAAGAAAAGGGTTTTAGTGTTTGACCTTCAACAATGCTTGCCCACTCCTTACCTCCAGTGCAAAAAGATTTATTATTCAAGACAGTTGTATGTCTACAACTTCACTATCCATGATTGTGTAACAAATTTGACTTACTGTTATATGTGGGATCAAGTTGAGGGCAGGAGAGGCAGTAATGAGTTAGCATCATGTCTCCTCCAACATATTCTCACAGAAATTCCTGATGGAGTGGAAGTTCTGAAGATGTTCTCAGATTGCTGCTCTGGTCAAAATAGGAATCATGTTATGAGTATGATGTTATTTGCCGCACTACAAGAACATCCAACACTGAAAACAATCCAGCATTTCTTCATGGTCCCAGGACATACTTTTATGCCTGAAGTAGATTCCAAGCACTCTGTCATCGAGAAGTACAAGAAGAAGCATCTGGAGAGAGTAAACGTACCTGCAAAATGGTACCAAGCAGTCGAAGATGCAGGAAAGACCATGAGCTGTCCTGAAGGAAAATTCAGAGTCTTCCACAAGACTGAATTTTATGACATCTCAGCTCTTGCAAAAACTGAACTGGTGAAGAGATCAACCTGCAGTGACAAGGACTCCTTCAGTTACCTCAGCACTCACATATTCCTGTATGAAAAAAAGGCATTAGGTATCGTAAAAGTAAAATCATCTTTCAATGAAGAGGCCCCTTACCGAGAGCTGAGTTTTCTTCGGAAAGGTACTAGAAGTGACCGCTTACCTCGCCTTGTCCCAAAGTTACAAGTCCTCGGAGGAAATGTCCCTGTATCCAAGGAAAAAAAGAAAGATCTCCTCAACCTTCTGGATTACCTTGATGTGCAGCACCATGCATTTTACAAGACACTGCCAGTAGAAGAAAACGATGTACCTGACACCCATCCTGATTTCATGAATGAAATTGATCCTGATGAGCTAAGTGAATAATGTAAACATTCAAATTTTAATGAAAATTGTTATACCTATGAACTTCTAGATGTCTCTCCTGTAAGATTTTTATTTATGCCATCTGAGTTGTTTTAAAATGTACTGAACTCTAAATGAACTACAAAAGATGCGGGTGTTTGTCCTTTTAATTTGTATGTATTTTCATAAACCTGCTCTCTGTATGTTTACTACACAAGAAATTCTCATTGTTAATGTATTTTCATTCCTTTTAACTTCTTGTTATTCAATTGATGATTTAGTTTAGAGATTTATTTTACCTAGTTAAAGTAGGTAGTATATTCAGTACTTACCAATTGATTGTTATCTATTTATCTCTTATCATCAAATGTCCCATACATAAACTAAGAAATGATTTTACTAATTTATTCTATAAATATTTATTTATCTTGAGTGTCCAATTTCCTCTACAAACTATTCATGCTAAGCTTAGTATATTTGTTAAAGTTAATCTTTTTTCTCAAATTTTTCGTTTCTTTCTATGTATATTTATATTCAGCTCAGCTATTTAGTGGGGCTAACTTTATGCCAGATATTGGTAAATTGTATTTGATTCCCTTGTATCTATTTATAACCACCCAAATATTTGCATGGTTTACTTTTTCTCAATATGAACTCACTTCCGTCTTTTTCTTCTTTTCATTTACTCGTATGTACTCGTACTTACTCGTATGAACTTTTGTAAGGATATGCAACACAATTTGGAAAGAAAAACACTCAGGTATTTCAACAGGTCTTTTTATTGTCAGCTATCAAAAAGGATGGTGAAAAACAGTCACGGACATTATGATAAATTTATTTTCTCGCTCACAAAAGGTGATATTATTGAAAAAGCACTTCTTTTAAATTCACTTTCCAGTGAAAGAGCTCCTACAACAAATTTGGCTACATCAAGTTTTTATACCAGATGTTGGTTCATTCCTTTATAACAGAAGGATTTAGGATCACTTATTCATGTATTGCCCGATATAAGGGCATAAAGCACATATTTAAAAAGCAGATAAAGTTATGACTTCTTGGAGACTTGTCCTGAATTAAGCTGTAACTTCTTACCAATATAACTTTGGTGATCATGTAAAATTAGCTGTCATGGACAATATCAAAACACAGATTGGGTCCACAGCCAAAATTCCCAGTGGAGGGCATACATCTGCATCATAGGCATAAATTTTAATGGCTCAGCTTTTTTAAATGTAAGATAACCCCTCACCAGTGTTTTTAGAACTGGCTGCAGCCATGGCTGTTATAGGAGCACCTTTATTCGGTGAGGGATGCCTTGCCATTTGTATCAACACAGGTATTACAATGTTAAGAAAGTACCAGAAGGCAGTACCGCTACCAAGTCTAAAAGGAATTAATCAACAGGATTTAAACCAAATCACATAACACAATAATAAACAAATATCCTTTAGGCATGTTCTTAAATCTATAGATAGGGATGCAGTTTGTGTTGTCTTCTCCTCTGCCCGGGCTGCTGTATTATTCACTCTTACCCGTTGCTCACTAGTCTAAACTCTCCAAGGTCGCTTGTCACAGCAAGCATAGTGGATTGTTCCTACGGTCAACACACACACATATATTAATATATTAAAATGAACTTGATACCTCATTTCGAATTATATTCCCACACTATTCAAGTATGGAATGATGTAAGAAATATGTCATGATCTAACAGGGTTTCAACGCTGGGTAACCGTGCTGAGAGACATAATACGCTACATCAACAAATTTATTGAAAGCTTCCATCATGGCTTGTAAGCCAAGCGAGGAAAACCGAAAATTGGTAGAAGTGAAAAACAAACATGTGAAAACTTACCACTACACAAGGGTGGGCTACAGTAGTTTTCATCACTTGAATTTCACTTTCTGGCAGTCAGATGTTGGGATATGGTAGAAGTCCTGTAGCTGGAGGGGCACAAGACGGACATGTCCATTCCGAAGAATGCATCCTCTGACGTCCAATGTCAGCAGCACCTGGAAAACAACAACGAAAACACGAGTAACACGTTCACAGTTTATTTTTCCAGGTCTTCTTCGTTTGAACACAGGTTATGTGAGAATACAGAAGCCGGTGGCATTGCGAAATGGCAGCAAGGTCGAAAAACGTTCAATGATATCTTTTTCATTTCTAGTTAATTCTTGGGTGTAACATCAAACGCAAAACGAGGGGAAAGTGCGGAAAAGCGACGAGAGGTGACGATGTACTCACACAACTGATGGAGTCACCATGCCACACATAACACAGAGACGAATCACGTCGTCTGCAGCAGACGATCTGCTGATGCTGTTCACTGAACAGTCGCGAGTATGGAAAAAAAAACTACTGTGAATTTTCCATACTACTGCGCTAGACAAGAAAAAACACTGGACTGGCACTGGCAGCGCTAGAATGTTTGTTATTGTGTGCGGCACGGTTACGCGGTTACGTACGTCCGTGTTATTGACTTCAACGCAAATTGTACGTGTCAAGCTGACATCATATTCCCGTGTTTAAGTGTTTCAAGTAAAGTGAAATCTTGGTTGAGGAAATTGTGGAGGGTTGCAACATTATCATCGTCATAAGTTCAACAAGAGCACCAAACTTCTCCCATTTCAAGATGGCTACTGATAGTGCACAACTCGGTCTCTTAGTGCTCGCTCAATGTTTTAAAAAACTAATCACCCACTTACCATCGAGTTCCAAGGATAAGTTGTCTTCAAAGTGTCACATTCAGAGACATCCAGGCTGCGGCGATGAGGGATTGTCAACCTTTCCTGTGAGTAATATTGTGATTCTACTGAGGCCTGTATCATCACTATATTTGAGTATGATATCCATGCCGTGGAAGTTACAAAAGAACCACAACCATCCTCTTCAAACTATGGCATTAAGGGAAAGTCACACTATCTTAGAATGATGTTTTGGAAATTTGACATGATGCGTAAAGGCTCAAGGTGCCCCCACAATGTCTTGGTCTCAGCTGGCTTTCTTGACCGAATTCTCAGGAACAAGGCGGATTTTTTGTTAAAGTTCTAGTCATTTGGAAAAAAAAAGTGTCAAAGTGTGTAAACTAAACCAAACCACCACCAAATAATACAATTTTGATTTGCTAGGATAGCTAAGTTATAGTTTTGATTCATGAACTAAGTATAATAATAATATTACTTTTTTTAATAAATAAAACTTGTATTATTTGGCGGTGAGTTGGTTTAGTTTACTCACAATTATACCTCTCCTTTCTAAGCAACCTGAGCCCTTACAATAATTCCATCTTATCTCTAAGAACTCGGTCTAGAAAACCAGCTGAGTACAAGGCATTGTAGGAGCACCTTCAGTGGACATTCGCCTTTAATTCAGAGGGGGCAATGGACATTCGCCATTTACTGGGAGAGCCCAGTGGACATTCGCCTTTATTTAGAAGGGACCATGGACATTCGCCATTCAGTCAGAGGGTCAAGGGGACATTCGCCATTCAGTCATTGGGGCAAGGGGACATTCGCCTTTCAGTCAGAGGGGCAAGGGGACATTCGCCCTTCTGTTAGATTACCTCCTCCGATGAAAATGGCGAATGTCCTTTAAAGTCTGTTCCAAGGAACCATAGAGGTCCCCTTTTTTTCCTACATATGGGGCTGTCATGTGTGAATCAATTGTAAAAAAATAGAGTGTTTTGTACGATTTATCTATCTTAGAGGGCTAAGAGAAAGCTTTATTTCGCTCTTCTGGAAATTTAGGTGGACTGGACGTTCGTCCTTTTGTCAGATTACCAGTGAACTGTACATAAACGAAACATAACATTGGCAGATTACAAGGCCCAATGACAAGTGTGGTGGGCTAACCACTAAGCAAGCCTCTTCACCTTCGAGTCCACCCCATCAATCACCCTCTTCCTCACAGCTCTCTTGTCCCCTTGGGCTGGGTTTACTTCAAGGAAAAATCTGTAGAGAGAAGTGTTAATTAATATTTTACCAAACTATAAAGAAAGAAAATGTGAACATGTACTACTGTACTATACCTTTGATAAAACTCAAGAGAGCTGTGGTTGGCAGGCTGGTAAACACAGGTGAGTACAAAGTAGCTGAGGCAGAGCACAAGAAATCCTTCCATAGGATCGGCAACTTCAACTTTTAGCTTGCCCACCAACACAACATCACATGATGAAAATTCAAAAATTGATTTTCCTGAAAGAGAAAGAATATTTTAATAATGATGGGACTGTAAAGGTAATGCATTCAAAATTACAGTCCGTCAGTGTTCAACCAATTTAAATTACACACAAATCATAAAAAAGGAAGGAAAAAAAAACAACTCACCTCTAATGACCAAAATTGGATAACCATTAAGATTAGCCCCAGATCTAAGGACCTCTTCATCTGTAGCAGTGTCCTTCAAAAAAGAAAGAGAAAAAATAACAAATACAAGAGCAGAATGGAAGATAGATAGAAATATAATATATATGAAAATAGTACTCACAGGAAGAAGGGTGAACAACTTGTCAAGCTTCTCGTCAAAATAAAGTGCTATCAGGGGGAAAACTGCAATGCATCTTGACTCAACAGAACGGTTCTGAATACCTTGGCTAATGCTACTAGCGATGAGAGCTGACATTGATTGCACTTTGGCTTGGACTGTTTCTTTTTTGGATTCTTCTTCACTATACAGCTGAATGAAATCAAAAATGGTTTTCCAATGTGTGCCCAAATTGTTAGTGAACACTGCTTGAACATTTTTTCCTAGCAGGGTTTGAGCGTGGTTTATGAAATGAATCTTCTTAAAAAGTAGCGGCCAATTGGTGAACACAGATGGAAGGTGAATCTTTAGGGGTTTGGCACGGTTGATGTCAGAACGCTGAGTGGAATAAGTTGCAGCCATCAAGGTGCTGGCTTCAGCACACTCAGCGTTCTCCAACTGCATGGCCTGGAGTCTTCTATCTTCTTGTGAAGCTTCAGTTTCACCAAAGGGTAAAGGCACATCATATGCCACACACCCATAAACATCTTGCTTTGAGGGATGTGGTGGCAGAAGACCGACATCATCCTCATCTTCTTCACTCCTTGATGATGATGATGAAGATCGAGAGCCCCTTCTAGATGTATTCTCTGGCCCTTTGTTGTGGTTTACATAACCATAAATGCGTTGAGCAAAAGCTTTATACCCAGGGTCAGAAATATTAGAGCCAATAGAAACATGAAAAATTTTAGCATATCTTCCACCATCATAATCAATAATCTGTTTTGAGAATGCCCTTGCTGTCTCTTTCCTGTAATCCTTCAAATTCTTGATCATGTGCCTTCCAACTGAATGGCAGGCTTTTTTAACTGCTCCCTTCTTCAAAGCAAGAATATTCATCGGGGGCTTGTCTGAATTCATCTTTTCTAAGACATCGTCAAGATAGTCACAAACATCAGTGATATTACAATTGAGCCTTCGCCGGGCAGGTCTTGGAGTGGTGTCAGAGGTTGAAGTACCACTATGCCTCACGCTGTTGTCATCTACAACAAACATTACATCAAAGTTCAAACAATAACATTGCACTATGAAGGCAACTAAACACAACAAAAATACGAAGAGAAATATTTTACAAACCCGTATTTGACTCTAAAGACGAGCCAGTATTAGGAGACCAGTTGGTGGCAGAGGGTGTGCTCATAAGGGAAACATCGGTCCAAGCTGTGGAGTCTGATAACAGCATGACTTCCAGTTGACTGCCTGATGATTTCGCCTCTTGAGCAAGCATTTGGAAGACTTCATCATCTTCAATTGTCGTGCCATCCTTTGCTTGGAAGATCTATAACAGAATTAAAATGATTAAAGGAACTATAAATTTCAATGCCTTTACAATAATTAAGCGGATATAAACAATTCAACTATTCAAACATTTAGGAACTATACTCACTTGATAATTCCCCTCAGGGAGCTTGAGCTTTTTCTTCAATTCTTCTGCAAGTTCGAGCAAAGTTTCGGCACACACAAATATCCTCTGACTGCGATCCCTTGAAACACCTTTCACTACAAACTTTGGCATGTTTCAACCTAAAACAAAAGCAAAACACTGAATGTTATCCAAAGTTTTCAAGCAGTTGGATACTATCCATTTAAACCAAAAGAAACTACAGTTGATGTTGTTTATTTTGTGGTGCAAACGCTAGTATGAGGAACAGTAGCAATGCCCCTAGCAGAGGCCTTAGGTTACTCTCTTTTCTTAATTAACGTTAGAGTACAGTAAATATGTAATCGAAGTTACAAACGCAAGTGAATTGGTCGTCCAACAGAGCCTTATTCTACCCTCGAGGACAAGAAAAAGTGCAAAAGCCAATGGCAAGAATGCAACATAGGCCACAACTGAGCCAAGCCAATGTGAACTAACCCAGCATTCATCTCATCACTATTCAAACATCACAAGAACTCCGATTCCATAAACAAAGCACAAAATCTTTAACGTCAAGTTTACGCTTGCGATTAGAAAGGAAACTTTTAAAAGGAAACTTTGAAGTTAATTACAACGTTCAACACATTGCACGTCAAGGTTAGACGTCCGAAGTGGCCTACTAACCCCAACACAGTGTTCTTGTTGAAATCGCTTACCTCACGGGCACCGGTAGTGCAGCTGCAGCTGCAGCTTGATTCAAACTCTCTTCGAATTCTCGTTTTATCTGAACGGGAATCACTTTGAAGGAATATTTATAGGAACCGGCGCAAGATGACACAAACCCCCTCACTCCTCACCCGCGTGCGCTTCAGCGCTACCAACATCAACCGGGCACCAAGAGCAGAGAAAAACAGCAATGCGGAATGACGAGTTAAAGTAAGTTTTTCTTATTAAATGCTGAAAACTATATGTTTATCTTTTTTATTAAAAAGAACGTACACTGTGAAAAATTGTCGTAGGTTTACGGGAAAATTTTCCACGAAGTGGAGTTGTAAAATTACGATCACTTATCGTAAAATTACAAGTAGTACCAATCGACTTGAAATTCAATTACAAGCAAAAATGGGCTGTCGTAAATTTACAACATTTTTCGTGAGTCGTAATTTACAAAATAAATCGTAAATCTACGAACATATTTTTCACAGTGTAAGTGGTCTAATAGTCAACCTTTCTTTCATTTTTCGCGCAGTCGAGTCTAGACCACTTGTTGGTGTTGGTAGTTCGACTGCCAGGCCCGGGCATAAGAGAAGAGGGGAAAAAAAGAAAAAAAAACCTCGAACAATCTGTCAACTTCATGTTTTGCAGTTTCAGGTTATAAAAGAACGACACAGACGTCAAGAGCGTTTAATTTAGTCTTTCAATCTATCAATTCGTTATCGCCTTTGCTTCATATTCCAAGAGGTTAGTATGGTCATGTGGTTATCATCTCAAAGTTTGGTCTGCGGGAATATTAAATCTCCAACTCGGTCCCAATAATTGTTTTTATCCTCTCTATGCAGAATGTATTCTGAGATTGTTTGGCTGTGTGGATGCTTCTTGGAAGGAGAACCAGTCAAATTCACCTGCAGTGGGGTCCCTGCAAGATTCAAGCACAAAAGTGGTGGTGACATATTTAAGGTGAAGAGAACAGCTAGCGGCGAGGGGTACCTCACTCCTCCTATGTGCGTACACTGATTGGAGGCAGACTTGACTGGAAAAGATTGGACACGACTGGATTGATCGGGAATGATGGGAAATGGTCAGTACGATTGGAGTGAATGGAACTTGACTGGAGTGAATGGAACTTGATTGGAAATTGATTGGAGTGATTGGAACTTGATTGGAGTGATTGGAAATTGATTGGAGTGATTGGAACTTGATTGGAAATTGATTGGAGTGATTGGAACTTGATTGGAATTTGATTGGAGTGGTGAAAGGCCTTGATTGGGAGGGTGAAAAGAAGAGCAGAACACAAAACAAACCCAGAACCATAGGGCCAGAAAATGTCATGTTGGACCGATAACGCCGAGTAGGTAGGCAATACATTTTACACGGCAAGTCGCCGTTCTGCATAGGCGACCCAACCAACATTTCTTCGCCGATTCATTGCCGCCGAAAAACGCAGCTCCGCCCCTTTTCCTTTTCTCCCAGTTGATTTTTTGTTTTAATAAAAGTTTGTGAAGGGCATCGAGAAAACCCTGTCAGCAAATGTCTCCCCAAAAAGTTGATTTACATCTGAGCTGAAGCAGAATAATAGTGGCTATGTCAAAAAGATTCTTTGAGGTAGGATCATTATATTGTATTTATTTGAAAACATACAAATTCAAAAATATTCAGTATTTGAAAACAATACACATACATTCAGAAACAGATACATTATTATAAAGTAATATACAAATATTTTTTGACAAGAGTAACAGTCTTATTTATCAAGATTATCAAGATATTCTGACACTAAAGGACTCAACTTCAAATTACCAGCTAGATCAGGAGTGGGAGGTGGAATGGTGGCAATATACCTGTCAATGTTGTGGAAGACATGCTGGGTTGAGGTAGAGCAATGCCTTAAAAAACCGTTTTCGTAAAAGTAGATATCACCAGAACACTTAATACCTCTTGGAATTGTACCTGCTGGTGGTTTGACAGGTGCACTCAGCAATGTGTAGGTGAGATTCTGACCTTTGATATAACGGAAACAAAGAATTTGGATAAAAATATACTTTAAATTTACTTTGAAAATACACCAGTTGCCAACCTCTATCACATCAGCTTCTCTTATGCTATTAACAGTTTGGTTTCATCTCTGTCTCCCCAGAGACTGCAAGACCTTCTCTCTTACTCTATATATCCTAATATTATTGACTGTAAGACTCTCAGAACTACACTGGTGTGCAAAATTAGTGGTCCACTTTTTTCTCCGCTCATAATTTTTTAAAAAATAGGGCTAGAAACTTGAAATTTGGAGGAGAGGTGGTCCAAAGTGTTGTTGAAACGTCCCTAAAGTCGCAACAATCAAATCCACCCCCTTCATTTTTTTTCCACCCCTCGCGTAAGACCCTGTCAATTTTTGACACTTTCGCCGGGGCAAAAGTGTCCTTCCAGGTGTCGCAGAGGTTTGAAATTCACATGGCCGACTCAGTTTTGGCTCCTCTTTCGATTGATACCGGAGCCACCCCCGTCGGACGAACCGTTCCGGAGCCACAAAAAAAAACCACCCCTAAGTAGGGGTGATTTTTTCGGATTTTTTTCCACTGTTCTGCGCGGTAGCAGGAGGTCCCCTGGACACGACAAAAGTGTCCCCATGTCCGTCGCACGCCCCCGGGGGTGTCCAGCCCCGAAACACTGACACCCCAAATCTTGATTTTTCACTAAAATCACCAAAAATGACCAAAAATGGGTCAAAAATCACGTTGCACAATTGATTTCAGCCGTCTGGATCGACACCCGGAGTGACGAGCTGCAGACCAGACGGTAAAGCCGTTTTCGTGGGGGTTGCAACCCCTAACTTTCCAACCCCCAGCGCAGGGGATGGAGGGGTGGAGGCGGGTCGCCGCGGTCACGGTACGATGTGTGAGCCCCTCAGGCACCTCCACACCAATCTTGAAGTGATTCGGTCCATTCGTTACCTTCCAGGATCAAAAAAATGCAAAATCGTGTAAATTTCAACCCCTAAGTTTGCACCCCTTTTTCTCCTCAGCCAGGAGGGGCACAACATCCGCTCAGGTGCGCGAAGGAGCGCACATTCAACCTTTACCAGGGTGCAAACGCGCAAACCCCTGCGATCATCGTGTCGGCCGCGAGAGCCACGCGAGTGAGCAGTGTTCTTTCCCTTTTCATTGTTGAATCGTTTCTGTGGTTTCACATGAGTGCCACGAAGTGGCCTGGCTGCCACATCGGTGACCTCTCAGAGGCCTCCAGTCTTTTTTGAGACTTTCTTGGTTGCGTAGCTTCGTTTTGTTAAGTTTTCGGACTGCTATTGATGTTTTTTGAGATCGACTTTGCTTCGATGGCACATCCAAACTCACGAGCACATCGACCCCGGTCATTTTGTCTGCTCACTCGCGTGGCTCTCGCGGCCGACACGATGATCGCAGGGGTTTGCGCGTTTGCACCCTGGTAAAGGTTGAATGTGCGCTCCTTCGCGCACCTGAGTGGATGTTGTGCCCCTCCTGGCTGAGGAGAAAAAGGGGTGCAAACTTAGGGGTTGAAATTTACACGATTTTGCATTTTTTTGATCCTGGAAGGTAACGAATGGACCGAATCACTTCAAAATTGGTGTGGAGGTGCCTGAGGGGCTCACACATCGTACCGTGACCGCGGCGACCCGCCTCCACCCCTCCATCCCCTGCGCTGGGGGTTGGAAAGTTAGGGGTTGCAACCCCCACGAAAACGGCTTTACCGTCTGGTCTGCAGCTCGTCACTCCGGGTGTCGATCCAGACGGCTGAAATCAATTGTGCAACGTGATTTTTGACCCTTTTTTGGTCATTTTTGGTGATTTTAGTGAAAAATCAAGATTTGGGGTGTCAGTGTTTCGGGGCTGGACACCCCCGGGGGCGTGCGACGGACATGGGGACACTTTTGTCGTGTCCAGGGGACCTCCTGCTACCGCGCAGAACAGTGGAAAAAAATCCGAAAAAATCACCCCTACTTAGGGGTGGTTTTTTTTGTGGCTCCGGAACGGTTCGTCCGACGGGGGTGGCTCCGGTATCAATCGAAAGAGGAGCCAAAACTGAGTCGGCCATGTGAATTTCAAACCTCTGCGACACCTGGAAGGACACTTTTGCCCCGGCGAAAGTGTCAAAAATTGACAGGGTCTTACGCGAGGGGTGAAAAAAAAATGAAGGGGGTGGATTTGATTGTTGCGACTTTAGGGACGTTTCAACAACACTTTGGACCACCTCTCCTCCAAATTTCAAGTTTCTAGCCCTATTTTTTAAAAAATTATGAGCGGAGAAAAAAGTGGACCGCTAATTTTGCACACCAGTGTAGATAACAAATAGCACAGTAACGATTTAGGAACTAGTTTAAATCCATTATTTTTATCAGGTACTGGTACATGAGTGCGATTAAATAAATAATTCGATTCACTAAGTTAACCAAAGGGATCTAAAACACAATCTGAGTCTGGCGTGGGAAAAAGCTGGAGAAAATGAAGCGGAATATCATCTTCATCCACATTTGCTTCATAGGAAACTTGAACGTTATCCAGAGTTTCATCTTGATCAAAGGTCCGAACAGAAAGAAGGCAAGATTTCATTCTCGCTGAAGTGAAGTCAGGTGCTCTACACACACCAAGTTTTAGCAGCACAGAAGTAGCATCGTCCTTTGCGTGCATCACAGCTACTTTGATTTCTTCATTTGTTGGAAGGTAAGAATTTTTAAGTTTTTCTTCTGATAACACACTAAGTAACCGTTTCCTCCTCTCACGAGGAAATCCTATTTTTCCTTCAAGTTTTGAGGCTACTACTGAAAGAACATCAATACGTTTTACTTTATGGAGGAAATCCTTAATTGAAAAGTTAATAACAGTGGATTCAGTAGTGGTCATTGATCTAGCTGCTCTGAAAAATGCCTCGCATGGTTGACTAGTAAACAGATGAAAAAGGAGATAATCTGGAGACTCTTCTTCTCTAGCCTTTACAATGAGACTCAAGATACTGTGGGCCAATATTTCAACACAAACATACAGATTGCGAGAGACAAAATTTTCCAGAAGTGTAAATTTTGTACTCGATTGCAACCAGTTTCTCCAGTATCTTAAGAAATAAACAGCATACCAAATATTATACAGTCTCTCAAGAGGAGAGATGTTTTGATTTAAACCAGCTTGCATAACGTTATTCATCACTTCTAAATAGGCCACCGTACCTTCACTACCAGGGACATGTTCGGATAATAGTTCTCTCACCTTATCACTGCAGATTTTTACTGAAGAATTAAAATTCATCTTGTCCTTTTCCAGGTCCGTTGGATTCAGCAGATGCTCATTCTTGCTTCTTTCAGTAATTAATATTCTCAAATGTGATGGACTTGCTGTAAATTTCCCAATAGGTAAGTATATAGAAGGACTAAGCCGGTGTCTAAACTTATTCACTGTATGTATGAAGTCTTGTAAAACAAAAAACTTCTGATCTTCACATGCAAAATAAAAATCTTGGAAGGGTTGGGTAGTCTTGGGGCCCTCTGAGAACAGGTGTGATTGCATGGCACCCAATATTTTGGGGTCACCATCACCAGCAAAGCCTACTACTTCAATATTGCGCTTGGCTACCTCTGAATGAATAAAGTGCCATCGCTTGAACACATGTTCTGTTTCAAATTTGTTGTCTGTACCAAATATATTCAAGCAGAATGATGGAGCTCCATCTTGCACTGGCTGCGCCATTATAGCATAAGCAGTTGAGGAGGGCACACCCTGTTCAAAATGTTTTGCAATCATAGCGGCTGATGACGCAGGGAAACTGTTAATTATGGGCACCCCATTCTGTGACAAAGGAAGAACAGGCCCAATAATCTGGTCACTAGTTAGATCAAAAACAAACTTCTGAATAATTCGTGTTCCATCTTCTGAAACAAATACTTTCTTAGGTAAGTTTTTGTTTTTGATAAACTCACAGAGCTCCTCAAACCTAAATTTTCCTTCTGTAACCGGAGTTGATGTTGAAGACGAAATTCTTTCTACTTCACTGAGTGACGGCAAGGCTGGTTGTAAATTATCATAGAGCCACTCATAAGTGAACCTTCCAGCAGCTATAAATAGATAAACAGCGAAGTATTTGATCTCATCTTCATATCGTCTGCCACGCTTCTCACGCTCACAGTTTTTTAAAGCCGTGTCCAAGAGCAAATCAAGTAAATATGTTAAGTTTGATTTTTTGGATTTGAATTCAGACACACACACAGATAATTCTTCATACCTGGCAGACAGTGACTTTATAATGTCTTCATTAGATCTTAAAGTAATTTCAATGTCATTCAAAAGTTCATAATAGGCAGTTATTTTTGTTTGACCAGAATCATGTTTACCAAGTGCTCTTCTCCTACGTTCTAACCTGCTGTACTTTACATCAGCAAACCGGCTGACTGGTTTAATGGAAGGGGAGATGAGGCATACTCCGGTTGATTCATTCTCATCTCCCACATCTAAAAATCCTCTTCGGTTTCAGATGCCAAAGGACTTCCAGATGGCTGTATGGAAGAGTCATCATTACTTCCAGAATGCTTTTCAATAGAGGAAGATCTTGTCTCGCTGGGATCGTCTTCATCATCACTTTTTGTGTTCTCTTGGGTAAGATCAATATTCATGTCAGCATTTGATGAACTGGAAGTAGCATTTAAATCAGCAGACTTATTTACTGTGACAAAAGAATCAAGAGAACCAGGTGCAAAATTTCCCTTTTTGACATGAGACTCCCTCCAGTGTCGATACATGTTTGAAACATTCCATGTTTCGTTTGGAAGTCTCTGAACAGATTCGCCTTTGCTACAATTTCCACAAGTAATGATAGCGTTTAAATAAGACTTATTTGTAGTATCAATAGTTTTCACAACAATTTTTAAGGTTGGCACAGTATTAGAAATTGCTGGAGGGTAGAAATCCTTTTTGCTCTTGCAGTGGTCTTTTAAAATCTTCCTAATATCTAGGACTTCTTTAGCTAAATCTAGAGAGTTCACAAAGACCTCTTCTGATCTTGCTCGCTTTGCTTTTGGTCCACCCACAGCAGAGCCTGCTGCCTTGTTAAAAATAGAGTTTAGAGAAAGAGATTTTTTTCCAAGGCTCGTATTAGTCTCAGTATGATTTTTCTTTGAATATTCCACCATCTGCAAAATCATTTTTTTTTTCACCAACAAGGAAAGTAAATTTCTCTTTATCTTTACAATCTCCCAAATATTTTGAGATATCCTTTTGATCAATTCTATTCAGTATGTCACCACTCCGAACAAATTTTTCTATGAAGTCAATGTCCTTTTCATCTAGCTGTTTCAAGGCCTGGTAACTTCCGAAACCAGTCAGTTCAAGAAGTCGAATAATGTGCTCTTTGACAGAATAGCAGTTCATAGCTTTTAACAACTCTTTCCACATAGGATACTTCTGGTAAAACTGTACCTGAAAACAGAACAGAAAAAATTAATAATCGCAAAATTTTGGAGGGAACTTATCAGTTTTATATGCTTTTGACTTAGAGCTATAAATTTTAAATAGCGTGAAATAAATGTACCAGTTCTTTAACAGCTATCTCTTCTGTCTCCTCTACAGATTTCCGACCACCAGGATTTTCATCTCTATCTTCTGAAGCCTGAGAAGTTCTTGCTGACTGCTCGTTGTCCTGTGACATCTTGGATCATCTGCAGAAACCTGTACAGTTAGAACAGTTATGCATAAGCTTGGCGAGTAAAAAATATGTTTGTCAACCATCACCATTCACTATGTTTGTTAACCATGACCAGTCACTAACATACAATAATAAAAAGTAAAAATAAAAAACAAAGCTCTTTAATTAATGTATTACTTACTTCTGGAAACAACAAAGAATACCAATTAATAATGATAAGGTGAGTAGGTAAGTAGTCCATAGATGCTGAGCCTCTGACTTCAAAATTTAGAATTATGTGCTCTTTGACAGAGTAGAGGTTCATAGCTTTTAACCATTTTAACCATTCTTTCCACATTGGATACTGCTGGTAAAACTGTATTTGAAAACAGGACAAAAATTAATGATCATAAAATTTTGAAGGAAACTAATCAGTTTTACATTACACTTTAAGAAGGGTAAAATAAATGTACCAGTTCTTTCAGAGCTATCTCCTCTGTCTCCCCTGCAGAATTTTGTTCACCAGCATTTTCATCTCTGTCTTCTGAAGCAGACTGAGAGGTACTTGCTGGCTGCCCGTTGCCTTGTGACATCTTGGATCATTCGCAGAAACCTGAACAAACAGAAATGCATAAGTTAATAAGAACAATATTAGCAGACCAATATTGTAAAGCCCTTTGCGTCATGTCCATACCAGGACCGTTAAATTGTTAAGGGTGCTCCAACCATGTGTTGCAGTTTGGTGACTTTCTGGACAGACTTCTCAGAGATAGGGTTGAAGTATTGTTAGGGCCATACAGTTATTTAGAGGGGACATAGAATTCTTCTTAACAAAGTCAACTCGAGTACCAAATAATGCAATTTTGTTGAAGTAATAATAATATTATACTTAGTTAATGAATCAGAATCTCAACTTTGCAACCTCAGCAAAAAAAAAATTGCATTTTTTGATACCCAAGTTGATACTATTCGATAGAACACTACTTTCCCTCTCTGAATAACTTTGGCCCTAACAATAATTCAACCTTATCTCTGAGAAGTCTGTCCAGAAAGTCACAAAACTGCAATACAGTGGGAGCACCCTAATCAATTTAACGGTCCTGGTATGGACATGACGCAAAAGGCTTTACAATATTGGTAGTTAAAAATGGGCAATAAGTGATGAGTGAACTGAAAACATCTAAAAAAATGAGCTACATTTAACTCAAATAATTTATAGAACTAATAATGCCTTGAATTGAGAACAACATTAATCAACACACCAAACACATACAAAATATAAACAATATACAAAATCTGCTATTTTTATAGCATTAAAACATGTTGAAAATCAGCAGGAGTAAATCATTCAAAGTATGGAAAGTAAACAGCATGGGACGACAAAGTGAACTTGCATGAAAGTTTAACAGTTAAACTTAACATACCAGACAAACGGGATGAAAAAAGGGTCCGATCCCGATCATTACACGCACAGCAGCTCGGGCCGCAATTCGAGGAGCAGGGGATCCGAGGCCGTCCCCCGCAATCTTCTTACCTTTACCTGAAACATGAGTGAGTTAAAATTCATCGACAGTGCATACGATCATAACCTCCAAATGGAACGAGAAGTGAAAATTCCAAGATTTTGCAAAGACGTTGAGAGGCAATAAAGAAAGTACATTAGCATTAGCTCAGACAGCAATCAATTTATTCTGTGGCTTATAAACACGATGACCATGTTGATTGATCGCTTTTGGTTGTACGCCGGTTCAATAGGGTTCGATCTTATCATCAGAAAGAATACATTCGACAGAAGACTGTTTTAATTCAAAATGTAGAAAGTACATTCAAGAACACAGTGCTAGACTACGGTAAGAATAGGTTCACTTATTTAACCTAACCTGTGTATCCATGCGGCTTGACGATACCTGTCTAAATTTTCTATTTTCTCTTA
The DNA here is from genome assembly GCA_029379305.1 of Frankliniella fusca. Classification (NCBI taxonomy): domain Eukaryota; kingdom Metazoa; phylum Arthropoda; class Insecta; order Thysanoptera; family Thripidae; genus Frankliniella; species Frankliniella fusca. Next base: position 35,777 of record JAHWGI010000268.1, read on the forward strand.
TTAGACAAGGATCGTCGTTTTAGACTGCTTAAGTCTTTAAAGGAAAGAAATATTCCTCCAACATACCAGTGGGACTTGAGCTATGTGTTACCTTCGCCAAAGGAAGTACCCTCGACATCTGGTTAGTGTCTGCCTAATGTCTATTGATTATGAAGCGTCATACTAGGATTTCTGATGACGGTCTCTGCTTTGAATCGAACAGGTCGATCCTCTCAGCCTCTGGCAACCTCCAGCCCCATCGTAGTCAGGGCAACGGGGAAGACAGGCGGGGTCTGGAAGGATGACCGTGTCACCATGCTGTTCCTTCAAGAATGTATTAAACGCAGAACATCAATGCAGGGACGGACAATTGATGAAAGCATTTACCAAGATATATCGGATGCCCTTTTTGTAAAAAGCATCAACTACAGCTCTGGCCAATTGCGGTGCAAGATGAAGTCCCTCAGACGTCAGTTTGTCGAAGCCAAGGGTAAAGGACAACATGGGGGCTCGCAGTGGAAATTTTACAATTTGATGGAGTCTATATTTCCTGTTGCCAGTCCTCAACTAATTGTCGAAGGTAGTGTGAGTCTTTATTTCATTTGTGTTTTGTTGTAGTGTTTTGTTGTTTATCTAAAATTGTGTGGTTTCTTTCAGATGAGTGCGCCGCAGGTTTGGAGCACTTTGATTCATTGCAATCATTGAATCATTCAATTCGTGAAGTGACATTTAATGGTAATTTAATGTCTGTATTCGTGTGCATGTAAGGAAATGGCCTGCTGTGTTACACCATTTATTCTCACATTGCAGGTTCTGTAGAAATGTTGCAGCAATCCAACAAGTCTGAGGAAAACAGAATTGTTAAATGTACTACTGACAACAACTCCTCAAGTGGAGGTTCACTAAATGGTAAATTATTTCCTCTCTTTATTATTGCGATTTAAAAAAAAATGTGGCTTGCTGTAACATTTTATGTATTTTCACCACAAGGTTCCGTGTTGCAATTGAACAACTCAACTTGTTGTCTTTACGAAACAGTTAATGTTGACAGTGAAGACAATCTTGATGAGCAACCCAACTTAGGTACGTATGATTTTTGCATCTCCTGTGTTCAGTAAATTGGCAATATTTGTCTCCATGCATTATTTTCCACTGATTCATGTTTAGGTTATGACTCACTGTGATGGAATGATGATAATGACACCATTGTAGACAAGGATGCAGATGAGAACAACAATAATAATGAACACCTGCGTCAGAACTGTAAGAAAACATTCTGCATTTTTCATTGGGGCAATTGATGCGTTTAGTTGACTCAATTTTTTGTTCCAGTGACTGAGTTTGATCTAGTAGCTGAGAGAGAATTCATCTCCAATGCAAACTCCTCTACTGCTTCCCCAGCTAAGAAAACTCCAACTGCGTCCACAATTGAGATAACTCCTACTACTTCCCCAGCTAAGAAAAAAATAAGAAATGGTAAAGCACATGTAAACAATTTTTAATTATAATTCATTGCCTGTAGGTTCTTGGCCAAAACGGGTGGTATCTTACTTACACATTTTGTCTGCATAGGTGATGGGAGTACTGATGCTGGCACTAAGACACCCAGAAAAACACCCAGGAAAGCTACTGTGCAGAACCAGTTAATGTGGGGAACAGATGCAACCAAAGCCTTTGTCAAGCTTTGTGTTACATTTAAAGAAGAGGTGCAGATGGAAAGCCCGCCAGTAGAAGTTTGGAAGAAGATTTTTAATGAACTAGATCAGTTGGGATATATTCCTCACCTGACCTGGCAGATATGCCGGTCAAAATTTAATTATATGAATACCTTCTTCACAGGCACTTTGTTGCCAAACAATGGTATCCTGAGTGGCGTAAAGTGGTCCCATTACGACCAATTTTGTACCATCCATGACATACCCTTAGGGTACATGGTACCCGATGTTAACAAAGAGGGAATGAAAGCGGATGGTGAGTATTAATTTCCAACTTAGTTTTGTATGAGTGTATGAGATATAACATCTTATTTAGTCTTCATATTTTTTGTCTTTATCTTAAACAGGTGCAACTCTCTGGAACGACCCTGATCGTTGCAAAATGCTCATTCATCAGTACAGAGAAAGATATCACATTTTTAAAGGGAGCAAGTCAATGGTACGGCATTCTACATTATACAGCGAAATTTCTGGAACTTTGAATATGTTTGAAGTGCCATGCAATGCTAAGCAGTGTGAGTCAAAGATCAAAGAACTGGAGGGCAAATTCCGCTGTGAATACGACAAATCAAGAAAGACCGGAGCAGCACCCAGTTCCTGGCCATATTATAAAGACATGTTAGAAATTTATGGTGGCAATTCCACTCTAGAGCCACGTTTTGCATATACGGTGGGCAGCAGCCAAGATAAGTTTCTGCAGAAAGGCAAAGAAGTGCAAGAAGTTCCTTCAACTTCCAGAACCAGGCAGCCACCAGCATATGGTTCTAGCAGAGCTCACTCTAAAGAAAGAGGACCAAAGGCAAAAGTATACAACAATAAGACAGATGAGCTGAAGGAAAGGCAAGTTACTGCTCAAGAAACAATTGCAAATGAAATGATGCTTCTGCGAACAGGAATAGAAGTTTCCACTGCCCGAAGAATGCCTGCAATTGAATCTCTTGCTGCAAGTGTAGCTAAACTAGTAAATGCTGAAGTAGCTGCCAAAAAAAAACTGTTGAACCTCACTGAGGAGCATCTTGAAACCTAGAAGAAGGAAACCCTTTCTTGAGTGCGGGTATGTGTTTCTTAAATTGGTGTTACACTAGTCAAAGTTAAGAAGTACTTTACTAGTCAGAACCGTTTTCTTTATTTATGCTGCATAATTTGAGCAATTCGATCCTTGAAACCTAGACTAACGCGTCTCAGCGCGGACGCGTAGACACACGGGCCTCGGAGCGGTCGGGTAGAGGCACGGGCCTCGCAGCGGTCGGCTAGAGGGTCGCGTCTCGTTGCGGCCGCGTAGACTGTCGTAAGTCTTGATTTTTGACTTTTCGACATTATTATATTTTCAGAAAGCTAATTTCTTTCTCTATTTTACTCTGAAATATCAGTTTGGACGAGTCAATAAATAAAATTACAAAAAATATTTAAAGTAGGGGATTTTCACCCGGGCCGTGTAAGTTGGCACCTAGAACGTCGTGTCTCGTCGGTCTCGTCCCATGGTGCCCTGCGCGCCTTGCGAGTGCGAGTGGTGGAGCGCGGGACGAGTTGCAACTCCCGCGACGCAAGAGCTCGATCTTGACAAAAATGTGCGCTGCCAGGTCGAAATGGTTGGCGGGGCTAAAGGAGAAATGTTCCAAAGATAAAAATAAGAGCAATGAAGAATCTACAATACCGCCCGCAAACAATGGTTTGTACCATACCATCAAAATAAGATATTACTTTGCTTTGGGGTTTTGTGGGGTGGTGCTCCATAACCCTACCTGTTGATTGTCAAAACAAAAAGTTAATGAATCATAATAATATGCAATATTTTTGTCGTTTTCTGGCTCGGGAAGGAAAAACTTGGTATTTCATTGTCTTCAACGCCCCTTATTTTGATCAACTAGAATACATCTTGGTAAAAAATGACATTCCTCAAAACTCATTTAATTTTGGTTGAGTAGTAGTGAATCGAGTGTTTATGACTGAAGTTCGACGTTTATCAGCTTCGTAGACTGTTATTTTTATGCATTCCTGTGCATTCAAAGAGATTTTGATTAACTTCTTTTAATAACATCTGCTGGTAAAATTGTTGTCACCATTAAAGTGTGTTCTCTGTATGTAAACAATAATATATTTTTATGTCTTTCAATGTTGTTTTATTTTACAGTGTCAGGAAATGACAAGGTTGAAAAGTGGCTGGAAAAAATACAACCAGACAGTCCTTGCCCAACCATTAGTGAGGCAGGATTTCAGGATTTCGATTCAAACACACGTAAGTGTTCTGCTTTGTCTGAAACCTTGGATTACTTTCAGTTTTATGGTATACATACTAAGTGAAAGTATATGTTAAAATTTGTTGTAGAAAACAGTTCTACAAATTGTTATATTTTTGTTGCAGTGATTGAAGTAACGGCAGTTTCCCCTAGGAATAATGGCAGCAACAGAAATGGGAACTCGATGGTATCACCCGTAAAGCTTGGTGTGAATGTTGATGTTACTCGATCTCCTCCCTCTAAAATGTTGAAGGCTTGTACACTGAAAGTTCATAAACGTGAGTACTCCTTATACTTATAGATCTCTACTTTTACTTCTGTAGAACACTTCTCTAAAATTTTGTTCCTTTTCTGATTTTAGATAAAACTATTACTAGCCATACCTTGAGCCCCAAAAGGAAGCAAGTGAGCAATAAGGAAAATGCCCCCAAAAGTTAGTTGATCCTGCACCTCTAGTAATTGTCAAAGGGGCTTCCACTTTTTATTTTCATTTAAGATTCTATATTCAGGACAATAATGAAACTTTTTGTTTTTTATCTTTTAAGTTGGATATTTATTGAAATTTTAATTATGTTGCAGGTGTTGCTGCTAAAAGGAAACTGATATATGCCCATGTAACTTTAAGTAATGGACAGAGGTCTGAAATTGTCACACCAAGAAGCCCTTCAGCTAGGTCACCCCCAAAGAAAATGTTGGCAGTCGATTCTATTTCTGAATGTAAGTAAATATTATTTTTGAACAGAAAGGATTTCTGATTGATTTAAAAGAGTGACAGTATATTATTGTGCTTCACATAATATATTTCTTTTAAAATGTTTACAGCTATCACTGGAAGCTCTGTGGCTACAGATAGATTTAAAAAAAAGCTCTTTGAAGACACTGCATTACAATTGGAACAACAACCTAACAGGAAGTATGTTGAGTTTCCCAGTGTGCATGATAACAGTATAGATTCTGGTGTTGGATCAACAGGTACTTCTTTTATCTGTCACTGCGTCTGCAGTTATTTCTTTCTGGTTCTCAGTACTGTCTCCTTTAATAATTCATGTAACTATGTCCCTTTTTCATTGCTTCCAAATTTCTTCCGATTAAGTTGATCTTCCTCTGGCAAAACCCACCGATTCTTCAGCTAGCAAAAGTGATTTCCATGAGCAAGGTATCAAAGAAAGTTCTTTTTCACTTGTACACTTGTGTTTAGTTAAATTTTATTCAAACAAATCATGAGGTTGAAAAATTTGTCAATTATTCATTTGTTACAGAATCTCCTCTGTGCTTAAATTTAATAAGAATTACTAACTATCAGTCTACATAGAAGCAGATAAACTAATAATAGATTTACAAATGATTTGCTTTTCATAATATTTCAGTAATTTCAACATATTAGCCTGGAAGGAAAATTGTGGAACCAAAGTTTTGTATTTTTAATTTTAACAATTGTTCTTTATATTTACAGCATCTGATGCTCTATTAACTTCAAGTGCGATGAGTATTAATAGTGAGACTCCTACACCATCATCCAGATTATCTGCCTCTAATACAGGTAATAGTTACTATTTTTTTTTTTTACATTCCAATCTTCTAAAATGTCTCTAGTTGAAAGGTTCTTTTGCCTTTCATCACTTACAATTAATTCCATTCTCTTGTTTTTCCCCTTTCATGTGTGTTGCTGACATTTTCTCTTTCTTCTAGGTGCTTGTTCTACTCCAAAACCTCTTCCCCGTAAACGTTTAACCAGTGTCAATGACAGACCAACTCCCACTCCTAGGTCATCAACTGCTAATAGAAGTGGTAAATATATTCTAGAGATGTTACATATACCTCATATTCCGAATTCTTTGATATTTTACTGATACAGCTATTTTTATTCAAATTGTTTGATTTTTTTTTATTTTTTTGATAATGTATCACACAATTTCTTAAGCAGTGCCGGCAAAGTACTTGAATATTGTATCTTGTTTACAGATGATGCAATTTTTGATACGCCTTCACCAGTTCCAAGGCAGACATTTTCAACGCCTACACCACTTCCTAGGCAAAAATCTTTTACGCCCACACCTCCTCCACGTCAGAAATCTGTAATGATTGTAAATCAGTCTGACTCTGTAACTGAAAATCAATCCGTCACTTTGCTGCAACCTTCACAAGGGGCTGAAGGTGAGTTGCTTCTCGTGCTGTCTAAACATTCATAATATTTTCCCTGTTACAATAGAGTATTAAAAATTTAGGTTTGCTTTTATTGCAGATGAGGAGCTTGGTGTTGTAGACTTAAATGATCCAATAACTCTGCAGTCTTTAAAAGATCTTGATGGGTTTTTGAATGAATGTGAAAAAGACAATAATGTAGAAATGGAAACTGGTGTTTTGAATGATGAAAATGTTAACAATGAGAGGGATGATATGAGGTTTGTGGTATATGAAGATGAAGCAAACAACTCTTCAGACCAAGAAAATGAGCACGATATTCAATCACATGCAGAGCAGGAAGCAAATCAGCGTGATATTCAAGTGAATGAAGAGCATGAAACTGTGGTACAAAATTTACAAGAAAAGCCAAAACTCACCAGGAAACGTGCAAAAAACCCATCAAAACAAGCCAAAGCAAAAGCCGCTCTTGACAAAGGATTGGAGCATGTGAATGTGGGTGGGAAGAAAATATCAGGAAGAGTCATGAAAGAACCATGCAATCAATGCAGATTTAAGTGCTCACAAAAAGTATCAGAAAATGAGAGAAGAAGTATTTTCTCTGGTTTTTGGGGATTGGCTGATCATACCAGACAGCTAGATTATATTAAAGATCATATTTTAATTACTGACCCTACAGTTCATTTAACAGAAGATAGACAGAGACAAAACACAATCAAGTATTTTTTTGTAGTGGATGGTAAGATTACATATGTGTGCAAGAATATGTTCCTTAATACTTTCTGCATCTCAGAGAGCTGGGTGCGGACAGTGCTAAAAAAGCTGAAATCTCAAGAGCTTGGTCATACAATACCCCAAGACATGAGAGGTCGCCACAACAAAATACCTCCTGCAGTTCTTAAAAGAAATGAGGAAAATGTTATAGAACATATAAATTTATTCAAGCCAGTTCCCTCTCATTTTTGCCGGGCCAAGTCCACAAGAGTATATCTTGATAATTGTTTGAATATTAAAAAAATGTGGCGTCTTTATAAAGAGTGGATGGCTAAAGAAAAGGCAGGTGAGCAGATAAAATCTGAGAAGTTTTACAGAAGAATTTTTAATACTAAGTTCAACATAGGCTTCCATCAACCAAAGAAAGACTTGTGTGATTTTTGTACGGTTTACAGTTTGTCTAGCAATGCTCAAAAGGCTGCTATGGAAGCCAAATATGATCTTCATCTGCAACACAAAGCTAATGCCAAAAGAGCCAGAAAAGAGGATGAAAAATATGCCCTGGAAAACAAGACTACTGTTTGCTATGCTATCTTTGATCTTCAAAAGGTACTCAGCGTTCCTAAACTTGACACTGGCATGGTTTATTACAAGAGAAAACTCTCAATGTACAACTTTACTATCTATAATGTAATTGAGCACAAAGGGTACTGCTATACATGGAATGAGAGTGAAGCTTTTAGAGGAGCAAATGAAATTGCAACCTGCGTACTACAATTCATTTCTATGATGGCGTCACACAATATTAAAGAGTTCATATTTTGGTCAGACAACTGCGGAGGCCAAAACAAAAATAAGTTTCTTTTCAGCATGTATTCTTATGCCAGTGCCAAATTCAAGATAAAAATTACTCATCGATACATGGAAAGGGGGCATACTATAAATGAGGCAGACAGTATGCATGCGACCATTGAACGTGCATCAAAGGGTTCTCAGATATATGACCCCGATGACTGGATTAAAATTATTAAGGAAGCTAAAGTTGAAGGTCATAAATATGAAGTTTCTTCTATAGGTAAATCAGTCAAAAATTTCCATATTTTGGCTGACACTCATCAGAATTGGAAACAGAAAAATGCAAAGTGGAAGTCAGTGCGGGAATTTTTGGTCGATTCAAGTGACCCCAATCAAATAAAACTCAAACATGACTTGTCAGTTAATAGTGATGAGACTGTCTTCAGAGTTTCCAAAGTTGGTCGCCCTTTTAATCTTGCTAATTATAGTTTTCAGAAGGCATTTGAACGGCCTATTGCTTTGCCCACAAAGAAGCTGAAAGATTTGGCCTCGCTTTGCAATGAGCTTGTTATCCCATCAGCCAAACAGGCATTTTACAAGAATCTGTTAAACTTTCCTGTCCTGACAAATCCTCTACTGAATGAACCTGAAGATCAAGAAGAGAATTCTGAAACAGAAGATGAAAATGCCCATGCTCAGGACTTCACTTGGAGTGAAGATAGTGATGAGAGCGATTTTGAAGAAGAGGCACGAAGGCTGCGCAGGTCGAAGAGGAACCAAATTGAAGAAAGTGATGAAGATGTTGATGGAGATCTTATTGATTCGGACTGACTTGTTAATCAATACGTTTTGCTGTGATTTTTAAGTATCAGTATTTTTTTGTAAAGAATTTTGTGAATTGCTACTATATTGTAATGTGAATTGAATTCTTACTGAATGTTTAATCTTTTTGACTGATTATTTAAAAGGCCAATTAAAGGTATGTTTCAAAGTACTGTACTTAAGTTCTTTTTGCAAATGCTGATAACTCAGTGAACCGAATCAGACATTTACTTAAATAAAACAAGGGAACAGCATTTGGAGTCCATGTTTGGAGGAAATTAACAAGAAATTTAGGAGTACTTGATGTAAAATTTATTACAATCACATAAACTATGTTACAAACCATCAATTACAGTTCATTCACTATTAAACTAGAGAGGTATGGTACAATGCGAGATACTTTTTACTAGACTTGGATTGTTCGCTGATTAGAACCGCATGGTGGAGGCATGGTAGCAACACTGAACCTCTCCAGATGCATCTGAAACAAACAAAGCTGAAATAAATAGTCAGTTCTTTCATTGATTTCTTATTCTCTATGAGCTTCACTGCGAAGGCCATTAAAGTGCAGAATGCAGAGCAGCAAAGAGAAGCAGCAGGGAAACTAAAGTGACATTCTAGCCAAAAGACAACTTAATTCAGAACCCGTTAACAAAACAATAATCAAAACAAACAAGAAATTCAAAAAATTTTCGATGCTGATAGGGTTGGAATTTGCACAAAAATTGACGTAATAATGTTTAATGCACTTCATGAAACAGCAATAGCGACAAAATTGAATAAAAAATTCTTACCGACGAACAGAAATACCGCAGGCGGATGATAACAGCAAATCTGTTTGTTTAAACACAAAAGTCAACACAATCGAGGTTGCACAGTTCTTTTTCACTCCTTATTTACACAACTACGATAGTGTATAGTGGAAACTATAAGCATCAAGATGAAGTGAAAGGTTCATAGAACAATTTAAGACACTCAGATGCAGTACAATTCAACACCCTGAATTATTTGAAGTGATCGAAACTTCAAACATCAATAACTCCGAAGTGCCCAAAACGCACATACGACAGTCTACGCGGCCGCTACGAGACGCGACCCTCTAGCCGACCGCTGCGAGGCCCGTGCCTCTACCCGACCGCTCCGAGGCCCGTGTTTTTACCCGACCGCTTCGAGGCCCGTGTGTCTACGCGTCCGCGCTGAGACGCGTTAGTCTAGGTTTCAAGGATCGAATTGTAACCGAGTATGGTATTTTTATTTTCTTGAAAGTGATATATTCCAAAGAGGAAGTGAAATTTCTCAATGTATTGCTAATAGACCCTTTCGGTAGATCTCGAACTCGATCCTTCTAGGTGGGTGAAGAAGACAAAGAGTAATCCAGACAGGAACCAGTTCTCCGCCATATTGGAAATCGGCTGCTCGGATGTCGCTTCCTAGCAGCCGATTTCCAATATGGCGGAGAACTGGTTCCGGTCTGGATTACTCTTTGTCTTCTTCACCCACCTAGAAGGATCGAGTTCGAGATCTACCGAAAGGGTCTATTGTCTATTTACCTGTTGTTTTGTTACCTGGATGGTTATTTTATTTATTTTTTGACATGTATAGTTGACAAAGTAAAGAAACTAGAAGAAACACCATGCTTAGAATTTATTATGATGAAATGATAATTCAACATTAAAATGACACTGACAAAGTAAAGCAGGAACTCTCCACACAGCCCTATTCTAACTTCAAGTTACCGTACTCTTTACAAAATTAACATCACAGCTGGACTCAACTCTGTCCATAACAAAGTGGAATTAAAGGTATATCACAGTACATATGAGAATTCAAACAGAAAAATCTAATTTCATATTAAATTTTCCATATACATTATACGTTTCTCCAGTCCCCTGATTGAAGCAACTTCTAATCGTTCCTCATCTTCTTGCTGATCTGCATTTAAATCTTGTAGATCATCTTCATCGTCGAAAACTTGATCTCCCAAAACTTGATTGTTATTAATCGGCCGAGCAAGTTCATCTTCCTGCAACATCGATATAATAAATATTATGCAAAGGTTTAAATCCCTCATAAATAATATATTTATCATTAGGTATTCAATTTACCTCCAGTAACTGTTCACCATTTAAAATGGTAAAATTGTGCAGTACAAAACTACCCACAATATAGTCCAAAACTATGGCTGGATTTCTTGCATGCAAATACTTGAGCCGTCTCCATTTTCCTTTCGCTCTTGCAAAAGCATTTTCGACGCGAACTCTGCATTGAGACAGTTTTCTGTTAAACCTACATTGTGCTTCTGTTAAGGGACCATCTCTAGGGAATGGAATCATCATCTGCATAGACAAAAAATGTCACTTTCAAATTAAGAGTAATTAAGAGCCAATAACAGCATGAATCACAGATATACACTTCCAAAATTAGTTAGTGGGTAAGCTCCATCTCCAAGAAGGTGCTCATCATCATTTAATATTCTTTCGTTCCCTTCTTTAAGCAGGTCATGGAGTAATGGGCTTCTTCTAAATACACGATTGTCATGCATGCTCCCTACCTCTCCAACATGTAAATGTCTAACCAATAGTGTGTGGTCAACCACTGCCTGCACATTCATACTGTATGTATCATGTCTTTTAATAAAGTGTGCAGCGTCTTCTACAGGGGCTGATATATAGACATGGGTTCCATCAATTGATCCAATCACGCCTGGAAAACCAGATGCTCTTTCAAATGCTTCCTTTGTGGTTCTTCTTTCTCCCTCAGTGGGCCATGCAATGAACCGTGGAGCAAGTTCACGTAATGCCATAATGACGTAGGAATAGAAGTACCACAGGGTGGTAGGTCTCCGCCCAAACCTGAGAGCAACGCTTCTAAATGAGTCTGGTGTTGCCAGTACCCATACCACCATAAGCAGTATATCTTGCAGGTCTGTCCTGTGTCGCTGCATTCTTCCTTTCTCATTGAGATGATTTCCAACAGTTTGGACCAAAAGCTGCAACAAATAAAATAAAGGTTACACAAGTTGGCTACAGTTTGCTGCAATCCAGCCACTCAACAAGGAATACTTACCTCAAAAATCCCTTTGGACATTCGGAAGTGCATCTTGAACACTGCATCATTCATAGTGTGGTACTCATTTAAATTTACAGTCACGTATACCCACGATGCTTCTAGTGCTCCTGAAAACCCATAAGTATTGTCATTTGTGATGTAAAAGCGACTATAGTTGATGTAGACTATGCCTGTATAGGTTATGTAACTTGCCTGCGTCAACCCATGGCTCTTCGTCCTCCATGAGCTGTAGAACAACTACCTGGGCTGCAGCGAGCATTGCTCTTTCAATTTCATCTTCTGCCTCTTCGTTTAGATGCACGGCAAGTGCTACAGCTGCCAATATATTAGCTCGATTGTTTTCCATTTTCAATGCTTACTTCTACTGCTTCTACTTGTCAACAAAACAGAAAACAGGAGGAGGAAGAGGAAATACGAAAGTGAATCGTTAGCTAGACCGCGACCCGAACTGGTCCCGCCAAAGACACCCGAAGGCTGAGCCAAATCCCCCACCACACCCCATCGGCGCTCTCGGCCGCTCCCTCGCGCCCTCGCGCCACCGCGCTCTCGCTCTCACCTCTTAATTGTATATAGCTGGAGAAGCGCCCCAGCGTGTCCAGGTCATCCCGAGGTCGCGCGCCCCTCCCGCCAGGCCAGCCCCGGATCGGGGATGGTCCGGTGAGGAGGAGTGAGCGGCCCGGGAGGCGTGGCCAACTGTTTACAGTTCGTGGAATTTTCGACCAGATGTTTTGATGCTGGATGCATTTACCTTCCTGCCTTTCGTGAACTTTTTACCACTGGCATGCGATATTGCTTCACTCTGAATATCTAAGAATAATATTTGGAACTGGCTTCGGACTGCTCATAACTACATCAGATACAATGTATAACCAAATGAAACACAATTTGGTACTGATTATACCAAATGTGTTTAATTAGATATGAACACAGAAGTCCGGTGATCTTTAATACTACAGTCCTCGGACATTGAGAGTGTCCTCCCTCAATGTACGACCGAGCAGTGAATTGTAAGCGCAATCAAATTTTATGCGGCGACCCATTTTTTATTTTTAAGAATTAACAGTGTATAGCAAAATTTCCATATCGTCAACTGATTTTCCTATACATGCATAGCAGCGTGTGCCCTCCACACATGTATGGCAAATTTCCTTGACATTTGTAGTGGTTTTCCTATATAGTTTGGGGTTTTCCCATACACGCTTTGAGGTATGGTAGATTTCCTATACATTTATGCGATTTTTCAGGAACCATACCATGTATAGGAAATATCCCATACAAGCGTATAGTAAAAATCCCAACATTTTTTACAGTGCACAATTAAAATACATAAAAAACAAAGCATTAGACTTGATCGTCATCAACTCATTTAAACAGAAATGTCAGAATTTCATGTAAAACATGTAAAAATAAAACAAAAGAATAAAATGACAAAAAAAAAAAATTAGGCAGGTTCAGAAACAATTGCATGCTTTAGCTTTATAAAACCATTGTAAGGTTTGAGAGGATAAAAAGATATCAACTGATCAGCTTTGACACATGTAAAACCTTGAGCAGTTGATCCTAGGCGGTACAATCTTCTTCTTATATCATACTTTGGTTCCAACTTTTCACGTACAAAATAAACACACACATTACAATCATACAAAATGATGGTGACTCTTCCCAGAGAAAGCTGGCTGTCATAGCTGCCTTGATTTAGCACAAGAATGTCAGATTTCTTGTAGATGGTACCTTTTATAACTGCAACATTACACTCTTGCAAGTCTGTCACATTGTGACAAGAATGACGAATAACATTTTACAAGTTACAGCCATCCGCACACAATGGTTGTAGGAGTCAACACTTCTCATCTCAAACTTTGCACACTCCCCATCATCTCTTTCAAAGGTCAAACGGTCCACATAACAATATCGACAAAAATACAATGCAAAAATACAATTCTCTACAAATCCACCAAGACCGTGACTACCCAGGTTATCGCCTGCAACAAAAACAAGACCAACCTTGATAAACCTTCCATCAGGTAATTTCAGACCACGCTCTTCAAGTACTTTCAGATCTTGAACAAGTCTTCCATACACAATTTGATGGTCAAAATGCTTTTCTTTGCATAAAGCAACTAGCTTGATAGAGTTGATATGCGATCTTAGATAATCAGACAAATTTAAGATGGAAAGATGTATGGCTAAAAGTTTGTGGATTTGTTTGGCTGAACCAATTGCATTTACAATTTCAACACCATCTTGATGTATTACAATTTTAATGCACAGGGGATTTTCCTGAAAAAAAATATTGTCTTTAAAAGCCCTACCATCAGTTACATCAGTTAGCAAACCATCACTTCTAGACAAAGCTGGTTGCAAGTCCAAGTTCAGTGATTTGAATATTCAAGAGTCTTCTCAACATCCACATAATAAAAAAATGTGTTCACATTAGTTGTAACACCTTTTTTTAGTAATTTTCTTGACATACTGTATTTTTTCAGGATTGACAAAAGCAAATTTCTCCTTATAAAAAGTTTTACGCTTATGAGGAGTCTTCCAGTGCTGAGCATACTGTTTTTCAAAAGGGTCTTTCAAAAATGCATGTTTCACAATGCGATTTGATTTATCAATACAAATGTTTTCAGATGTTAGAGTTTTCATTAACTCACATTGAAAAAGCTGTTTGCTCTGGGACTGAATCTTAAAAATCTGATAAACAGAAAACTGAACTACCGTTTCAGGAATTAGAAAATGAAATTCTAGCTTCATACAAAACTGAGCAAAACCTCTCATGATGATTTCTTCTTCACTTTCCTGGCTGCAATCAGTTACATCCTCAAACAGTGTTTCATCACTATCACAGTTATTTGGCTCAAAGATAAGATCATCAGAAACAGAGTCAGTTTCAGTTGTTGGTTCAACTGCAGGTTGATTGGATGGTTTGGTTCGGTTTTTTTTGGAAAGATGGCCGGTGAAAGAACTCAACTGATCATACTTCTTATTGCATGCTTGATGTGGACATGAGACTGTAAATTTCTTACGTAAATGCATCTTTAGATGTTTGACTAGATCAGGAAAACGTTCGGACTCTTGACTGCAAGTTGCCAAAGTGCACACATACTTGCCATAACTATTTGGTGCCGGTACTGAAGCTGAACATAGTGACTTGACTTTGAAGTGATGAACACGGAGAGTATGCAGTCTCAGAAGACGCTCTGTAGTAAATGCGCTTTTGCAGTCAGGGAAGTAGCCACAGTAAAACCTGCCTCTGGTGATGTGACGATGGTGACAGTGATGGCTAAGATGTTCGGTAAAGTTGGAGGTTGTGAATGAACAAAACAAGCACCGCAATTGGACTCCTGTGGAACATAAGAAACAAAATATAACAGGTTAGATTATTAAATAACATATGTAGCGGCTACTATGAGTGGAGCGAAATCTGAATGCCTGCTTACTCATATCCAGCTAGCTGGGTGACTGCTGCAGCGCACAGCACAACCAAGACCAATATCATCAGAATTGAATACAAGTGATTACTGCAACAGTACAATGGTAGAAGTGAGCGATACATACAGAAATCAGAAATCTTCAATTATTCATTCATTTATCCATGGAGTCAGGGTAGGCCTGGCCTCAGACTACATGACTTTTCACTCACCTGGACAAGAACATGTGCCAGCTTCCACCAACCACGTCAGCACCCAGCACCAAAATATCATGATGACATTATGAACTGCGCAAGAAAGAAAAAGTATCAGGCAAAGGTCCGTACAGAAGCACAGTTTGAGCCCATTCGCTGACTCACCTCACAACCACAAACCACTCCCGCTCCCAGTCCCATCAACATAAAGTCGTCGCTCAGTAGCAGACACGTCGCGTCTCCCTCGTAGGAGCTCGCTCTCGCAATGGAAGGGGGAGGAGGGGGAGCGGGACCACAACCACATTCGAATTTGTCATACGACGAATACCAATGGCGGGCAGCGCGACCGATTACAGAATTCGAACACTGCCGTCTTCAAAATTGGTATCCATATTACGAAATTTACAATCAGTACACAAACATTTGTAACGGATTTGAAACTTTGTATCAAATTGTAGAAAATGATGTCAGGTTTATCAGAAAGAGTAACAACTTTACAAATATTTAGAACAGTTACAAATATTTGTACCGGTTACAGAATGTTGCATCCATGTCACAGAAGTTTGTACTACGACTACAAAATTTTGTATTTTTTACAATATTTTATAACAACATTACAAATTTTTGGTTCAACATCCAATGTTACAAAATTTTGTTTCAAAAATGATGCTAGATTTAGTATTTTTTTTTTTTAGAGTGTTGTCTCTTGTTGGGCGGCCTACCTACCAGGCGGAAGGCCTGTCGTCTGTAAACAAAATAAAGATACATAGTTTGTATATCACACGTTTGTTTCAAACAAAAATGTTGCCACATCCATCCCGACAAGCTTATCGTGAAAAATAGTGGTAGATTGACAAAAATAAATCCCTGAAGTGCAGTTATGAAATCACAATTATAAATCGTACAATTACACTCTAAAAAAATTACAAAATTTTGTATCATTTTTATGCAGTAATTTGCATATCACTTGTGATACAGGAAACTGATACAGAGTTTTGTATTTTGTGTTAAAATTATGTACGAATCATCCACATTCCGTAAACTTGATATAGTGTTTTCTGTATCAGATAGCCCGCGCGAAAGGATCTGTAGTTAAACTATAGTTGAAACTGTACAGGTTGAACTGCATTTTAAAACTGCACTCCGAAATGCATTGGAAGAGTACATAAAAGCGATTTAAAAGTGCAAGCCATAGTGCACTCTGAACTGCGTCCTAGACTGTTGCTGAAACTGTAGTTGGACTGTGTATTGAAAGCGTACTTTTTGTGGACTGTTTGAACTCTAGTTGGATATTTAGTTTAGATGAAGATTTACAGCAGTCGAAGACTTTAGTGAAATTTATACTTTTTCACTGAGTTGCTCTTACACTGTTACTGTAATTAAAGTGTGTCCAATTGTCTATCAGGAACCACAAGTCCGGTATGGTCTTGTAGTACACCACACACTACGTGAACACTAAAAATAAATTAGACAAAAATATGAAATTCACTATAACTGTTTATTTTATGAGATAAAGGGTTACATCTTCACTTATAACTGCTGTCACGCTTGAAAGAAACTGCAATTTCTGAAACAACCAGTTGTTGTTCTGAGAACAACCATACTGTTGAGCGTTTTCGAAAAGGACAACAAAAATTGAGTACTTTCACATAGCACTGGAGAGTTGAATGGCTATCGACGTGGGGAAGAGCAAACAGTTAGAAAGCAGGGGATCTACAGTGAAACTGAATTGAAACTGTAGTTCAACTGTATTCAAACTGTAGTGGGACTCGTCAGCCGCCAGGTTGGAACCTTGGGCATCACACTAGGTTACTGCAGACATAGAGCTATGGTGTCGCAGTGGCTCAGTGGTTAACGTCACGGGCTCCTAACTCCGAGGTCCGAGGTTCAACTCCAGCCAGCATCCAAGGTAAAGTCAACGTTCCGTAAGGTAACTTCCATCGAATACAATGTTCATTACAAAGGTAAAGAGGAAGAGGGATGGGCGAATAAAAGAAATTAAAATTTTGAATTTTTTCTACCCTTAGAGACTACACTTAAATTGTACTTTACAACTGTAGTTCGGACTGTAGTAGTGAACTCCGAGGTGAACTCCGCCAAACTGTGCAAAACTATAGTTTCAACTGTGAACCTGCGAAATTGATGTAGAAAAACTACAGTTTAGGTACAGTTTTTATACAGTTTTTTGCAGTTAGACTACAGTTTAACTAAAGAAAACTCAGAAAAACTCGACTAGAACTGTAGTTGGTGAACTACACTTAAACTGAATATTTATTAGACACCGGACTACTTTTAGAAATATACTTCAGTCTGCAATTAAAGCGCTTCTGAACTTCACATGTAATACATTATAACTGCAGATATGAATGAAGTTAAACTTTGGTTGAAAAGACGAGTCCCAACTACAGATCCTTTCGCGCGGGAGAAAAGTTTGTACAAGTGATATGTAAATTACTGCGTAACAATATACAGAATTTTTCACTGATTTTTTAGAGTGAACAAGCACCACGTGTAGACTGGGAATTTCTACAGGAGCATAATATTTTTTTTTCTAAATTTACAATATATTTCGAAAATCGTAATTTCCGAAATGTGTATAGTAAATCTACAAAGATATTTCGCACAGATTTTTGCCTCAAATTTGTTTAATTTTAGGTGCACCAAATGGTACGTAATATTATCAGAAGCCAAGAAGTCCTCCAGAACCCGGATGATGTCCCTGTGCAAGCGCCTCCGGTGAAACAACCGCGGCTGGAAATCGGGTACGACAAATACCGCAAATCTGCTTTGAACTTCCTAGCAAACACCGATGACGTTGACAAGTATGTGCCAATGCCAGCCGTCGACGTTGCTCTAGAGGATCTTCTGAAATGGTGGCAGTCTCAGGTACACTCTCTCAGACGGCTATTAACATTTTAGGAGTATTTTAAGGACTTCTATAAACCAGCATAGTATATAGTAAATTTGTCTAGACCTACATAATATTTTTCCCAAAATTTTGTGAACTATTCAAAACATGTGCATAATTATAGCGAAAAACTCCCCACATGTGTAGAAAAATTATTCTCTAAAAGTTATTATGCTGGCCCATATAAGACTCCAGCTCACAACAATAGATGTTTTCATTGAAAAAATGTCAATAACAGTCTGAGAGTGCATAAAGTACTAGAAGTCATTTTTTGACCATTTTTGTTACGAATGGACTCTCGAGGCCTTCACGGTATGTGCCTTTCAGTAAACCTATTTTCTATTTTTTATCAGGCTAAGCATTTGCCAAAGTTGGCTCTACTTGCGCGGCGAGAGCTCCCCAAACCCGCAACAAGTGCGGGAAGTGAGTCAGCATTTTCAGATAGTGGTTTTGTAAAAAACGAAAGAAAAAGTAACATGAGTGCGGATGCACTTGATTCCATTGTGTTTCTGCATGATTATCATCTTCAAGCAGCTGTCAAATAATTTGTCCAAAAAATGGAAACTTCCATTTCAGTCATTTTCTGTTTCTATATTTTGCTGTGATAACGCAAGTCAATTTGAATAAAACTTATTTTTTTTTTCAAAGCAAGTGCGGCAAGTGGTCACTTGCATTTCAGTCGTTTTGTTTCTACTGTATTTTTCTGTGATAATGCAAGTCCATTTGAGTATTTTTTCTCTCAATTTTCTGTGATATTGTGTAAGACTATTTCTGCTCTATAATGTGTGCATGATCTCGCAATTATTTTTCAATAAAATAATACTTTGTGAAACCATTCAACGTTATTTTATGTTTTGCTCTCTCCTAGTGTACCGACTTTCTCTAACTTACATATTGTTTTCGATCTGCCCCTGAGTTAACTCGAGCCGCGAGCACGATAGCGGCCTGCACGAAAACAACTTCACACCACACAACACACTGACTTCTCTTGTGTCCTCATAGTAGCCAGCCACAGCGCAGCAATCGTGTGAAAAATAAAAATGATTTTTGTGATGGAACGAGTAATAATGTCCTCAGTGTCTGAGCTCCCAGGCTAAAGTTACCAGTTACCATGAGCATTACCATGGCCACGGCCTGCCATGGCCACTGCCCATGGGTAAAATGGCCATGGTATTATGCTCATGGGCAGACCATGACCAGGCCATGGGCAGGGCATGGCCATGGCCAGAATAGCCCATAGACTGGCCATGGCCAGAATAGCCCATAGACAGGCCATGGCCATGGTCATAGCCGGTGCCATGGCCACGTGTACCAAAGGCAATTATGAGGTCACTTATTAAGTTTTCTTCTAAGTCCGAGATAAGATTAGAGTATGTCCCAGGGGTGTAAAAATCGAGACAAGATCGATGCCGCTGTTAGTTTTTGCCTAACTAAAGCCGTTTCTGAGTTATGGGGCACACCAAATTTCACTTTTCGAGAAAAGTAAATTAGTTTGATTTCTTAAGCGGAGGATGCTACATACAAAGTTTCGCCAGAAAATTCCTATAAATACAGGTTTTATAGGCATTTAAATTATCATACGGCTCATGGCCTCACCATGGCCACATGGCCGTGACCACACTATGGCTATCTTTACCATGGCCATCATCTGCCCATGGTGATGCTACGACCATGGCCATGGTCGTGCCATGGGCTCGGACCATGGCCACTGTCTGCCCATTGTGTGGCTTTGGCCATGGCCATGGGCCACGGATGGCCATGGACCGTTTTACCATAAATTATCATACGGCTCATGGCCTCACCATGGCCACATGGCCGTGACCACACTATGGCTATCTTTACCATGGCCATCATCTGCCCATGGTGATGCTACGACCATGGCCATGGTCGTGCCATGGGCTCGGACCATGGCCACTGTCTGCCCATTGTGTGGCTTTGGCCATGGCCATGGGCCACGGATGGCCATGGACCGTTTTACCATGGCCAGTAGGATGTCCATGGTAATCGAGCAAGTGGCCATGGTAAATTCTTGGCCGCGACTATGGCCACCATGGTAACTTTAGCCTGGGTATGTGCGGGGAGGGAGGGGGCGGTGATATAGCTAGAGCAAAAAAAGGGAGTGAAAGGGGTCCAATCTAGCGTTGCACCTTTTGAATGGAGCGGCGGGAATATACTACGTACTTTCCCCTTCCTCCAGCCCCTCTTCCTCCTCCTCCCCCCCTCCTCCTCTGCCCCACCTCTGCCGCCCCACCCCGCCCGCCTGCCTGCCTGCCTGCCTGCCTGCCTGCCTGCCTCTGGCCTGCCGGAGCCGGCCGCTTCAGCTGCCGCCCCGCTCCGCCACTGTCGGGTTATCGAGTCGTCCCGGTGATCCGACAACTCGACAAGACTTTGGCGGTCGGACGGTCGGATCGCATGGATTTGGCGAATGGTCGAACCCGGATAAAATGCACTGTGCGTTGTCGGATCGCTTTCAGGAGACTGGTCCGACCGTTGCAGGTCTCTGCCCCCTTCCCATCGCTGACCAGGGAATGCTCAGTTGTGGAGTTTCGTGTGTCAGGAGGAACAGAGAGTAGTCCACAAGTAGTTGAATATGAACGTTCTCTTTGAACACAATTTGCACGGTAAAAACCCGTCCTTGGACTCCAAGGACAAAATGCACATTTTCAAGGACCAAATGGACTTTTCAAGGACCAGAGGAACGTTTCAGGGACGGTCCTTGAACATAAAATCTGAACAACAAGGACCATCCTTGAAATCAAATGAGACGTCGAAATCAAGGAAAAGACAAGGTCCCATGGGTGCACATGAGGTCCCCCACCACCACTCAAGGTCCCAGGCGTGAACATACGGTCCCAGGAGTGTACTTTACGTCGCACCTGTCGCTTGAGGTCCCACCTATTCACTTGAAGTCCCCGGTGTGTACATTACGTCCCACCTGTTCAGTTGAGATCCCAGACGTGTACTTGAGGTCCCAGGGGTGTATTATAGGTACCACTTGTGGTCCCATTGGTGTATTTCAGGTCCCACCAGATCACTTGAGGTCCCAGGCGCGTACTCGATGTCCCACGGGTCTATTTTAGTTCCTACCAGTTCACCTAAGTCTAGAGATGCGACAGCTGAAATTTTTCGCTGAAAAATTGAAATTTTTCATTGAAAAATTGAAAGATATTTTTGTGGTGGGCGTAGTCAGTCCCACCTGTATTCCTTCCCACCTCTCTTTTTTAATCCAAGAACATATTTTTTTAAAAGAATATTTTTTTAATAATTTATTTTGTCCCAGCCGTAATCCTACCCACCTACCTTTTTACCATTAAAAAGATTTTTTAAAAAAATATTTTTTTATTGTATATTTTGTCCCACGGGTAGATTCCTGAAGGCCCCCTCACCGGAAGGTCCCCCCCTAATATTTTATTATTTTTTTACAATATTTTTCCAAAAATATTAAAAAATATTAAAATATTGTCAAATATTACAAAATATACATTGGCGGGCCGAGCAGTTTCTCATACCGCTCCCGACGACGTGATCGGCCGCTGCCGCGCTCCAGCGGCGATTTTGAAAACCAAGATGATCGTGGGAGGGGGGATCGTCTGCAGAGCCTCGATAAGCATTAAAAATAATTCTAATTAATTGTTTTTTCGTCGGTTCCTCTCGCCAGGGGCGGATTTGGTGGGGGGGGGCAAAGGGACAAGTGCCCCTGGGGCTCAGGCGCCCCCGAAAAGGGCCCTAACAGAAGTTGAAATCCCAAAATTGTCCCTTTGAAGTACCAAAGTTGTCCCTCTACTTTTTAAGGGACTTGGAGGGGATTTGGCACTTGCTCAAATCCCTCTGAAGTCCCTGCCCCCCGAAATCCCTCCGAAGTTCCATTTGCGATCGCGATGCCTTTTTGACCTAATCGAAAAAGTGGTTTAGGAGGAGTCCTAGGTCGTTTTTAACACGTCACATGGATTTCAGGTGTTCAGAAATAATATACTATTGTATAGATGTCTCCTTCATACATGTTTCATCCATGAACGGTGCTTTAAAACCGCCAGACAGCTATGCGAATAGGATTCAGCGGTAGTCACGCAGGGACTTCAGAGGGATCTGAGCAAGGTCGAAAACCCCTTCAAGTCGTGAAATCCCAACTCCCTCATATGCTACTATTTGGGACTTCCAGGGGATTTGGACTTTGGGATTTCGAGGGACTTTGGACTTTGGGACAAATTTGGGATTTCAACTTCTGTTAGGGGGGTGGAAAAGAGGACAAAGAGAGGGAGAAAAGAGAAAAAGAAAGAGAGAAAAAAAGAGGGAAAGAGGAATGGACATAGTGGGAGAGGAAGACAGATGGTGGTAGGCGGTAAATTCAAAGCCACCCGATCCATCCGAGGGATGCACCTCACGAAAATCTTCTACTAACTCGATCTCAGTACTACGTAGATATTTCTCATAAAGTCAAAGTTGCGCCGTTTAAAAGCAGATTTCGCTGTATTTTGACATAATATTAAGGGTATTACGGTGTAACTCTCGAATGAGGTGTATAGTGTATTATACAGAAGTGAATATCTCCCCAGGTCCAGCCGAGTCTCCGTGCGACCGGGCAGCGCCGCGACGGGTCGGCACGCTGCGCTCTCTTTGACTCTTACTCTTAAAGTCACGGTGTTCTAATCTGCGCATTCCTTAAAATCCTCGCTTCTGCTTGTGTTTCCTAAAGAAGTCAATTTTTTTTTCGATCGCTCCGCTCGCGATGTTTTGGAAATAATACAAAAGTTTAGCCCTTTCGGTACAATTTTTCAGTCCGGCTCGTTTCTCACCTTTTATCAATTTCATCTATTGTTGTTGTTAACCCGCTTTAGCTAGTTTTTGAACGATTCATACAGGACGCGCTCCATTTTGACACCTACTACAACATAAAATCAAAAAATTTTCATAGCTTCGCTCGGAACTACTTCTTCCTGCCATTAAGCTTATGGATTTAGGTCTACAGGGTGCGCACTGATCCTTAAAAAACAATTTAAAAAGATTCATTTCCATCGCGAACACTAAATTTTAAAGCATTACATTTTCAGTCGATTTTTTTGGGGTCCCCTGAAAGTAGGCAACCTGCACGTTTTGCCCGTTAAGAGCATTTCTAATCTAGACAGCTTTAACCTGTTGGAAACTAATGATAAAGTTTCTGGACAAAACGATGAACCTTAGTCACAACCTCTTTATTTAACTCACACAAACTGTCTTTGTTGTTGGCTGCTTCGGTGCTGCTCCGATCGGTTTGGTTCACCTCGTCAGTCATCCTCTGTTAAAATGCTTTCGGTAATTTGTTGCTATGTCATTGAACTTATTCATTTCAACGCCTATCTCTACATAAAAAATTAAGCAGTGTCATTCAGAGTGCTCCTATGTTACTTTCCCTTTCCTTTGTGAGCTGTTCTGCCAGTGCCAGTACTGACCTCAACTGCGGGTCAATAGCCGAAATTCAAGTAATTAGGTTTAGTCATGAATATACAACGCGTGTTTCCCGTTTAAAAATGGAAAGTTCCGGAATGCGTCCGAAGACGGGCTAGTCCAGAATCAGCCCGAAGGAACAAGCCCGGAGAAGCCCGAAAAACCGGAAAATCAGACAGGTTTTCGGAACAAGCCCGTAGTCCCGAGCGGCCCCCTCTTCGGGCTTGATTCGGACTTGTACCTGGACGGGTAAGCCCGGTATCAGTCCGTAAATCTTGCTGGCTCACCTCTCCCCTTCATGACACCCCCCCCTCCCCCCACCTCTTCCCCCTCCCCTCCCACCCCCCACAAACCTCCCCTCCCATCCCACCCCCACAAATGAATCCTCGCACACCTGCAAGTGTGCGACATTCGTAAACATGGATTTCCAGAGTGCTGAAACATTTAGCGTGTAGATATACTTCGATGGCCTCTGTAGGATGCATAATTTGGCGAATGTTCCACTTATGTGTGATGCGTAACTATTCTATACGGATGAGCGCTGGGCTGCTGGACACGGTTCTGCGTGGCGCGCTGCCCGTCCCGGAGCACGCCAAGCATAGCTTGAACTGGTCCGGCTCGTCCGCACGGCGCGCTGCCCGTCCCGGAGCACACCAAGGAGCGCTCTGCGCCAGCTCGAACCCGCTGCCGTGCACAAGAAGTCCCTCCGCGTCCTCCACGGCAGCGCGCTGCTCTAGTCCAACCCGCCCGTTGCCGTGCGCGAGAAGCCTGCACTTTCCGTGTGCTCCGTGGTGACTGCTGCTACCCGAGCTGTGCTAACTTGTCCTGCCATACACAACTATACATATACATCTCTCCATACGGTCCGCACGAGTAATTACTGAAAAAAACAAAGACACGAAAAAGTACAACCAGTGCATGTCTGCTCCAAAGACATGCGCTCAGCGTCAGCGATACATCCTCACACAACGACAGCTGCTGTCGGACTGAGGAGGACTCCGGTCCGGACTCCTCCCTCAGTGAGGTGAGGAGGCGGGCGGCGGGCGAGCGAGGAGCTCTTGACCAGTGACAAACCGAACCGACCAACAGCTAATAGCAGGTAGCCGATGACACCGCCGCTGGGTTAATCCCCGTGCCCTGTGCAGCGCACCCCTCCCCCTTCTCCCCCTCCCCTCACCCCGGGGTACCTGAGCTCACCCAGAGGGGATTAACAGCGGGGAAGGACTTTCCGTCGATCTGGCGTCCGGAGTTCGGTATAGAATTCGGGTTTGTACCTATACGTTGACCGGGCTGGGCAGTTTACGGAACACGCCCGATAGCATCGGGCTACAATCGGGCAAGGCTCCTAACTCAGGGGCTCGTTTCGGACAAGCCCGCCGCCTGGCAGCCCGATGAAGGGCTGAATCCGGACTAGCCCGAGAAGCTCACGGGCTACTTGCGGAACAACCCGCGAGCCTTCGGGCTCTTTCGGAACAAAAAAGGTACTAGTCTCGGAACTTTTATTTTTAAACGGGTTCAAGAGAAAGGGTTGAGGAAATTGGAAACACATCTGAGACGGGATGCATCTGCACTACAGGAGTGTCCCAATTCTCGGTCGGAAAGGCCGGAATAGCGGGAGAGAGAGAGAGAGACAGCATCCATGCGTCCATTAGAATTGTACGCATTTGTCTCTCTCGCACCGGCCGCCCCGGCTGTTCCGGCCATACCGACCGAGAATTGGGACGCACCCTAAAATACAGAGTTTGTGATATTCTCTCGACAAATGATGAACTGCAAGCTAGCAATACAGACAACTATTTATTGAGTAAAAATTACCGAAAGCATTTGCCCAGAGGACGACTTTATTTTTTATGTAGAGATAGGCGTTGAAATGAATAAGTTCAATCACATGGCACCAAATTACCGAAAGCATTTGCCCAGAGGATGACTGACGGGGTGAACCAAACCGATCGGAGCAGCACGGAAGCAAAAATAAACGCATACAACAAAGACAGTTTGTGTGAGCCAAATAAAGAGATGACTAAGGTTAATCGTTTTGTCCAGAAACTTTATCATTAGTTTCCAACAGGTTAAAGCTGTCTAGATTCAAAATGCTCTTACCATGGTCATCATATCTGTATCGACAATGCCAGCGACGAGGCGAGAGGAACCGACGAAAAAAACAAAAGGGTATTCCGCTGGAACGAAACCGGAACCTAAATAAGAAAAGCACGACCGACAGATCTGTTTCCTCCTGGGCCCTGATTGGTCAACGGTGACGTCACTGTAGCGATCAGCAAATGAGCGCGAAGGAGGAAACAGAGCCGACGGTCGTGCTTTTCTTCTTTAGGTTCCGGTTTCGTTCCAGTGGAATGCCCTATTAATTAGAATTATTTTTAATGCTTATCGAGGCGCTGCAGACGATCCCCCCTCCCACGATCATCCTGGTTTTCAAAATCGCTGCTAGAGCGCGGCAGCAGCCGATCGCGTCGTCGGGAGCGGTATGAGAAACTGCTCGGCCCGCCAATGTATATTTTGTAATATTTGACAATATTTTATTATTTTTAATATTTTTTGAAAAGTATTGTAAAAAAATAATAAAATATTAGGGGGGGGACCTTCCGGTGAGGGGACCTTCCGGACGTTTCCCATATAATATATATATATATATATATATATATATATATATATATATATATATATATATATATATATATATATATATATATATATATACCTTATACCTATCTATATAGCAAATAAAAAAATTATACATAGTTTTGGTCATAATTGTTGAAAGAGGGAATGGGACACATACATTATTTCATCAGTAATTGTAATAGTAATGTCACCAATTTGTCTCCTTTTCTTGTTGTCAATTTTGTCTTACCTTTTTCTTATTTTGTTACAGATGAAGACCCAGAGACAAGTGTTGACCTTTGAATTTTGCATGAGCCAAAAGGAAGATGAGTTTCGTAGGTTGACTGGACTGTACCAACCACAATTCATAGCTCTGTTGGAATTTCTGGGAAAGGATGTGGCAGATGTCCTCAAATATCGGTCGGACAGAGAGACCCCAAAAAGGAAGAAGAAGACAGACCCAGTTGTGTCAACTTAAACTAGACTCTTAATCACTCTGCTGAGGATGCGCCGGGGATGGGACGTCGAGGATTTGGCCCTATTTTTTGGAATTAGCACATTCCTTGTGTCCAAAATAATTTATACTTGGGTGCAATTTATGTATTTCCAATTTAAAAGAATTCAAGGACCAATGTTTGTGTCACGGCATCTCCAGAAGAGGATTGATAGACCTGAAGCATTCAAGGCGTTTGAAAATTTTAGAGTGTGTATTGACACAACTGAAGTGAGGATTCAGAGCCCAGACAATCTTGAGCAGCAGGGCAATACCTACTCTGACTACAAGAGTGGGAATGTTTGGCTGTATCTCATAGGCATCTCATGTTGGGGGGGGCATGTCTTTCATAAGTCCAGGATTTGAAGGGTCAATGTCAGATGTCGACATCTACAACCAGAGCGGAATCAGGGAATTTTTGGAACCTGGTGATATGGTCCTGGCTGACCGTGGCTTCCGTGTGGAAGAGGAATGTGATGAAGATGGTGTTCTGCTTTTCCATCCCCCTTTCCTCAGAGGGAGGAGCCAGTTCACAGCTGAAGAAGAAATGCTCACCAAAGAGGTAAGCAAAGGCAAGAATTTTTGTTGAGCATCTTGTACGTAAAGTGAAAGTGTTGAAGGTACTGAAAAAAGAGTCCAACTCTATGCTCCATTACTTGGATCAAATGGTTTATGTGGCTGGTTGCCTCATCAATTTCATGCCTGAAGTTGTGAAGAACAAACCCAAAGAGGATGTGAAGAAGAAAGTAGTACTAAGAGGGCAAAAAAAAAATCATCTTCACTAACAAAAGTATCTTTTTAGATTTTGTGTTCCTGATTCCTACTTCCTAAAGTGCCAAAGTCCTGATAATGTACATAAATTTTCTATAAGTGATATTTGTGGTACAGAAAAGAAGTGTAGTAAGTATATGGACTCTTTAAGTTTGTTTTATTATTATTATTATTATATGTTGATACAAAATGTGACAATATTTTAAATTACAATTTTCATAGTGTCTGTGGAAAAAAATTACATGATGTTATTATGCTCAGTATATGATCGTGCACATGAAACCTTTGCACCCCACAACAGCCAGACAGATTTGTTCCAAATACTCAAAAGTCTAATTAGAAGACATGTAACCCAGTATCAGGTGAGATTAATGTGTACGAAATTAATTCCCACAAGATGAACCTAGGTCTACAAACATTATGCCCATACACCACACCAAACACCGACCATCCTCCTGAGACGAAGAAACATGATTGAAGACTCAACAACCACAATCAGTGTCCCATAGGCTACCACACCATACAAAATGGTAGCAAATGTGAGGTCTTTCTACTTACCATACCAGCAGACAGACAATCCCAGGGAAAAGAAAAAGGTCAAAATTTAGTTCATCATATTGACCTCATTTAATTTTGGAATTTGACCTCAAAATGTTGTCACATGATGTCAAATTGATTTTAGCGGAAATCATTTTGACATCATTTTGACATCATTTTGACCGAAGTCAAATTTAAGTTCATCACTTTGGCCTCATTATTTTTTAGCCCGCCCTTCTGCTTTGAAAAAGCTTCAGAGCGGGCTTATGCAATCGATCTGGTGTCTGTCTGTCTGTCTGTCTGTCTGTTTGTCTGTCTGTTCCACTCGAAGGAGTTGAGCTAGAGAGTTGAAATTTTTAGGGTATCTTAAGGGTCACTCCTGGACAACGAAACGCCTGGTGCAAATCCCGCCAACCCTAGGTAAGGCACTGAAAAAAATTATTAAAGTTTTCACGGAATAAACATATTCAACTTTTTCCAACCCCGTCGACCCGTACCTCTCCGGAAGCGTCTTTTCGCGTCTAGTTCAATGGTGCACACCGTTTTACAAAAAAATGGACCCAGCTCGCGACTACACTGTAAAAAGCACCCGTAATTGGTCCAGTTTTCAACTTTTCTCAACCCCGTCGACCCGTACCTCCCCGGAAGCGTCTTTTCGCGTCCAGTTCAATGGCGCCCACCGTTTTTCGATAAAAAGGACCCAACTCACGACGACACTGTAAAAAGCACCCAAAATTGACCCACTTTTCAACTTTTACGAACCCCATCGACCCGCACCTCTCTAGAACCGTCTTTTCGAGCGCAATTCAGTGGTGCCAACCGTTTTTCAATTTCCAGTGTTGCCAATCGTCAAAACTCAAACATTTCCATTATTTTCGACATTTCTCGATATTTTCCGATATTTTTCGATACTTTCGACATTTTTCGTTGTTTTTCGATATTTTTTGATATTGTTCGACATTTGCGATATTTTTCGATATTTTTCGACAATTTCGATAATTTTCGATATTTTTCGATAATTTTCGATAGTTTTTGATATTTTTTGACATTTTTTATAATTTTCGATGTATTTTGATATTTTTCGACATTGTTGATATATTCCGACATATTTCGATATTTGTAAACATTTTTGACAATTTTTGGTATTTTTCGACATTTTTCGACATTATCCCTCAATTTTCGATGTTTTTCGATGTTTTCCGACATTTTCTATATTTTTCGATAGATCTCAACATTTTAAAGATATTTCGAGATTTTTCGACATTTTTGACGTATTTCTACATATTTCGACAATTTTCGACATATTTCGACAATTTTTGAAATTTTCGACACCCCTCGACGCCTATATCGTTAAAATCGTTTCGACGAGCGTAATTCAGTGTTGCCAACTGCTGCCAAATAAAGTCCGAGTTCGACCGTTCCATCTGATGCCGATCTCACGTATTTCGACATTTTTCGAGATTTCTGACTCCCCGTATTTGCCAAATAACTGACCGTTTAGTCACCATCAGCACGTTTTCAAAGCAGAAGGGAGGGCTGTAGTTTCGGTGGTTCACCGTTACAAACTGCCTCTTTCCGAAGAGAATGCCTTTACGGGCCGCAGGCCCGATCATTTACAAGCTAAGAGGACGTTCTGCGTGACTTAGGGGTCGGGCCGAAGGCCCGACCGAACGCCGCCGGCAGGCCAAGCAGGCACGCCCCCTGCCGAACGGAGTTGCCAGCGTAGCAAAGCGGAGCTGGCAATGACGTTTGGCGGAAGGGCGGGCCTGCTTGTTGATTTGACATCAAATGATGTAAAAGTGACTTTTTTCTGTCCCCTGGGATGTCAAACACAGCACCTATGGGAAAGGGAGTGATGGAAAAGAATTTTTTAGCGTGAAACTTACCGCCATAGCCCTTCTCCTCTACATGTTTGCAAATGAATAACAGCACAGCAGCTACATGAGAACACCTCTTCAGTGTTCGCTGTGTGCAGGTGCAAGAGGCATCTACAATACTCCCTGATTCTACGGAGAGGGTGGCTGACACGTTCCTCTTCTCCAGCTTCATCGAAGCTCTCACTTCTGCCTTCACAAAATAAAAATTGCCAACACGCTTCGATGGGTCCTATGAACGTAGTCTGATCTCCGCGCGACGAGTGAACGTAGTCCGATCTCTGCGCGACGAGTGAACGTAGTCCGATCTCCGCGCGACGAGTGAACGTAGTCTGATCTCACAGTTACGCGTGAACGGAGTCCTATGTCCGTCCGGGCTCGTTCCGAGAAAAGCCGTTTGGAGAGTTTAACAGTGAATGACAAATCGCGCTTCGGACTTTTGGTAAATTTTATGTACTGAAAAAAATTTTTAGGTCTTTCCGCACACGTACATATCAAGAACATGTAGTTCCGGCTCGGATTTGACGAGTAAATTTTAATTCGCGACGGCAGTTTTATGTTCTTGCACTGATCCTTTGGTGCGAGGTGCTTGTTCACCTGTTGTTCGCCGTTAATTTTATGCAGCATGACCGTTCAAAAGTAACGTATGTTTCAGGCGAGGTATAAGGCCCGTTTAACATCTGCCGTTCCTCCTAAACAGTTTGTGGTATCGAGTAGTTCAAAAGATCATTCAATAGCCTTAAGTGTGCCCTATCGTCGTCTCGCTACGGGCCTCGCCGACAATTCTCCTTTAACTCAAAACTAACGGTATTGCACATTGACGATGAATGAGTTACCAAACACATAGCAAGAGTACAAATGAAATTACCAAAGCAAATCTAGGGAACATAAACGCTTCGACAGCCAAAATCAACACTTTAAAATGTAAATACCTAGTTTCGTTACCTTCAAAATGAATCCTTACACCTCATTTATTTCGTCAGCAAATAACAGATTTGAGGGATTGATTCCCCTCCTAGATCTCAGACGATGCAATGGTGTGGCGTTCGGAGTAGATCGTTCTAGACACGAGAGAGGGAGACAGAGAGAGAGAGAGAGAGAGAGAGAGAGAGAGAGAGAGAGAGAGAGAGAGAGAGAGAGAGAGAGAGAGAGAGAGAGTTGGGTAGAGAGAGAGTGAGAGAGAGAGATGGCAGGGCGAGTGCAGCGCGGCGGCAGCGGCGGAGGCGCGGCGCGGCGCGGAGATCGGACAGTGTTCTTTGGAGCGGCGGCTCCAAACGGACTTAAGACAGTGTGGTTTTTGATGAATAGCAGCCTTTCGGTTCATTTTTGTAAAAAAAAGCTCTTAACAAAAAAGATTCGTAATTTTTTTTTATCTACAAGAATCAATTTTTAACTCATTTCACCCCAAAAAGTGAAATCGGACTCCGTTCAAGCGTAACTGTGAGATCAGACTACGTTCACTCGTCGCGCGGAGATCGGACTACGTTCACTCGTCGCGCGGAGATATGACTTCGTTCACTCGTCGCGCGGAGATCGGACTACGTTCATAGGACCCATCGGCTTGTCTCTGATTTCTAAAATGAAATTGCTTCTGACATATTGTCTGCCCCTGGCCATAGTTTGTCTTGTTCCTTCAGCAGGCTCATTGCCATCAGTGAAATCTTCAGGGTCCACACAATTGTCAGGCAGAACAGTTCCCAGTGCGCTCCAGTTGCTGCTCTCAACAATGTAATGAAACACATGACCTTCATTGAAAGATGGTGGTATGTCGTACCCTGGGAATACCTCCCATCCAGAAATTGGCAGCAATGGAGCCTCAGAGACCTTACACAAAATTAAAGTATTTCCATTCAATACCATAAATGTCACTGAGAAACAGATATTTGTACATCATAAACACTTACATTAACACCAAGGATAGAAAGCACTTGTCGGCGCTTCTTTTCCAGCCATTTCCCATCATCAAGGCCAGGGTCAAGGATGTGGCTTCGACCAGTCACAACTCTTTTCTTCAGGGTTGCCAGATGCCTGGTACGAAATGTCGCCACTTGGCAGCGGTCGTGGAGCCCAAAAGTCGCCGCCCTTTTTTAAACGCTGTGGAGCCCAAAAGTCGCAACTTTTGTGCCGAAGTAGCCCAAATTGGTGACTTTCAGAGCGAAATACAGGGAAATTTCCTTTCGTTAAGTTCAACATGCATTTTTCATCATTAAATAAAATAAATGTATAAAATAAAACTAAAATATTCTTTTAGTGGTACAGGTCGCGTGCGGGCGAGACTGTTTGAGCAGGCTGAGAGGTAGGGGGCGGAATGGAAACGCGCGAAATACGATTGATTTTAAAACTATCCATGAAAATAGCCCAAAAGTAGCGAAATCGCCCAAAAGTAGCCACGGCGGTCGGTCGAGGAGCCCAATCGGCGACATGTCGCAAAGCCAAAAAATACGGAGCCATTTACCCCTCTTGAGGAGCCCAAATGGCGACATGTAGCCCAATCTGGCAACCCTGCTTTTCTTAATCCTTGGAAAATTCAAGAATAACTTACAGGAATTATAATTGAAAAAAATCAAATTAGTGTGAAACAGTTAGTTAAACATACCTATCTATGAGTTGTTGTTTCGAGCCATCAAGCTTCTGGGCCCTGCACTTCACTCTGCAAACTCAAGTGTGAGACAGTATCACACTTTTTACTGCAGTACCACTGTGTCTTACACTTGTAAAAAAAAAAAACTATTTTGCGTCGTTAAATAGCAATCACGTTTTAGGTAACAGAATCAGCTTTGTTTAAAAATTCCGGTTAAATCAAGCTACCATGTGATGGGGTTTGGAACTACAATACATTAAATAATCGTAAATTAATGGTTTCGAAAATTTAAAGGAACGTTGTTGTTTGCGATCAGAACCCCACCACATGGTAGCTCGTTTTAACTAGGAATTTGAACCAAAACTGATGCTGTTCTCCAAAACGTGATTGCTAGTCAACGACAGAAAATAGTTTTTGAAAGTGTGAGGCAGAGTGGTACTGCAGCAAAAAGTGTGATACTGTCTCACACTTGAGTTTGCAGAGCAGCCAACGCTTCAGATCATCTTTATGATACAGCTCCAATCTGTCCATTTGGAGAACAGCCCCTTCAACTCCATCACTTTCCAGGAGCTGGAGAGCTCCAGAAAACTCCATTATGCTGAATGATCTGTGAAATAAAAATTACAGCAAATTTCACGGCATATTTAATTAAATGTAAAATATCACGATTTAATATCTTTATTATTCAATAATTCAATAATAGAACGCAAGATATTGCACAACATAACGTGATACCGCGGATTGGGTTATGCACAATGTTTATACCGAGATTACAGGTAAATGAAGGTTAGATCCCGGACCATATGACTTATCCTAAACTTGAAAAATGACGAAAAGTTAGAGGGCGTCTTCTAAAACCGGTGACATGAACCCAAATATTGTTTTAGAGAGTAATTGTGATCAAGTTGTTGCTGTGCCCGGTGCGGACGAGTCGGCTAGGCCGAGTTCGGTCCCGCCTCTTTCACTTGTCCAGGGGCTAACTCAGGCATATCTTTAAGAAATGCGGCGATATTCATATGAAAATGCAGCTAAGTTAGTTCTGCATCGACTACCGGAGCGATATTTTGGATTTACTTACACCGTTCCCAGTCCAGGCTCTTCAACTCTGTTTGAGCGCTTCTGCTAGGGCCGCGCGGAGCCTAGCGGAGGAGTGTGGGTACGGCGTTGCCACGTCGCGCGCTCGGTTTGGATAAAAGGTCTATTAATCAACTGTAATATAAAAATAAGGAGTTAAAAATAAGGAGTTATTATCAGTGTTACCAGATTCAGAGTATTGGTTATAATGAAGTCATTCTAAAGAAAATGATTTTTATACAGGAAGAAGGGGAAGAAGAAAAGCACAAGGGCGAAAATAAAAATGATACCTCTGAACTCCGAAGAACATATGGAATGAATGAGGTGATATCATAGGTCACTGGAAATTCAGAAGAGAATGGAAGTATAATGAAACTAAACTGTTATTTATTTTCAGGGAGCTTCTACTGTTAGGGACTGATGTCGAGGATTGAGACGCGGGAGCAAGGTGAGAACAGGACCGCTTTTATTCAGAGCCAGGCAGGGCATGAACAGAACAGTAAACAGCGGGGTCGCGTAGCGACAATAACAGGAAACCCTGCGCAGGCGCGTACATGCGCGCCATCTAGAGAGGCGCTCCTGAACACTTTCCCCCTTCTTACGAAAGAAAAGCCCAACAGCACACATTACACACTACAAACAATAATAATAATTACGCAACATTTACACGGAAAGAAACTATCGGCAAGTAGCCATAACACGGGGAACAACAGGAGACAACCGACCAGCGTGCACCACGCGCGGTTTCTTACGCGGTTTGCTTTCATCCGTGATGCGGAAAGTAACCTCGCTCAGTCTGTCCATTATTTTAAAAGGATCCATCCACCACGACTGCAGCTTAGCTGCGCGGCCGAAGTGTCGTCGGGGATTGAAGAACCACACCGGGTCGCCGACAGCGAAGTGGGGGCGAGGGGTCTGCAACTAGGTTTAAGCGCGTACACCCGCCGCCCGGAAAACTGGGAAGACCGGGAAGACCAACAGGAAGACTAAAGAAAACCAAAGAAGACAAAGAAAATAGAAGGCCACAAATGGTGAGGGAAAACCGAAAAATTTTAGGGAAGACCGGAAAACTTGAGGGAAGACCGAGAAATTCTAAGGAAGACAGGAAAATGTTGGGGAAGACCATTGAAGGTGAGGGAAAACCACGGAAAACGGTAGGAAGCCTTCAGAAGATCCTAGAAAAACAGATATTAGGAAAACCAAGAAAAAGTTGGAAAGACCGGGGATACCATAAGGAAAACCTAGGAAAACCAGGAAGCCCACAGCATGTGTACACCGGCAGACCGTACCTGCAGACCCCTCGAGTGGGGGCGGGAGTAGTATACATTACCCCAAGTCACCCGCCGCCATTTTGATTACCCCTAGTCACCCCGGCCCCGAGTCACCCCGACACGTCAGGGCCCCTAGTCACCCCGACACGTCGTGTAACCCAACCTAAGTTGATAGAGGCGTAATCCAGAGGGGCGTAACCCAACCCAAGTCGTCATCCTTGGGATGGCTAACCCAACCTAAGTTGGGATGGCTAACCCAACCTAAGTTGGGATGGCTAACCCAACCTAAGTTGGGATGGCTAACCCAACCTAAGTTCACGACAGGTCAGGACGTGTCTTTGTGGTGGGTAACCTAATCCTAAGTGAAGGGTGAAAGGCACTAACCTAAGTCGCCATCTTGGCTAACCCAACCTAAGTTGAGTGTCGCTGCGTTTTGAATTTTCCAGCCATGGGTATGAGAATGTGTGTGACGCGCCGCTAGGCCGGCAAGGCAACAGCGCCTCCCGCGCGCTCAAAGTGGCCGCGCGCTTACGAGACTGTGAAAACCGGCTGTGCCTGGGGCGTCGCGCGGTCGGCGGTCGGGACACCACCTGCACAGTTCAGCTAATGTGCCGAGGAGTACCAGTAGAGCACAAATAAAGTACAACGTGTCCGAACTGGTGACATCGCAATTAACACAAGTTGTGTTCGTGGCGTTAAGTACGACT
The DNA here is from genome assembly GCA_029379305.1 of Frankliniella fusca. Classification (NCBI taxonomy): domain Eukaryota; kingdom Metazoa; phylum Arthropoda; class Insecta; order Thysanoptera; family Thripidae; genus Frankliniella; species Frankliniella fusca. The sequence goes on from JAHWGI010000268.1 coordinate 71,131, forward strand.
CCACCTAAGCTAGGAGGGAGACACAGTATAAGCAGAGCGAGAGCGATACTCATGGTGCACGTTGAAGCGAGACTGTGTGCCGTGGTCTCCGTGCGCCGGCTTTAAACCGTGTGCTACTACCGCCGCGCTCCACCGCCACCGCATCGCGGCGCCGCCGCTACGCCGGCTGTGGGCCGCGGGCACCGCTGGACGCGGCCTCGCGTATTCCCCCACCACGCTGCGCCGCGGTATAGCGCAGCTTGAAGAGTAACGTAGAGCGACCGCCCCTCTCAACAAGCTCTACAGGTAAGTAAAATAAAATATAAAAATTAACATATATTTTGCATTATCCTTCATCTATGGTCCTCTAAGCAGATGCCACAACAAAACCAAGTTGCCCCTTGCCGGACTTGATCCCCCGGCCGCAGCATGGAAGTTGAGCACGTAGCGCGCTCAGCCACCACTCCACTCTGAACGATGGACGCGCTGGAGACGGCACAACCAGTCGGCCGCTGAGCTGCGGCGGCGTGGCGCGGAGTGGATTCTCCCACCCCCGTGCCTACTCGCCGCCCCGCAGGACAACAGCAGCAGACGACCCTGGTGGGGAATCCTTCTGCTAGTGTCGTCGTCTGCTCTGCCACCCCAGCGCCGCCACGGTGAGTTATAAACATGCCTTTTGTTTCAACAATCTGGTCGCGAGCTCTGATTGGCTGAGGCCAAGCAGAAAGCTAGATGTGAACGCACCCCGGCCCGCCGCTGGCGGGAGGACAGCCCTGATGCGGTTCATTACCGTTGAGGCCATGGCAGGAGCCGGAGCGTGTGGGAAGTGGAGCTGCGCCCGTTGCCCTGAAATCGAGCTCCAACCCTCCATGGCAGAAAGTGAGGAGATGGACAAGCTATTCGTAAGTAGAGTGTTCTTGTTCAGTGAGTGATCTTGTTAAAAGTGGCGTTAGGAAAACTGTTGTCTTAACCTGATGCTCGCTGAATGGGAAACCTGCTGTGTGCGGAGCAGCGTCGGCTAGGCGAGGGCGAGCATGCCGGGCGTTTGGCAAGTTTGAGCTGATTTAAGTGTATGTGTGCGTACGATCCTGTGTTAAATTACGTCAACTCTGTACGTGAATTAATGTTCCAAGCCGTTCTGGTGGCTAAGGCACTCTAGGGGAGGGGACGGAGAGGTTGGTTGTCTCTCAGCTGACTGGCGCGGGCTGCGAGGCGAAGTACGAGAGATCCGGCTTGATTTAAGGGTTTGTGCGTGATTTAATGATAAAATTACGTTCGTATGCACATTTTTATGAAGCTTGGAGAGGTGGGGCGGGGGAGGATGTGGACGGGTGGGGGGAGGGGGGGTAGTGGGGGGTACGATCAGCTGTTCTCATCGCCTGCTGCGCGCGGGTGTCTTCTGCTGGTTTCGGCCGTGAAGGGAAAATGACAACATTGTGGTATTTTCCCGTGTTCAGGAGGAAGCTGTACGCGAGGGAGAGGAGGGCGAGGGCGCGGCCGTTGCGGCGGCCTTCATTGACGCCCTGGAGGCCGAGCAGGTGGAGGCGGTGGACGCCCTGACCATGCTCCACGACGGCGTCCCCGCCCCCGTCTCGCCCTTACCGCTGTCGCCGCCGGCTGCTCCGGAGGGCAACGCCGCTGATGGCGCGGCCCCCGATCACCTAAGTATGAACACACCAGTCCTCACGCTCGTCATGCATCGACGCGATCCTAGACCGTGTGATATTTTTGTTTTCAGGTGGTCAACCGTCGGGTGGCTCACGTGCCATCAGCGGCGTTCCTCGCCGCAGCAGCAGCGCGGCGACCCAGGGCGTCAGCAGCTGACTGTAAAAAATGTTCGGATTTTTGCCATACAAGTGTGTGGTAAAAATCCCATATGCATGTATAGGACGCGATATTTCCCACACATGGGTGGGATTTTTCCCATACAGGCAAAAGAGAATCGGAAAATTAAGATTAGTATCTGAAAAATCCCATACCCTTGTGGTGAAATGCCTATAAGCGTTTGAGAAAAATTGTTTCTCACAAAGTGTGGGATTTTCACTATTTGTATGTTGAAAATTTCCTTTAATGTTATAGTAAATTTAGGATTTCTAAGATCACAAACTACTGTTACATGGTGTACAAGTGACTTCCAACCCGTTGCATACACTCATGTGGTCGGGAAGCTATTTCCCGCGGCTTCATGCCCTGAGGGTTTTCAATGCGGGTATTAAATGTTTTGATAAAAAGTAAATTAAAGAAAGGGCAAGAACGGAAATAAATAAAAACCAAAATGAGAACATCGGAAATCCCTTCAATAGTAGTACGCCGCTGCCCCTCTGGGAATGTCCCAGCGGCGGGCGGCGTGGCGAGGGCGCGCGGCTGTGGGATGACCCGAGGACTCTGAGGCTCGTCTCCCATCACGTCCTGATGGTCCAGTGGACAGCGTGATGGGATTCCAGCCAACAAGTCCGAGGTTCAACTCTTCATCCAGTAAGGAATTTCTTAGTTACTTGATTCAGTGCCTACATGTAACAAACTCAAGGTAAATGGGGGAAGCAGAAGAGGTATCGAGGGAGGTCCGAAATATCATTTTCTTTTTCAAAAAGCATCCCACAAATTTCCCACACTTCTCTAGGAATTCTCCCACCCGCGTATGGGATTTTTTCCACACATCCGTGTAGAAAAAATCCCACACCTGTGTAGCAGATCCCACACACGCGTATGGGATTTTTGCCACACACCCGTATAGCAAAAATCCCATACAATGTATATGTAAATAACTTCATATACATTTGTGGGATTTTTCCCACAAAAAATTTTTACAGTGTGAGGGACACCGTGCAGCCGTGCCCCTCAAGAAGCCCCACCCCGCGAAAACTCGTCGGGGGACTCGGGCGGGGCGAGGGCACCGGCGCCGGTGTCCCGAACAGGAGGCCGCCGCAACGGCTCTGCCAGTCCCCCGCGCCCTCCAGCCGCTGCGTGAGGAGGCCCGCCCCCAGCCAGAAGGGAAGGGCAGCAAGCTCTCTGTAAGTGTTATATTCCCCTTAATTTTCTGCTACTAAATATCTCAATAATCTAACAGAATTTTTTCTTTTGCAGAGCGCTCTAAAGGCCCGCTTGGAATTTTTTTAAATAGCTTTTTTTTTTAAGTTTTTTAAAATAAAACTTTTCTTAGTAAGTTTTTATATCTGTTTTTTTATTTTATGCACCTATGTTGAACGACTTTTATTGGCTGAGCAATCTAATTTAATCTAAATTTAAACTTAAATTAATCTAATCTAATCTAATTAGCGAAGCCATACGTGAAGATTCGTGGTACTGATCCGGACGGCAAAATATCTGGTCGTATCGTGAACATTCTGCCAACTTAACTAAATGAAATTCAATTTTTTGTTATTGAATTTTGACTGAATTTGAATGTCATCCATTCTATTTCTTATTATTTATTACATAAGAAACCTGCTGTTTCCATTCTAATTTAATTTTAGAAGGAAACAAGAACTTAGTGGATATTGTGTTTTGTCGTTGTGATGTTGGCATTCTGTGTAATTTGAGTAAAATGCCGCGGGAAAACGTGTAGTCGTCTGCTGAGAACTGCTCTGTCGCGTAGAACAAGTTTTGGAGGAAATATGGGACGTCGTCGGTGCTTTGTGTGTCGCAAACAAGATGGGCAGGCTGATCATTTTTATGGGTGAGTGTACTGTTTTGTACGAATCAATTGTAAACTCGTTTGGTTATTTCTGTTGTCGGATTGAATTAATCATTGCTTTTATTTTAAGTCAAGTAATTTTTTTGTAGGTTACCGAAACAGCCGGATACGAGGAAGAAGTGGATCGAATGGATCTCTATTAATCTAAATATTCATGAATCGGCTATAGCGTCCAATGTTGTTCTTTGTTCAGACCATTTTAATTCTGGTAACATATTGAAGAGAAGATTGAAAATTGGTTCTGTGCCTGAACTGTTTTTCGAACCAAACATTAATATTGTACGTGATTGTACTGGTGGATTGGTGATGTATTTATTCTATTGTGATTAATGAAGGATGTAACAATGACATGTTTGGAGAGGGTGTGACTGAAGTTATTGTTTCACCCAATAATGTTGAGGTTAGTAAATGCTGTACCAGTTTACTGTTAATTTGTATTAATATGAACTGTTTGGTGTGAGTTTTGCAGAAATAATATTTTAATGTACTATGTTAATTTTGTTGTAGTGTTATGCAGAGAATAATGATAAGACGATGGAATTTGAGGATGGTGTATCTAATAATTTGTTTGAAGATGTTGTAACTCAACCTGTTGCTTTGCCGAGGAGTGGAGTGGTGAGTTGTGTTAACTGTATTCTGTTATATTTTAGAATTTGTTTAGTAATGTGTTATTTGTATTAAATTTAGGGGAATGCAGTAAATAGCAATGCGTTTTCAATTGAAGTTGTGACTGAAAGTTGTAATGATATGTCTGAAGATGTTATGACTGAACTTGTTGTTTTGCCAAGTAGTGGAATGGTGAGTAATGGTAGTTTAAATGCTAATATTAATAGATACAATTATAGTGTGTTGTAATGCGTGAATTTTGTTGCAGTGTTATACATTAACTAACGATGACCTGACATTGGGAATAGGGAGTGAATGTGGCAGTGACTTGATGGGAGTTGCTAAGTTTGAGGTTGATACATGTGTAAATAATGGAGAGGTGAGTTATAGTAGTTTTCAGTGTGGTTTTTATTGTTGTTCAATGTATGTCCTATCTGTTGTTTAACTGTTGCAGTGTCTTGGAGTAAATTATGATCAAGTGGCAATGGAAGTTGAGGGTGAAGAGGTGGTTCATGTATCAGACTGTGATGTGATGGTGGTTGACAGTAGTTGTAATGAGATAAGTTTTAGTGATGTTTATAGCGAGGAGAAAAATGTATCTGTTGCTACTTCGGCAAGTTCAAATGTACGTACATATTTGTGAATGATTGTATGTGGGCTATAGTTAAAAGTGTTATGGGTTAATATTGTTCATTTTAACTGTAGCAAACCAGGACAAAGATAAGAATTCAACGGCGATGTTCTGTTGAAGGATGTGTTAGTAATAATTCCAGTCATAGTATGTTTCGTTTCCCCCCTGTAATGAAACTTGTTAATAAGGAGCAGATTGTTGATGATGATGAAATTAAAAGGTAGTAGTATGAATTACTGTTATTGTTGGTAATGGAATTTGAAATGAGTAGTGGAAATGAATTTGTTTATGTTTAGGTGTCGCAGTTGGATGTTGTTTTGCAATAATAGAAAAGTGTTATCAGAAGACATTCGAAACCTACACAAAAGGCATGTAGTGTGTTCGGAGCATTTTCCTGATAATATGTTTGTGAATAGTGAAAGGAAGAGGTTAAAGAACACAGCTGTGCCTTTTCTGAAAGGGCCTATTAATTTGGTGGAAATTGATGCTTCATGTTCTTTACCCGGTCCAAGTAGTGATGGTAAGTGTTAGTTTATTTATTTGATTATTTGTTTGTTTGGTTATATTAAGTTAGTTTAATTTGACAGGGAATTTTGGTAATATTGAAGATGGCAGTTGTGATAATGATCTGTTTGCTGAGAATCCAGAGCCACAAAATACATTTCATGATATTAATTGTGAAAATATTAATTTATCGGATAAGTTTGAGTATAAGTTGAAATGTATGAAGGAAGAGTACTGTGATATATGTAAAGAGAAGTATTTGTGTTATCCAAACATGAAGAAGGCACATAGGAAGAAGGCTGTTTGTTGGAAATATTCTGTCCAGAACAATATGGATCCAGGCGTAGTTCCTGAAGAGCTGTTGGGTCTAACATTTGTAGAGCAGTTATTAATTGCATTAATACATCCTGTGCTGAGTGTTTTCAAATTGAAGGGATGTCAATATGGATCCAAAGGAAATGTTATTAATTTTTTGCAAGATGTGAAAAGTTTTGCAACAACGTTACCGTATCGAATGGAAGAGCTTAATTCTGTATTAACTGTAACCTACAGAAATGGTACTGAGAAAAGCTGTGACTTTCAAGTAAGAGCTGGGAAAGTTCGTGTTGCTCTGGTATGGTTGAAAGTGAACAATGATTATTATAAATATATTGAGATTTCAGAAGAAAATATTGCAGATTTGCCTGAAGATGGGAATGTGTATGGTAGAGTAAACTCAATGGTTATTAATGGCGTTGAAAGTGAGCAAAACATTGATGCTGAATTAGATGATGAATTAGTTGGAAGTGAAACGGAATCCATTGAAAATATTGCGTCTTCTGGTGTACCTTTTGTACCTGTATGTAATCAGGATCAATTAATCAACAGTTCATTACAGTGGCCTAATTTGGGTACTGATCCTGTCAATGAATTTGATGCTGGTTTTATAGTTAAAGCTTTTCCATGTTTGTTTCCTTATAGTCCAAGCGGTAGCCACTAGAAAACCGCAAAACATATATAAAGCGAGATTTTTTGTGGAGGCCTTCTCTAGACCCCAAACTTTGATTTGACCCGCAGCACATTCAATTTCGACCCATATGAGCCCAAATTTTAACGCTTTTGTTCAAAATTTAACCAAAAATAACGATTTTTTCAAAATGGTCGTAGAAAGGTCGTCGTAGACAATTTTCCGGATGATTTCGGCGCGAGAAAACCAAAGGAACCATTTTCAAGTCCGTCCGAACGCTCACTTAGGCCCTACACACCGCCATTTTAGAAATTAGGGCCTAAATGACGAAAACAATATTTGTACCACGACATCGTGAGATGGGTGTCGTTTCCGTATGATTCGGCATCGCTGATGCCGAATTTGAGGAGCTTGAAACAATATAACATCACACTTAAGCCCTACACCCCGCCATTTTGAAATAACGAGGGCCTAAATGCCACAAAAAGTGCACTTTTACCGCAATGCCCCGAGATGGTTGTCGTTTCCGTGTAATACGGCATCGCTCATTCTAAATTTAAGCTTCTTTCAACAAAATAATGCCGAATAGTCCATTTTTTGTACTGCGCACATATTAAAATTGTGTTTAAAATTTTCTGAAAAGTGATAATTTGAGTCAACTACCTCGAGATATAATTTTTCCGTTGCCATTTGCCAAGTCCTCTCTTCTGCTTAATCCCAACCATTCTTGAAAAGTTTATACTTTTGAAAATGGCGCGCTCTAGCATTGTTTTGTTTTTGTCGTCTGCTGGCGTTGCACGGTGTTCTCCCCTCTGCCAGCGGGGAGTCCCCGCTGCTCCCGTCAGCCGCACACCGCGGCGTAGTGAGCAAGAGCCGGTGTCGTGTTTAGAGTTGTGTTGTGTCCAGATATCTGTTTTTATGAGTGTTTGTGTCTCTTTCGGTTTTAAAAGTAGTACACAAGAGTTTTGTGTGGATTAAGTACTATTATTCGGTCCTGCATGTCCGCGTTTTCGGCGTTGTCGTCGTTTCGTAAGTAATACCGCGGTAAATAAACAGACCATTTTAGGTTAGGTGAGCTGCGAAAACTTTAATTTTAATTATACGGGATAGATGGTGCTGGAATAATATAGTTGACGTTTCTCAAATGCGGCGCGGTTTTGGCTTTTGACGATGTTTTCCGTAAATCCTAACCTAAAAGTTCGTGTACGATAAAAAATGGTTTCAGTAAATGGTTGTTGTGTTGTGACAGGTTTTGCCGCATAATTCTTTTGTGTCACATAGTTTTCGCATAAAAACACGCGCCACCGCGTTTCTCTTTTATAATGTATGTGAATTGTGACAGTTTAGTAGTAGAAACCGCAACTTATTATTTTATGTGGCCCACGGGTTCATGCTTTTCTGTCTCAAATGGTTATAGGTGCTATTCTTACTATGTTCTCTCTTTCCTTCACGTTATGCACATCTCTCGACAGATTTGTGCCATGTCCACAAAAAAGAAAGTGGCGCTTGCAGCGTCTGTTCCTCTCGAATCAGTCGAGGGGAAAATAAATTGGGACATCTGCTGCATCTGCCAAATGCCTGGCGGTGATCTGACATGTCCAGCCAACAATCCTGACGTGAAATCCCGTAATGTAGGTTACATTACACTATCTCAAAATATTGAACGTTGGAGTGGAACAAATCAAGTTTTTCCATCTGGTCGAAAACCTGAGCATTTCAACGATGGCAGTGGTGTGAAAGAAACCATGATAAAAAACAAAGCCAAGTATCACAAAAAATGCCACATAAACTATACTTCTAGGTTTTCTATGCCAGCACAGCCTCTTGCCTCGAATGATTTGAACACACAGCAGAGCAATAAATTTGATGTTAGAACTCGGTCTGCAACAGTAGTGATTAATCCAAAAGAAGAAGTGTGTTTCCTGTGCAAAAAAGCATCCCTCAGTGATCAGCCACTACACCGTTGTATGACTTTTGAAATATTTAATACAATCAAGGAATACGCCACTAGAGCAGAAGACAACGAAACTCTGGCTTTTTTAGCAGAGGGAGACCTTGTGGCGCAGGAGGCAAAGTACCATAGCATTTGTCTTCTCAAATTACATACAAAGAGCAAAAAGTCCTCTGCCATTCAAAATGATGACAACAGAATATGTGACAGTTTAGCTTTTGCAGATTTACTTTTATACATGCATGAAGAGCTCGAGAAATCAGGTACACAGTGTGCTTTTAAAATTTCAGACTTGATTAAGCTTTATAATGAGAGATATTCTCAACTGCTTGGAGTAGACCATCCCTTGTCAAATCTACACACACACACACATCAAGATTTAGAGAAAGAATTTTACTCCATTTCCCCGACTTCCCAGTAAGGATTTTTTAATTCTGAAAATGTCTTGAAAACGCTTCGCACGAACTAATATTAGTCCTGAGAACGAACCACTGAAACGTATCAGATTTGTCTTTTGAGTGCACATAGTTCGGTCTGAAAACGTTTCAAAAGATAGTCTTGAGAACGTATATAAGATAGTCTTGAAAACGTTTCGAGGGATATTCTTAGAAACGTATTTAATATGTTCCATCAAAAGCGTTAAAATTTAATTTTGAACATCTGGTGAAGTTTTCCTTGCGTTTCGGCTTTCCTCCACAGTCCAAGGTGTTGACATTATAGTAGTTTCAATTTCACAGAATTTTACACTTACCAATGCCCGACTCCAGTCGGATTCGAACCCTCAGCCTTTGAGTTACAAGGCCACTGCGCTACCCACTTACCTACGGAGGTGCTCTGGTAGAAATCTGTCACGTTGCGTTCCCCATTCCACTACAACCCTTGTGGCCAAAGCACTCCTCGTAATATGTTCCGGAAACGTTTTCTAAAGATTATATAAAGATAATCTCTTACGAAGGATGTTCGGTCTTCGCAGGACCAACATGCTCAAGATGAAATAACGCCCACCCACTGGTTCCTCCCAATTAAAATTGATTCATTATTGTAAATTTTCAATATGTTTTTGATGTGTTATGTTGTTTGAACGAAACATTTTCAAACTGGACTTAACAAATGTCCTGTTCATCTTAACTTCATTTTCATGTCAGAAGTACAACTTACGTAGGTTCGGGAGAGCTCATAAAATGTTCCCCGAATTCCTTTTGGATGTGGTCCGAAACGATTAAAACATTATACGTCCTACTATGATTAATGAATTAAAAACGTTTCGCAATCATTTCGAAATCGATCACAGCAGAACGTTTCGCGAGCACCGACTAAGGAATAATTTGCGATCCATCCGATCGAGATTAATTTCAGCGAGACGTTTAAGACAGGTTTCTGGTACGAATAACTCAGATAGTCAAACTAAAACTTATCTTGAATTAATCCTGGTTTAATCCGAAACGTTTCATTCCCCACTGGGTTACAAGCTCTGAAATCGGGCCGGGAATATGTTTTAACTTCTAAAAGTATTAATATTTTGACAAACTTAGATTCTTTAAGTGATGATCTTGACGCCCTGGCTGTCAATAGATTTATAAGAACAATTAGAAAATCTGTTTTTTCGACTGAAATAAAATTTACAGGTAATTTTGAACAGAACTGTGAAGAAAGCAGCATAACCCCGACACTTCTTGCCCTTGTAAACATGCTTCTGTACGGCTCCTCTCTGTCAGCTGATTTTCGAGAAACAAAACCAGCTATTAGCATCTGTCAGTTCATAATTGCAAACATGCTTAAGACAAGGCCATCGGGGAATATTGTAAGATTTAACCGGACCCGCGAACCGCCTCTTCCCCTGTATTTGGGGCTGTCCACTTATGCATCGTTTCGAGACAAGAGAGAAATTGACAACCTTCACAAGAGAGGACTCAGTGTATCATCAAATCGGATCTACGAGCTGACGGCAGACTTAGCCCGTTTCGTGGTAAAAAGAGCCGATGAAGAGGGTCTAGTGTGTCCTTCTGTCCTCCAAAAGGGCCTTTTCACTGTTGGTGCATTCGATAATATCGACGTGAAACCATCGAGCACTACTAGCGTTGGAGAGTTTCATGGATCCGGAATATCTGTGTTTCAAATTCCTCTGCAAGGGGAAGTTCCGACTCCACGGACGTGGAAAACAACATTTCAAGATGCGTCAGTGTGTGGATCAAGGCACGTTCCTCCACTCCCAGAAAATTACACAGAGGTCCCGGATGATTTCAAGTTGCCAAATTCTCAGCCATCTCCTCCGACATATTCTCCTGATGTGCTTGAAACTATCACCAGTTTGGCAGGTAAAAACTGTAAAATAGAGTATATTTTTATCGAGGGGTCAACCACTTAGATATTCCATGTACACACTGAAAAATATTCCAAAAATATTCCAAAATATTCCAGATCTTCCAAAATATTCCAGATATTCCACAAAAAAATAGCCAAATATTCCACAAATATTCCAGATATTCAAAAAATATTCCAGATAATCCAAAAATAGTCTAGATATTCCCAACATATTCCAGATGGGGTAACATACAATGATCTACCAAAGTATGTCCTACCGTCGTAAAATAAATTAAAGGAAAATTAAAGTGAAAGAATGCTGTTTTTAAAACATCTACCAATATTTGCTCTACCAGAATAAAAGGAAAAATCAAAAATCAGAAAGGAATAATAAAAATACTATTTGTAAAAACCCTGGTGCCGTGGGGAAAAATGCAGAAAAAAAAAATCCTACCAAAATTATTTATAAAAAACCTTCAGAAATTTTTTTCTTAGTGTTTTTAAAACTTTTAGTAGATGATTAATTGGTAGGATATTTTATCCTTCATTTTTCCCCACGGCACACACTGTAGTAGAATCGAAAATAGAGGGTCATGGCTAAAAAATGCTGGGAATTGCACAAAAATTGGTTTGTGTTTGGGGGGTGGGGGGGGTGGGGTGGCGGTTGAAGTGTGCATGAACGATTCCTGATATCCGTTTGCACCTCCCGGGTCATCCTGGGGGTGTCATCGGGGACCTCACGAGGTCGCCGATGACGCCCTACTTGAAAATTCTTATCCTGAGACTGTCGAGGGTCCTCGTTCGATTCCCGGTGTCCGTTTGCACCTCCCAGGTCATCCTGGGGGTGTCATCGGGGACCTCACGAGGTCGCCGATGACGCCCTACTTGAAAATTCCAATCCTGAGATTTTCGAGGGTCCCCGTTCAATTCCCGGTGTCCGTTTGCACCTCCCAGGTTATCCAGGGGGTGTCATCGGAGACCTCATTATCTCATGAGGTCGCCGATGACGCCCTTTCTGAAATTTGGTATGCTATGGGGTGTTTGAGGGCGCCCGACCGATTCCAGGTGTCCGTTGGCACCTCCCGATTGAACCTTGGTGTTTTAACGAGGACCTAACGAAGTTGCAGATGACGGCCTGCCATGGGCGCGCACCAGTGCGCCACTAGTGGCTACAATGCGCGACACAATGCAACAAATCATATGTCCTATTTTGGTCTATGAGGTCTCCGATGACACTCCTCTCAGGTTGATCCAGGAGGAGTGAACGGACACCGGGAATCAATTGGTCGCACTCGAAAACCTGGGGCTAGGAATTTTCAAGAAGGACGTCGTCGGCGACCTCATGAGATCTCCGATGACACCCCCAGAATGACGCGGGAGGTGCGAACGGACACCGGGAATCGATCGGGGGCCCTCGACAATCTCAGGATAGGAATTTTCAAGAAGGGCGTCATCGGCGACCTCGTGAGGTCCCCGATGACACCCCCAGGATGACCCGGGAGGTGCTAACGGATATCGGGAACCGATCAAGCACACTTCAACCCCCTCCCCCCCCCCAAACACAAACCAATGTTTGTGCAATTCCCAGCATTTTTTAGCTATGACCCTCTTTTGTCGATTTTACTCCACTGTGTGCCGTGGGGGGAAATGCAGGATAAAATATCCTACCAATTAATCAGGGTCTACACCGTTTGTCCTACCTATTTTTTGTCCTACCCCATTATTTTATTATACTTTATTATATTTTATTAGTAAAATATTATAAAATACTAACGAATATTTTATGATATTTTATTGGGTTTTTTTTTTAGATTTTGTCCTACCCTTATTTTGTCCTACCTTTATATATATATATATATATATATATTATATATATATATATATATATATATATATATATATATATATATATATATATATATATATATATATAGCGTTCACGGTGTAACACAGACCATGAACCAGCTTTTCCTCATGTCAGGTCTAGATGGCCAGCCGCGCCTGACACGCGTGCGTCTCCGGCGTGAGGTAGGCAGCCGAGCCTGACAGGCGTGTGTTATTGGCTGCCGGAGACCTTATGTGACTTCGTTTTGTGTCCGTATATAAATTATGGGTTGACACTGTTAAAAATAGTTGTCAGTTGACGACACTGCCCGTGACGACTGTGTTGTTGGTTTACAACAGCATTTGTTGAATTTTTGTTACTGAGCAAAGACGCTCTAACGCTTCCTATTTCAATCGTAATGGCCCATTACGGAACAAGTACCTATCAACTTGTTGTAACACTACAACAGATTCATAGTTATAAGTTTGTTAGCAACACATGTCGCTTCAATACAACCACATTGTTGGGTTGTTTGTGAACACGCACTTTTTCCAAGTGCAAAATGTTTCATGAAATTTTATGAACATTGTTAGATTACAACATGTTCGTAAAATTACGACATATGTCGCTAACAAACGTAACTACGGATATGTCGTAAATTTACGACATATTTTTTAACAGTCTATATATATCAACATATATGTACCGGGTGTCCCAGATAACACACGGCAGCCAGTTGGGTTGCCTACGTGCTACCGGCACACAGTGGGGCCGGAGGCCGGTTTAGGCGGACATAATTCTCCCCGGGCTGAACCGATGCACAAATCGACGTGAAATTTGTTAGTCAGGGGTTTTGAGGGTCGCAGAATCCATTTCTGACAAAATTTTAACCATTGGGACCATCCTTAAATAAATAACGGAATACTCAGTGATACCTACATATGCCTTGCTAGCACTACTCGTTATGAAGATCCACCCCGACGACAAGCTGGCCCTCAAGAAGCACCTATCTACTCCGATTGACTCAAATCATGCGCCATGCACCTTATTATCTTGTCGCCCCGATTCCAAAAATACCTATATATGCCTTGCTAGCACTACTCGTTATGAAGATCCTCCCCGACGACAAGCTGGCCCTCAAGAAGCACCCATCTACTCCGATTGACTCAAATCGTGCAACATGCACCTCAACTTGTCGTCCCGATTCCAAAAATACCTACATATGCCTTGCTAGCACAACTCGTTATGAAGATCCTCCCCGACGACAAGCTGGCCCTCAAGAAGCACCCATCTACTCATGTTCTGTCCTGCTCTTCAATTTAAATGTAAACAAAAAACAAATGAGCATCACCGCGACGCGCGACACATCATTCATATTGGTACTTATCCCTCCCGTTCTTGCTTGGGGTGTGTGGCGCTGTTGTTTCTCACCTAACGCCTTTTTCCTATCTTTAGCCATATTCGGAAGCATTTTTAACGCGAGGGGGCAGGTCGGGGCAGACAATTATTTTTGCTCTTACATCAGTAGTGTGAAGGGAACATTTTCCATCAACAGCGGTAATCGAACAACGCAAAACAAAAAAGTAATGGATGTTTGAAGCTTAAATTTTGTCATTTGAGCAAAGTCTTACAAAAGAATCCTGTAGCACCACACAAATTATTGGACATCCATAAACATAAAATCAGTCGCTTCAGAAAAGCACGCTCTTTCACGGGGACACATAAAATTTACGTTGCAATGAAAATATCAACGATATCAGCTATCAAAACCGTGGCACGTAACTTTGCCCTTATCGCGCCAACTAGCTACTGGCCATATAATCGCTTATGTCTCGGAAAAAACTTATTTCAGCAGGCAAATTATGTTTGTTTCTTGTCTTTTGGAGTATATAAAAGAGATTTCGTTCAGTATAATTAGAAAAATTGGATGTTCGGGAAAACCGAATTATGTCCGCCTAAACCGGCCTCCGGCCCCACTGTGCGGCATCCTCATATAAAAAGCTTGCTTTTAATCTCGTACGAATCACTGTGTCAAATTTATTCCCTCATCCCACTCTGCAAATCCAAGTGACGAACTGTTCGACAGTTATAAGTGTCGAACTAAAAAGTTCTGCGGTTGCAAGTGCACCTTTCTGACTAAGATGGAAAATATTTTTTCTGAGGACACCATCATCTTCCTCTTGAAATTCTCTTTCAAACGAGTATATGGTTGATAGGGTTGCGGCTTAAATTGAAACGGCTACTAGTCCTTAAATGAAATTTTGGGAATTCGTATTCTTTTGCGTACCCGTTTCAATTTAAGCCGCAACCCTATCAACCATATACTCGTTTGAAAGAGAATTTCAAGAGGAAGATGATGGTGTCCTCGGAAAAAATATTTTCCATCTTAGTCAGAAAGGTGCACTTGCAACTGCAGAACTTTTTAGTTCGACACTTATAACTGTCGAACAGTTCGTCACTTGGATTTGCAGAGCAGCTGGAGGCAGCATTGGCAAACGTCTACGATATAGAAGGTAAGATTACTCAGCTGGCAGGAGTAAGTACACGAGAGTAAAAATCATTTGCGGCGGAGGAGAGGAGGGGGCGGGATCTTTCGGGCGGCTCACTACAGAGATCGCCTCCCCGGCCCCTGGAAACCACGCCTCAGCTGACAACTCTCAGCGTGCGTTACGACGGACTTGTCAAATTTGTCATTTACACGGCATCGAGGGAGAGGCAACACGTACTGCCGTTGCCGCCTACCCATCAGTACTGACACGGTGAACAGTGTCCCGAAGTACGATCCCTAGCTGAATCCGAGCGGGAGGGGGTGCTTGGTTGGAAGGTAGACAAGCATGCTGCACACGCGTGTCGGGCGGCGCTGCCTATCTCGGGCCTGGCAGGCGCCGAATGTGACCAGGCGTGCTCACGTGAGTTGCCTGTAGGGGACGGTACGGTGGAGGGTCACGTCGTCGCCCTTGTTGCCTACCTAGGTTTGTTCACCAGTTTTTCCACCGACCAATACAATGGCGTGAGCAGAGGGTGTGTAACTGAAGTACACTGATAATCCAAGTGTTCAACCCTTCAACACTTTAAAGTGTTCAAATACCATTTAAACACATAAATGTGTTCAACAGAGTTGTTGTAGGGTTTTAAAAATACCGGTAAGATTCAAAGTTACGGTAAGTTACCGTAAGTTACGTAAGTTACGTGTATTTTTGGAAAGAATGGTAATATTCGTTAAAACTGCTATTTTTGAGTTATTTATGAGAAAAATCGTAAAAATTAGGTAGTTTTGGGGTACTTTAGAAGATAACAAGTGTTACGCATTATATCAATAGCCAGAATAATGCAAGATGTACAAGATACGTCGGAAATGAGTGTAAGCACATCGTGTCGAAGTCTTCTATGCATCCCCTTATGTCTTTTGGGTCCTACGTGACGTGTATCAAAACCACATGGAAATGAATATTTTAACAATTCTGTAACAAAAAATGTTTTTTTTTATGAGCAAACGGGAAAAATTTCGGATCTGTGAAGTAAATTTTTGAAAAGAAACGCTCACATAGATTTGTTTGTCAAACCGTCTAGTACAGCCATAATGCTGAACACCTTGTATGCTACAGATGTCGTGCACCCAGGCAAGTAACTTTGGGTCAGGCTATTCCTTGGCATTTACTCATAAATACAACTGCCCTTAACGTTACCATTTTTCCAATGCCAAGTTATGCGCTGAAGACTATAACGATAACGTGTGTAAACTTGCCCATGATGAGTGCACAGCACACTTACTCGAAAAATTGAACTACTACTGACTCCGATAATATGCAGGAACTGCTGCACCTTGCACACTTAAATACAAGTAATATTCTAGGAAATATCACGCAAAAATGGCTTATTTTACGGATAAACTATTGGCGAATCTTACCGAAAATTACCGCCATTTTGGCCTTTGGTAAGATACCGGTAACTTACGCGTAACTTACCGAATCTTACCGGTAATATTACCAGCCTTTAAATCCCTAAGTTGTTGTACACTTACAAGTGTTCAACTCAGAAGTTGTACACTGAAAAGTGTTCAACTCCTCAGTTACACACTTCCTTAGCTTGGACGCACTGTATTAGGGAAGTGTGCAACTGGGGAGTTGAACACTTACAAGTGCACAACTTCTGAGTTGAACACTTTTAAGTGCACAACAACTCTGTTGAACACTTTTATTTGTTTAAATGGTATTTGAACACTTAAAAGTGTTGAAGGGTTGAACACTTGGTTTATCAGTGTAGCGCAGTGAGAAGGTCCTAGGAGCTTTAATGGTAGCAACTGGCCAGCCAGGTGTTCACTCTTTCTCAAAATACGGCCGTGCCTCGGGCCGTGCCCTTGATGATACTGCCTTCAGATTTTATTGCGTAATAGGTAAAGGACACAACTTCAACCCTGCGTTGTACTTTTCCCGAAATGAAATCTGTTTCAGCAATTAACGAGCGCTTTATTTTTCCGTTATTCCACGCGACGAGCAAGGTGGGTTTCGGAGAGCGCTCGCTGGGTGCAGACCCAAACGTCGACGGGAGAGACCGCGTGTACTGTTGGCTTCGCGCAAGGTCACACTCAATGGTAGTAACGCACTTCCGCTTCAGATGCACTTTTCGATCGATATATAAGCTTGCACCTGTGTAAAACTGCATAACTGTGTTGTAGTACCTACTTTAACCCTTTCCTTTGCGGCGCTACAAAAGGACGCAGATGTGGAGCAAGGTAAGGCATCGGTTTCACTGGATAAGTACCATTTCCGCCACCAAAAGAACAGCGGCGCCCCTGTTGGCTGGCGCGTACGCAACGAGTTCCGCACCCATCTCTGGTGTATACAAACTGACAGAAACGACACGTTTTCACGACAAGATGTCATTTCTCTTTTAAAAGAAACGAGATTAAAGGGGAGTCAGCAGCAACTTAGATCTGGGTTCAAGCTGCGGCAGTGCGAGCAGGACTTCCCTGCCCAGCACACTGTGGGCGAAGCGCAGCAGCGCCGGACAACAGCCGATCTTCGAGAGAGTGCACTGGAAATTACGATTACTCCCTAAATTTGCGATTTTAAACACTTCTCGTCTCTTTACAGAGGCATTAGTGAAGAATCGTGCCTTTAAAAAGACACGATAGCAGTAGCACCCCTTGACGGGGTCCTATGACCTCCAGCACTCCTAAAAGGTAGGCAACAGTTCCAGCAGCCATCGACGCCCGTCTTCTCCACACGAAGCCAGCCATCAGCGATATCAGCTCGATGTTGTGAAAACTCTTTCACGATTCGATGGAATGTGCAGAAGGCCACGCCTAACCCACCATCCGCGCGTTTCACTGGATTGGCAAGTGACAATGTGAGACCACAAACGCTTCCACGAAAACAAGGTGCACGCCTGATGGGTAGGCAACCCATTCGACCCCGTGCGCTGTGTGTTGGCCTAAGTCTGGCCGGGCACACGAGTCAACATGACTTCGCGTTAAGGGCAAATACGAGCCGAGAAGGAAATTACCCCCCCCCCCCCCCCCAAACCCCGCTGCTCATTCGCCCACATGCTCATGAGGGTACAAAGAGAAATCAGGTTGGATTCCACGTTAAATGGTCAAGGTATAGCAGTAGGCGTTAACCAGATCAGTTGTGCTCTTGCAAAAAAAATAAGCTATGCAAATTGTATAAGTTTATTTTTGTAAATTTTGTAATTTTTGACCATAAAACCATATCAAAGGTTACACAGTGAAATGCAAGGTTGCAAGTCCAGGTACACATTGGTAAGCACAACAGAAAGACACGCGTTTAAAAACACAACTTTAAGGGCAGGCAGCAGTGACATCAATGGAAGACAAAATATGTTCAGTTTGCAGTAGACAAGAAAAAGGGACATGCATAAACAACTACCATAGCACACACAGATCAATATTTAATATACAGAACAGACCATAAAACCATATCAAAGGGTACCCAGTGATATACGAGGTCACAATTACAGGTTCTCATTGCAAGTACAACAGAAATAAATGCATTAAAAACAACTTTCCGGGCAAAACAAGTTAATAGCATGGCAAACCATACACACAAGGCAAAGAGGAAAATCAATAACTACATGAATAAGCAATTGGCAAGGCACAAAAGAAAGACAGATATAGCACTATCACAGGGATAGAATATAATAATTACAAAAAAAGATTCATGACCTGGAGAAAAGTCCAACAGCACTGGCAATACACATTCCTCACAAAGCAAGACAAATAGATCACAAAAGAAACATTGAAACAAAGATACCTCAATCACAAGTACACACAAAAAATACCAAAATCAATAGAACCATGGGCAATAAAACACCATCAGTAATAAACAAGGTATTGCATGAACAGTAAAAGTTCATCAAAAAACAAGGGCAGAATAAAGTCAGATAAAAAATTCAAGCATATCAAAAGCACTCATTGGACCAAACATAAAACAAGACAAAACAACAAGCACATACCAACAGAGGGAGCAAAACAAGCAGTTCAACACAACAAGCTCAAACAAACACAATACAGTCCAAAGGTAGAAATCAAACAACAACAAAAACAGTTCTACAAGAAGAAATTATTCCAAAGAAAAACTATCAGTAGTAACAAGCAAGTTCAAACGCCAGTGGCAAAAAGATATTGCATGGAATCTCAAGGCACATATCATCAAGAAAGAAAATGAAACATGCAATAGGCGGGGCGACAAATAAAAGAACACTTGCAAAAAATTCATATCCAAAAAGCAGTCAAAACACAGTCTCACACTAACAAACAAAAGAAAAACCGTGCAAAAGAAAGAACACAGTGTCAGTTCCATGACAAAAGAATAATTAGAGAGATAAACACACTCCAGGCAGTTTAATTACCATACAGAATGTGCACACTCAAGAAAAGTATAACCATGCAATTGACAACAAGCGAGGTGAAGTCAGAAAAAGCAAGTATTCGTAACAAGAAAAGAAACAGAGCCGCAATGTCAAGAAATCACATGTTCCAACAACAAATGCAATGGCAGAGGAACACTCGAAATAGACAAGAGTTCATTTCAAAGAGCAAATAAAATAAATATTGAAGAGCTTCAAAAAATGCAGAGCAAAGTGCAGAAATTTATAGAGCATGGCGAAGAGAACACAACATCAATTCACAGAAACAGAACAGCACAGGTTAAACAAATAAATTCAACTTTGCAAAACAGTACAGGCATTGGCGATCAATAATTTTCCCTCAAACAATTCAACAAAAAATGGATAGAAAGGGGGAATGGGAGAATACGACCAGAGGGCTTTTGAAAAGCAGTCAAGGCAGTTCATACGGCACCTCATGCAACTCACTAACACACTCTACAGCCATCTACATTACTAGGTGGGAGATCTACAGTTTTACGATAGACTGAGGAAAAATTAAAGGGTACCTAGCTTCCGCATTCCACAGTTGCAGTTCCAGCAGTGAGCTGAGCACCATTGTCACAGGGAAGGAAGGTCCACAGAATAATCCCTCAGTACCCATAACCGTCTGTCAACAAAATTGTCTGTTAGCAGCGTCAATAACCCAATTAAACGAACTGACAAGAAAGTTATGTGAAGAAGTTCAGATTCAAGGGAAACAACCACTGACAGCGTCAATAACCCAATTAAACGAACTGACAAGAAAGTTATGTGAAGAAGTTCAGATTCAAGGGAAACAACCACTGACAGGTTCATCACCTGACAGAAAATTTCCAGCGATGTGGGTAGATTGACCAACTTGATCTACCTCATGCAATATCTTCCCTTCTCACTGTTCCGAGTCTAGCCTTTGCTTAGTTGGAAATGAAGAAAAAATCTAAGAGAGAAAATTATCACAATTAGTAAAGTCAGTAAACTAACACTAGAACTACAATATTAAAAAGTTTGCAAATGCTACCCTAGATACTTACTAACAGGGACAGTGATTTGATGCGAATAACCATCGTTAATGAAACCCAGGGCAAACGGCTAGTAGGCAAGCACCATTCTGTCGCAGAGCTGGCACAGGTAAGCGGGATCATTTTGAAACAACAGCAATCACCTGTTACAAAAATACATGATTGTAAAACACTCCACCCGAGACTCTTGAAATGTTGAACTCAAATTTCTCATTAAAGGCAGTAATGCAAGAGAGAAAGTCCCATATTTATGTAGGAGAGGCACATAACCTCGATACCAAAAGAGAAAAGACAACGGTCTTCTCAAATTGTAATTTTATTTACAACTGTTCGATAACCACTCAGAAGGAAATAATATTATTTACAGTCGTTCTCAACCGACGATGAACGACAGTTTGCTTTAAAATACAAAGAAGCATACTTGCTGCCTTAGTGGTAACGGCTAATTTTGAACTCGGGATCTAGAGCGCCCGAACCACATATTGTGCGGGCTTACGGGCTGCAGCTGCAAGACCCACTGATAACGGTGGATCCGTCCGTACAAACGTTATAATGGTAGATTCTTATCTTTAAAACAATTGTGAAACACTGGTCGGAGGTTTTCGTTGGTTGTTGATCGTGCAAAACCGACCGCTAGCCGTACTGCTCACGGCGAACGGTAGGGAGGCGGAGCTGCCAACCTTGTCATAGTCAGCCTACGTTAAAATTTTGTTCGGATATAAAAAGAAAAATCTTCAATGGCCAATTTAAAAAATGGAGAATCGATTCTGAACATTTTCTACTAATTGTAACCTTCTATCCGACGGTTAAGGAAGTCCCATCCTGCCCCACGGAGCTGAGGTTGAAGTTGGCAATTCCGGAGAAGACAATCAAAGCGAGGCTCGTTTATTTACTTTTTTACTTATTTATTTATTTTTTGTAAGAAGGACTTTCAGAAATGCGGGATGATTTTCACATAGTGCGTTATGCCATTCCAGTTTTGTCAAGTGTTTCTGCTTTTCTCTCTGCAATGCTCTGCAAGCCTCCTACGCTTTGCCAAGTAAGTGATTGACATCAGCCACCCTGGTCGAGTATGTTTAAATCTATTATTATTATTATTTGAAATCTTTTCCATTATTAGGCCCTCAGTGCCATCGTCCCAAGAAATTATACTTCACCGAGACAACTGTCCTAATCAATGATTCATCGTCCAAGTGTTTACTCCACAGACATCACGTCACAAAGGTCAAGGTTATGGTGCTGGCACCCACATCCTACAGTCTTAAAGGGGTAAAAGTGTGCACTGCAAGCTGCCATCAAGAGTCCTCACCAATCAGTTTTTCACTGTGAGTAATACGTTATAATCCCATTTCACGAAAACTATGTGCCAATGATTATGACACTGAAATCCCTGTCGAGCTAAGACTATCATATTTTGTCGCTATTGCTAGATCTTGCTCTTGTTAATAAAAACTACATGCATATCAACAGAGATTAACTTTTGGATGGATTCATTGACATGTCACTTTGCTACGATAGACCATTTCTGCTGCAGGTACATGTCCTCTTCGCTGTCCAAGGCATCAGTGTTACCGCCAGAGATACTCTGGTTCCACACTTCTTCCGCAGCATCTGGTGAAACTTGGTGTACTCACCTTCCGTTGCTCTTTGTGCCTCAGCTATGACATTGCTTGGAAATGATTGTATTTATTACTTGGATTCCATGCGCCCGCAGAAGACTTTCCTCCCCACCGTGAAATAATTTCACGCCATACTCCTGGGATGTTCTATGTTCACGCACAATGAAAGGCGAAGGATGAACGATGGAACCAAAGTCACAGCAAGAGAGTGAGAACTGACAGCTGCTGTTGCATACATGTAACCTTTTCTCATCATCTCTCTCTCTACAATTTCATATATGTGCCAGGTGACCACTGATGTAATTATTTTAAACTGTAGATTTAACAGTTCTCATTAACTGCCTGCAATAAGAAATTAATGCTCTGTGTTTTCTTCTCTTTTCCAGGATTGTATGCCATGCAATAATCTTACCTCAAACAACTATGGAATAAATTCACAAGACAGAGGGATTTTCATTTCTTGATTGTTGGACTAAAAATTATCTTCTTCATTTCATCCCACTTCTCAACCTATTTTATCAGGTATGTCCAATGCACTTTTAAAAATGGATTCAGGTGTCTGCAGACCATAAGATACTTAAAAGTCCTTCATTGTTCTGATTTTTCCCTCCAATAAATCCACAACCAAATTTCCCTCCTGTTCCCTTCTACCTACCTCCCCTGAACATCCCACCCACTCATGAATTCCTTAGTTCTTTCTAATCGTTGGTAAATAATGAGTCTCTTCCTGTTGATATCAATTAATTTGTGTCTTTTCTTCTTGTTTTTAACTAAATATGCAACAATTGTAGTGGTTGAGTGCCCACAAGACATTCTGTGTTTATTTTTTTCCTTCCTTCTCAGGATTGTTTGCCAAGCAATCATCTTACCTCAAACACCTGTTTTGTGCTTTCAAGAAGACAACTATAGAATAAATTCGCAACACAGAGTGGCTTCAAGTTCTACTGTCCAACTAGATAATTTTCTTCTCCAGGGTGTAATGCCCTCTCTCCACTTATCTTATCAGGTATGTCGAAAGGAGTGCTTGTCTGATTATTACGTTTAGATTTAAAATAAATGTTCACATTTGTGTTGATTGTGAGAATGCAACAATTTGACATTCTGTGTTTGAAATCTTTATCCATTACTCAGGAGTGCATGTAATGCAGTCATGCCACCTCATACAACTGCTAATTTGCTTTCAAGAAGATTATAGTATGGAATAATCGAAAACCATCGTCCAAGTGTCTTCTCTTCAAGCATTTCATCTCCTAAGTGACAAGTTTATGGCGCTGGAACCACATCCTACGTCAAAGGGGTGAAATTGTCCAATGGAATCTGTCATCAAGAGGCCTCACCTCTCAGTTTTACCCTGTGAGTAATTTGAAATTGTGTTTTTTTTCAAGCTATGTGCATTGAATAATGTCCCTGTAGGGCTTCTGGAGAGCTGGGTAGCGAACGGAAGCGAGCGAGCGAACGCTGAGTTCGAGCGAGCGAACCGTACTAGCTAGCGAACACGGAGCGAGCGAACAGACTGAGCGAGCGAGTGGGAAGCGAGTGAACCCGGGGAGCGAGCGAGTGGGAGAGCGAGCGAGCGGGAAGCGAGCGAGCCGGAGACCGAGCGAGCGAGCGAACTAATAGGGAAGCGAGCGAGCGGGAGAGCGCAATGTGCAGTGCCTCAAAATCTTCGAATCTTTGATTTTTGTGGATTATTTATTCCTCTCTCGCTAATGTGTTCGCTCGCTGCTCCTCGTTCGCTCGCTGCCCGCTCGCTCTCTCTCTCTCTCTCTCCGGCTCGCTCGCTCTCTCTCTCTCTCTCTCCGGCTCGCTCGCTCTCCCGCTCGCCAGCTTTCACACTCGCTCGCTCTCCCGCTCGCTAGCTTTCCCACTCGCTCGCTCTCCCGCTCGCTCGCTCCCCGGGTTCGCTCGCTCG
Source organism: Frankliniella fusca (assembly GCA_029379305.1). Lineage (NCBI taxonomy): Eukaryota > Metazoa > Arthropoda > Insecta > Thysanoptera > Thripidae > Frankliniella > Frankliniella fusca. The sequence goes on from JAHWGI010000268.1 coordinate 95,006, forward strand.
TACCTCCCGTTCGCTCGCTTCCCGCTCGCTCGCTCGGGCTATTCGCTCGCTCGTGCCTCCCGTTCGCTCGCTCTCCGCTCGCTCGCTCAGGCTATTCGCTCGCTCGCCCCAGGCGCTCACTCGCTCGCTACACAGCTCTCCAGTAGGGCTTCAGGGTCACTAGTTCAGCGGGTCACATGCCAAATTTTAGCTTTCTAGCTGAAACGATTTAGAAGTTAGTCTCTCTGTAAAAATCGTCCGATCAGCTTGATTTTTGAACTGTGTGCTCGTTGTGCAATGGGCAATCGAACACTGCTTTTACATTTTTATTCTAACATGTCGTTCGAAATTTTATTTTTTGAACCACTGGCGGCTCCAGGGGGGGGGGGGGTTCGGGGGTCGCGACCCCCCCCTCGGGCCAAGCCGAAGTACGATGTCGACGCCCGAAGGGCGTCGACGTCGTACTTTGCTTCTAGACTCAAACTTCGGTCTTGCTTACAATCGGAAACGGATCAGGGTATACTAACTGAAAATAAAAGATTAAATGCACCTACTACTAAACGCCTAAAAATTCAAGCATACTCGAGTGACCTAAGGTAGCTAGGAGCTTCTTTTCTTTCTAGAGTACAACGCTACAGCTACATTCGCGAAAGACACAGACACTGTATGCCGCTCAGAATCCGACCTAGCGACTGGCCTATGCGCGCGCTGCAACAACTCTGGAAAACCTTGAAAACCTGAAAGACTGTAAGAATTTGTAAATGATCTAGAAAATCGTTGAAAACTCAGGAAAAATTTGAAAAAACTCGAAGAAATTATAGATTTGACTGAGCCCACGATATTGCTTGATATAAACGGAAACACTGCGATTGAGGTCACAAAAGTGTGAGGCTTGTCGAAAAAACTAGTCAGATTTTTGGACTTCATAAAAAAAAATTTCCGCTCGCTTCGCTCGCGTTTATTCATCGAATCGGTATGCGGTTCTTAAAATTCAGGAAAATTCGAAAAGAAAGGGGGCTAAATATCGGGACTTATCGAAAATGTGAATAAAAACTCAGGGATTAAACTACACATTTTACTGCGCACATGATATTGCCTGATGTTCACAAAACCACTTCGATTAGCGGGTCACAAAAGTCAGAAGCTTATCAAAAAATGGTCCATTTTTGTTACTTTGTAAACAAAAAATTTCCGCTCGCTTCGCTCGCGTTTCATTAAGCGAACCAATATGAAGGGCTTTAAAGTCAGAGAAATTCCCAAAAGAGGACCCCCCCCCCCCCTCGAGTCAGGTCTGGAGCCGCCACTGCGCGCCGAATTCCCGACCCCGACAGGACCCCCCCTTCGAGTCAGGTCTGGAGCCGCCACTGGGCTGAGCTGCTTATCAAAAATAAAAGCCTGTAGTAATTTAATGTGCCATCTCAGGTATCACATATTAAGCCCAGTTTCAAGTACTTGTAGTCTGTTCAAATACAAAAAGAAATGTTCTAAAAGGATACAGCTTCTTTTGAACCCTTCTTGATTTGGCAACCCAAACTGTGTGTTTCAAAGCACACACAGGTCAGGACAATTTTTTGGATATGGGTTGTTCCTTCACTTATTTTTGTTATTTTTGTACTGAAAGGTTTGCTTCTCCATGTTTTTAGGAGTCAGTGCAGAAATGTATGAATAATATTTATTGCCTTAATGATATCCTGTAGATTTCTCATCGCTATTCTCAAAACTCCATGCTTTTCAATGTTTTGTTTCATATATCATTACTTTTTATCACAAGTTTTAAGTGTATACTTATTTTCAGTAAAGAAAACAAGTTGTTCTAAATAAATGCCTCAATTCCACACCATCTGAACTCACCGTTACAAAATGACAGTTGTGTGGAAGATTTTGGCTTTTGTTACTGTCGTGCATTCATCATGACTGGAGGTTTGCTATGGAGCTGGACTAAGTTTGTCTGTTGAAACAGCTCTGATTTGCAGTCAAATGTTTTGAGGCACCAACCCAGTGCCTATTTTCACAAAATCAGGGGAGAAGGGAATGAACAGGAATTTCAGACAGTGGGTGCAAGTCCCGGGTGCAGGTACCACGAAGGCCTGCAAAGTTGCTTTTCGTTCCCCCCTCCACCCCCTGAATTTCTCTGAGCCACACTAGTTTATTAAATATCTGGTATCGCTCCAGATATTGCTTCTTTTTCCCTCTGCCTTATCTTTCTCGTACTACAATGTTCATAAGTGTCAGACTATAGTGGTCACCTCATGCTTAGTTATCAGCGAAATTGCTGTACTCATGGGACATTCACAACCAAATCACTACAAGGTCCAAATGATGATTTTCAGATTGATCTGGGAGTGGTAGAATATAATTAACCACCACAAGGACCCAAATGTCAATGGAATTTCCCAAAAGATATTTGGTGTGGGAGTTCTATGGAGTTACATGGAACCAATCTGGCTATATTAAGATTTTATACCAGATGTAGTGCATTCCTTTATAACAAAACAATTTAGGATCATTTATGTGTTGCCTGATATAAGGGCATAAAGCACATCTTCATACAGCAGATAACGTTTCGATTTCTTGGAGACTTGTCCTGACTAAGGCTGTAACTTCCTACCAATATTACTTCGGTTATCATGTAAAATTAGCTGTTATGGTCAATACCAAAATACAGATCGGATCCACAGCCGAAATTCCCAGTTGAGGGCAGACATTGGACCAACTCTCCATCACTGCCATAAATTTCAATGGCTAAGCTTTATCAAATGTAAGATAACCCCTTACCAGTGTTTCAGAACTGGTTGCAGCAATGGCTTTTGTGAATTGATCTAATTTTTATTTGATTTCATGGCGCGCCAACGAATGCACAACATTAACCAGTGATGTAATCCTCTTGACAACTCTTATTTTCTGACGGTAAGGTGGTGTGCAGAGGGCATTGAAGTCTGAACACATTTATCAAGAACAATCATTTTCATGCTAGCTGCTTCTTCTTAGTCAGGTAGTTAAATAAGAATAGCATGACATCAACAGTCTCAGGAGCAAGACAATTGCGCCGTGGAGTAATAACTCGTTCAGCCAGCGACGCTAAAGTTGCGCTCTCTGGGAGAGCTGGAGGCGGGAGTGGCCAAAACCATCCGAGCGACTCGACTTAGAACCGGGAGGTCTGCGCTCTGTAACAATAAATAATTCATTTTATCAAACAAATTTATCACACCGCATTCCGAATTTCAAATTATTTTCTGGCGAGCGGCATAAGATATCAAGCTGTACATTTTAACTTAGAAACGAACGATGTATGTTCACAACTCACCCTCGCCTTCCACCACTTCAACAAATCATTACTTTTGACGAAGTTTCCTGCAGTTTTGACGATAAGAAGGTATTTGTCAACTTCATCCCAAACCTCGGGCTGCTGCCTGTCACCTCCGAGAATTTCTGCGTACCGGTCTTCTTCAGAGGGGCCCTTGCCCGATCCGCGAGCTCGCCGCTTCTTAGGATGTGACGCGCCGAATTTCCAGGGGCTGGGGTTTGCCTTAGCCGGCCGGTCCCATCTCTATGGTGTAAAAGGAGTAGCGGGCCCGTTGCTCCTTTTCAAATTTGCGCGCGTCACTTTCGCCGCCCGGGCGGCCGGAGCGCCAATCAGCGCTGGGTGCAGTGGTCAAGCAGACGACAAGGTCAGCTGACTACCTGGGCCAATGAGAGCAAGTGCGAGTGAGAGCGATAGGCGAGGCGGCGCGGGCCAGGGCGGGCCAGCGCCGTGGTCGGGATTCGGTGTTCGGCAGCGGGAGAGACGAGTCCAGCTCGAGCTTTACCATCCGTGCGGCGCGCGGCGCGCCCGCACATGGACGCTGTGTTTCTCAGCTGTCCGGCCCGTTTCAACAGGGTGTTACCTTCGGGTACGGCCCCGTAGGGGGAGATCGCCAGGACGGCGATGTAGCGAGCGGCAGGGCGAGGCCCTCGCCCGCACCGACGGTCAGCCGTGACGTCACCAGCTCGTCAACACCGCCCGCTCCGCCGGGGTCGGGTTTCGTGCTTCTATATGAAGTTTTACTGCGATCTCTCTCCATCGCCGCTTATTCAAGTTTGAGTTGTGTTTTTGGCCTGGAGGCCTGTGTGAACCCTTTTCGAGTGTGCCGTATGTCGCTGGCCTGGCCATACGCTCGTTGAGAGGGGGCGTCGGCGAGGCACTTGTGTGTCGTAGTTCGCGTCACACCCGGTCGGCCCCCCGCGTTGTTCCCAGGTTTTGCCTGTGGCTTTTCCATCTTTTTGCCTTTTAATGTATTTTAATAATCTTTGGCTCCGCGGCCGTACGGCATTTAGTTCATATTTTGGCGCTTTGTTTTGATCCGTGAGTGTGGGAGGGCTCGGGAGCCGACGAGGCCCTTGCACGCTGTAGATTGCGGTGTGTCCGGTCGGTTTTCCTCACCCTCCCCGCTCACTTGGGTTTTCTGTTTATCGGGTTTGTAGCGTCTTTTGCGTTTTGTCCATGCGTACCGTCCGCGGACCGCTTGGGTTGTCTGCCCTCCCGGCGCGAGTTCAGTGGGTTGCCTAACCATCAGGCGTTTTCTTGCATTCTATCTTTTACGGTTGCTGATCTAATTCATTGATTTGTATATGGCGCTTTGAGCTATTTGTTATGTGTCTAGTGAGGCACCGTTTAAAGTTATGATCATAATGTATTTCTATTTTCAGCCATTGCGTCGTGACCAGCAGTGTTTGTTTTATTGTATCGTTTTGCGCTTTGCTTGTGTCTTCTGCTATTGTTATATGCCTAAATAAATCTGTGCTATCACACGTGAAGTTAATTTGCAGAGGTTTAACCTCTGGCGCCCCATAAAAATTAAATCCAAATACTCACGCCACTCTACCATTGCCGGATAAACTGAGCTAGTTGGCTGTTATTAGTAGCCTGGCTTTTATAGTAAAAGTGCACGTTACAAGGAGGAGGTGGAGCATTTGCGTCTGCAAGGAGACCGCGACGAAACATGATAGCCTTCTGCTCCTCGCACATGGTCCGCACTGTCGACTTCACCTGCGCAAGCACAAAAGAGTTACCGTTTTATTAATATTGGGGGCGCACTGCATGAGTTGCCCTTAGACAGAGGATGACCTCATTACAGGCATCTCCCCGTTGCATCTCAGAAAAAAATATTAAAAAAATCAAAAAAAAAAATCGGCGCCTGGACACATAGCTTACCTTTTCTCTCTCTTCCCCTGGAAGAAAGGGAAGTTCGGCGCACATCGGTCAAAGGAATGCCCCAACTATGTGCCGATCTTTGATGTTTGGTAGGTACTTCAGTGTGAGTTGTTCTGTCAGGATTTCGCGCAGCTTCACAATAGCCGGTGGTGACGGGCCAAGACGGGGAGCAATATGATTCTTCAAAATGAAGTACTCGGGGAGGACATGTTGTATAGTCGGGTCCTTCTCCTTTTCAAAAAGTTTTATAGCGACATTGGAGGGTGTCAGAACTGTAATGAGCTCCTCCATTAGCACGATTTCCTCCTCAGAAATCTGAAGCTCCACTTTCTTCTTATCTGCGAGGAGCTGATTTATCTAAAAGGTATACACAATTTTTCAGTATTAGTATCTTACAAGTAAAGACCTATGTCCAGTATATATATATATATATATATATATATATATATATATATATATATGTGTGTGTGTGTGTGTGTGTGTGTGTGTGTGTGTGTGTGTGTGTGTGTGTGTGTGTGTGTGTGTGTGTGTGTAAAATTACCTGCATGATTTTGGAGCGCCTTTTATTCCCCGCCTCCTTTCGGTCTTCCTCCTCCATTGTGTCGGTGTCACCGTCAGCAGCGTCACTGTCAGCAGTGGCGCCGTCAACAGCACTATCCGCTTGAGATGGGGCAGGAGGAGGAGGCGGGGGCGGGGGGAAAAAGGATTCCGGCATGGTGAGAATGGACATCCACCGAGTGTCCACCTCCTGTTTCAGTTTCCCGTCATGCAATTTCAAGTTGAGTCCAGAGGTCTAAAAAAAGGTCACTATAGTCTTGCATTTGCGCAGAAGGGCCAATATCGGCAGAGAAGCCAATTCTTGTCTAGCTTGGATTTTTAGCTCTGATTGCAGGTCAGAATCTGCGACATTGGGCAGTGTCTGAGCGGCTATTTCTTCTTCATTTTCTCCGACAAATGCATTCTCTGATTTTTTTGCAATTGTTTCAAGAGTGTGAATCCAGTTAAAAAGATCCGATAGGTCCTTCTTTTCAATATTTTCCATATAGCTCTGACCCAAATCCCGCGATGCTGTTCTGACGGGTCTAGGACAACTCGTCCCGGCCGACTCGTACCGGGCCCAATACGCCCCGGGCTTATCTGGTCCGAACCCTACTGGTCCCCGTCCTAACTCGTCCCCATTTTATTTTTAAAAATGAAAAGTTCTTTTTAAAATTTCTTTTGTAACTTCACTTCATATCAAGTCATCTGTCTACTCTTTGATTAATATATTTTGAATGGTGCAAGATGTCGTAAAACTTTAAAGTAAAGATCACAGCTTCGATTGCGCTTTAATTTCGTTATTTTATGTTGAGAATTAATAAAACTGATTTTCATGCCTTTCCGAAAAAATCGTTTTATGACATGGCATGTATCTTAAATTTTCGTCCCAAAATAACAAAAATTATTTTAGATGTCACAGGGACCAGTTTGGTCACGATGAGTCAAACGTAACGAATTAATTAATTTGGCACCTTAGGTTTATAATGAGCTATAGTTTGTTAAGATATCTTACACTGTTCATTACGTTAAGACGCCCTAGGTAACCGCAGTCCACCAGGCCCATCAGCACCGGCCATCAGAGCACCCCGCCCCCGCCGAGCTGGGACTATCGGGACGAGTTGGCCGCCTCAGCGGGCCGAGTTTAAAAAATACCCCGGGACGAGAAAGGGTCGGGACCAGTAGGGTCGGGGACGAGGTGGTCGGGACGAGTTGTCCTGCTCCCGTTCTGACCTGTACCAAAATAAGCAAATTATGAAACATCGATCGTAATCGATGCTTTAATCCCTTGACCTAAGTCTCGGACGTACCCCCCTTCCTGACCCCCCCCCCCCCGTCCCTCGCGCCCGCCAGCACCCTTACTTCTTATTCACGCTGCCGGCTGTCTGGCGTTGCATCCCGGACACGCACATTGGTCCCACGGCTACGTTACGCCCCACGCCCCGCGCCGCGTCCCGTGCACGGCGGCCACGACGGGCACCTGCACGCGCCCGCCCCTGCTACTCCCCTCGCACCCGCCCTCCGCCCTGTGCGTGCGTCTCGTGCGTGTGCGTGCACGAACGACACGCTCCCCGCCACTTTCCGTTAACAAACTTACACTGACTTACCTGTTAAAAGTTGGCGTGCACTTTTCTGAGCATAGGCAAGCACGAGCGGAACTGGATTTGTTCTTTTCGGTTGGTAGGCCCCTTCACTCATTTTTTCTTCAGTGGCGTCTGCGTTTTCCTGCGAGACGACTTGATTGCGTCTACGGCTTTCCGCACGTTGTCCACAATGTACCCCCCTCTCTCGCCGTACAGGTCCATTTTGGTCAGCTGACGGGTTAGAGCCTTCTGTACCACAAGATTCGTGCAGTGATCAGCACAATAAGTGCGACTGTCTTCGCTCACTGCCGAAACTATGTCTGCTCCGTCATCCGTCACGTAGTGCAAGTTTACTTTATCAGGGTCCAGAGAGAGGGCGGACAGGTTCGTTTTAATTTCATCTCTAATTACCTGCCCGGTCACCGACTCGGCGGCGCAGTAAGGGGTGTCGGAGTTACGTAATGTATTCGACGGCAGGGGGTGGAAACGGCCTATAGAACGCGTGAAGCTTTGCTCCCCCACCTAAAACAGCGGTTCTGGACTTCTTTGAGAACTTTGAAACACAAGTGTTGTTTGCAATACGCTTTGCACTGGTCGAAAGAACATGAAATTTGGAGTTGCGTAGGCTAAGTAACTTTTCATAAAGTATGGCTTTGACCCACAATAAATCTATCAGAAAACCGCCAAAACTCGAAAAATTAAGGAAGAATCGTCAGCGCCATCTTCGTGAAAACATTTCCTTACTCTTTTATACGTACGATTGGGAGGTTCACGAAGGTCGTTTAGTCCATGCAACTCTAAATTTCTTACTCTATTGATCTGTGCAACGCGTTTTGCAAACGATAGTCCAGTTTTGAATATCTCGAAGAAGTCCGTAACCAATGTGTGGTGGGGGAGCATAGATTCACGCGTTCTGTAGGCTGTTTCCACCTCCTGTCGACGGTGTGCCCGAAGAACTTTCTGCTGCTCTGGCCGTCGGTCCAGCCGTCAACTGTGGCCGACACCATGCCATCTTCCAGATCGTCACGTAGTACCTCAACTAGGTCTGAACGCGCCTCATCGGCATACAATACGGCAGCACGATGCAGTGTAGTGGGGTGGGGAATTAAACTTTTCGTGGGGGTATGCACTCCCAAATATCGTGACCCGACTATTACGAAATGAGGTAATACGCTGTAATAGAATTTTATTACGTCTATTACGCATACTACATTCCATTACGGGTATTACGGGTTTATTACGAGACTATTACGCGCCCATTACGCCTATTACTCTTATTACGCTACTATTACAGGCATATTACGTGACTATTACAGGCGTATTACGCTTGAGAAGAGCACGTCAAACATTCCCTAGGGTGACTGCCAATACCATCAGTGCCTCCAAAAGGGCTGGCTGTTGCGGGCTCCACCGCTCTGGCTGCGATGCCGAGGAGCCCGCAACCCGTATGGCTGGGTATAGCTTTATTTTGTCTTTACCTTGTCTCTCCAACCATGACAAATTAAAGATAACGTAACGTCGGAATAAATACAAAGTAAAGACAAAATATAAGACAACGGAATCACAAGCGAAAGACAAACTCGTCCGTAATTATTTTGTCTTTATTTTGATAATTGCCTGTCTTCAAAATCGACATTTTCCAATGCAAACTAATGACAAAATAAACAAATTTATTTCATATATCAGCGAGGTGGCAAAAAAAGGGGCGCGGCACTGGAGTCGAACCGGGATTCATCCAGTTCGGAACCTAGCTCTCGTACCCGCTTGGCCAGAGCGTTAACGATACCGGAGACGTGCCGGCGTTCCTCGTAGTGCTGCAGTAGACATAGACTTAGGGATCGCGCGACTTGTAGCGTCAAGAGGCGCTTCTATATAGGTACTTAGTGCGTGGATTTATATTGCCACATGACCAATGGTTGCAATCTTACAGTCTCGCTCAAATCGCAGTAAGTACCTTTGTTACAAGTCGCGCGATCCCTAAGTCTATGTCCACTGCAGCACTACGAGGAACGCCGGCACGTCTCCGGTATCGTTAACGCTCTGGCCAAGCGGGTACGAGAGCTAGGTTCCGAACTGGATGAATCCCGGTTCGACTCCAGTGCCGCGCCCCTTTTTTTGCCACCTCGCTGATATATGAAATAAATTTGTCTTTATTTTGTCATTAGTTTGCATTGGAAAATGTCGATTTTGAAGACAGGCAATTATCAAAATAAAGACAAAATAATTACAGACGAGTTTGTCTTTCGCTTGTGATTCCGTTGTCTTATATTTTGTCTTTACTTTGTTTTTATTCCGACGTTACGTTATCTTTAATTTGTCATGGTTGGAGAGACAAGGTAAAGACAAAATAAAGCCATACCCAGCCATACGGGAGCCCGCAACAGCCAGCCCTTTTGGAGGCACTGAATACCATTAGCATAGCAGAAAAGTTTGGAGGAGCAGTTTGTATCTGTTCTTGTTTATCTTTGTCTGTGACCATTTTCGAAATATTCGTGCACCAGTTTTATTTAAATCTCAGCATCTCAGACTTTTTGTTTCCGTAGTCAAACACCCAAACTGGATCATTTATATTTTGAGGAAAGTACTCGGAAGGCGTACGTGAAACTTATACCGACTCAAACTATTCTATATCTATTATCAAAATGGCTAATACGCCATGGACTAAAATGTTACTTGCAAAACATTAGACCTTTAAATGAAATAAATTTTCCTTGAAAAAGTCCAAAGAAAATTCTAAACAAAAAACCACTGTGGCTGGTTGTACCACCGACTCTGGCTTGCGGGCTAGGCTAGACTACCCCTACCCTCATCCCCTCTGCTACTGCCTCACGGGGAAGGACAACAGTCGAGCGAGGGCTAGAGACAAATCGGTAAATACTCCGTCATCGAGACATGTCGGAGACGGTATTACGCGGCTATTACTCGGATATTACGCACTATTACGCGGATATTACGCACTATGTAACGTGCACTGTGCTGGGGCTTCCCTAGGGCGGGAGGCCGTGGAGTACTTCCCGCTGGGGAGTCGCTACCCCGCGCCTCCCGTCGTTCTTTCGGTGGGTTTGTCGTCTGCTGGCTGTCCGGAAGTCCGGCACCGCTCTCCCTTCCCCCCCTCTCCCCCCGCGCCGTCCGGCTGGCGGCTGGGCGCTGCAGCCGGGCCCTCTTACTCAGCTGACCGTCGAGAGGGACGGATCGCTCTGGGAGCGTTCTTGGGCCTTTGCACCACTTTGCACGCGTTTGGTGGCTATCAACACCCGTGTTCTCGGCGTGCACCTAAACAACTTTCCTTCCGGTATGTCGCCTCGTGCTCTTCGCTGTCCGGACCTCAACTGTTGTGCGCTATTTGCAAGTGTGTTGTGTCTCGCTTTTCCAGGGTGTTGTTGTTGAGATGTGGGAATAATTTCCCGATAACTGCACTTTTCCGGCCTTGTGCCTTGTGCGTTCTTCGCCACCGTCCGCGGGCCGACCGTTATGCTGCGGCGCAGCTATTTTGATTTGGTCGTGTGCGCGACCATGATGGGCTAGGCCCCTTTGCCAGCAGCCGTCCCGGACCGGCGATGAGACCACGCCGCGCGCCGCGCAGGCGGGGCTCCGTGCCTTCGGGCCGGGCCCCGGCCCCTCCAGTGACAAAGTAAGAGTTCTCATTCGCCTCGCCGCACTGGCTTCCTAAGTTGAAGAGATGTATTCGCGACCTACGGGTTTCGCTGTTTTGATTTGTGTGCGAGCCCTCCGCTTTCCTTGGCGGTATTGCTAAAGTCCCGGGAGTGTGTTTCCGTGGACTATATTCAATTGTTTGGTCGCGTCCCCCCGACCGGGGCCGCCCTGACCGGGCGTGTCTCGGGTGACCCGCGGTGGTCTAGGCTAGTGTCTCATGCTTCGTGTTGCACTCAGGCCGCCGCGGGCCCGCCCAGGGCCGTGTCCGGCTGGGGCTGTCACGGGAGGGAGGACGGGTGGCCTACCTCCCCGGCGTTTGGTACGCGGGGCAAGTGGGGCGGCCTACCTTTACGGCGCTGCTGGAATAGCCTGTTTTGTTTTGTGGCTACGTTTGTACATCAATCACCCATCCTGCATAATTGTTTGTTGGAATCATCTGGTTTCTTGTGATAATAGAATTGTTATAGATATAATTTGTTATGATATGAATAAATTATCATTTTCTAGAGTGTACACTGCCCTGTTTGGTAATTTTGATGGGAGCTCCTGCTCCCTGGCGCCCATACAAAATAAACTCAAAATCCACGCCACTCTACTTTCATAGTGCTAGCTCGGGGCACTCAGTTCAGCCTTGTAATTCCCGCGCGGAGGTTACAACTATTACGCCGATATTACGTTGATTTTACGCACTATTACGCCGATATTACGTGGATGTCACGCACTATTACGCGGCCATTACGTCTATTACGCAGGCATTACGTGGAATACATGTATTACGAAGTATTACGTGTATTACGCGATTATTACACCTCTATCACTGGGCGTGTGACCCGACTATTACGCAAGTGCATACCCCCTCGAAACTTGTAGTACTCAATAGGCCATACTCCCTCCCTAAGGCTAAGGCTTTGTCTATTAGATCATGTAGCTCCGGCGCCGAGGCCAAAGAGAGCGGCAGAACATTCCCCGCAAAAACAGAAATCAGTTTTCTTTGAAAATCTTCTTTTTCTCTCTCGGGTAGGGTTTTTTCCGGCGTGTTTATTTCTTCTTTACAATTATGGTTCATTAGCGCCCCCGTCCCAGAAGAATACATTTTTACCAACCCACATTTTGGGTTCAAACATTGAACAAATTTAAGGAAAGAAGGTCCATCTTCCGAGTCTTTAGGACCGGAATAGCACGCGGCCAAACTTTTTCCAGGCTGGGGCTTGGTTAGGATTTCCCTTATCCACTCGGACCAAAACGTACTCTTGACTTTTCAATTTTGTTTTTACCTCCTCCTTCTTTTTTCATCTTACCCTTACATACTTTTCTTTTCTACTGCCCTTGCCACCTACCCGCCTGCAGGCAGATTCCGCACACTGCTACCCCCTCGCTTGTCGGGTGAGGGGGGAGTGGGAGGGGCCCTGCTCGCCATAAGAACTATAGGCGCGAGCGAGGGGGTAGCAGTGTGCGGAATCTGCCTGCAGGCCCCACCTGTGCCTGTTGATGCTGCCCTGCCTGTGCTCCTCCTCCTGAAGTGCTAGACGACGGTGACCGCGACGACCCCGCGACGCCGGCGTTCGGCTGGACCCCCGTCCCGACCATACGACGTCACTTCTTACTTTCACTGATAATTCATTAATAACAACAATTCCGGTCCCACTATACCGTTGCCGGGTGAGGGAACTGACTGAGACTGGCCACGCAAAACTCTCCTCCGCTCCCCCCGCCCCGCCCGTTCCCCGTCCCCCGCATCAGCTGTTGGTGCACGATGCGCACCCATCGTCTGCAAGCAGATTCCGCACACTAGCACCCCCTTGCTAGCCGGGTGAGGGGGGAGTGGGTAGGGGTCTGCTTAGCCCATCTCGCCATAGGAACTATAGGCGTGAGAGAGGGGGTGCTAGTGTGCGCAATCTGCTAGCTGCTGCAGACAGCGGCTGCGACAGCTCGGCGCTCACCGGTGACCGGCCGCAAGCCGCCTCTCGCCTGGCCACGCTGCCGGCTGACACATCAGACCGAGCTGGAGAGTGTCGTAGCCCGACCCAGGCACGCTCTGGCGCACGCAGTCAGCGCTGACCGGCCCAGCCATCGCTGCTGCGTACCCGAATGCAGCCGAGCGATCTCCCGAGCGGGACCCGAATGGTGTTCGGGCCGCATTGTTGCTCTCTCTCGCACAGGGACCGCAGTCAGCTGCTGACTGCCTCGGTCAGGCGCGGTCGGTCTAAAACGCCGTTTTTGCAGAGCTCTGCGCAGGCGTCGGGCCCGTGCACGGCGCCGCGACGGTGTCCCGGCACGTCATGGGTGCGAGAGTATGAGGTAGTGGGCCTCCAGTGGGGCCCACTAGGAGGCCCACTAGTATGAGGCGGTGGCGGGCCACGTCGTGCAAACCCCGCGCAGTCCGCCACCTCCCGCATCGAGGAGCTGCTGGCCAGGATGCCTTTCGACGCCAAAGACGTCGTCGGCCGGCCCCAGCCCTGAGAGGCTGCCAACAACAGTCCCAAGGGCCGGGACTGATGCCGGGCCGGGGCTGGCACCGGGGCTGGCACCGGGACTGGAGCCGGGCCGGGGCTGGGGCTGGGGCTGGTGCCGGGGCTGGTGCGGGGCCGGGGCTGGGACCGGGGATGGCGCCAGGGCTGGTGCCGGGCCGGGGTCGGGGCTGGAACCGGGGCTGGCGCCGGAACTGGAGCCGGGCCGGGGCCGGGGCTGGGACCGGGGCTGGCGCCGGGGCTGGTGTGGGGCCGGGGCTGAGCTGGGGATGGGCCGGCGATGGGCTGGGCCGGGGCTGGGCCGTGGCTGTGCCGGGGCCGCGCCGGGGCCGGGCCGGGGCTGCCCCGCTCGTGCCTGCCCGGTCGCAGCTGGTGTTGCCGCTGCGCCCGGTGCAGTTCCGGCTGCGGTGGGGGCGGCCACGCCTCGAGCTTTCACTGCTCTGGAAGAACGAGTGCACGAGGCACCTCAGATGTCGTGCTCCTTCAGAGTCAAGATGTACGTGTTTACAGCACAGGGGAGACCACAGTTTTTTTTAAGCGGTCTCAGCATCGCTTCTAGCGCTACGTCGGCTGGGGCGGGGAGCGTGTCGTCGTCATCGTCGACGGTCGTCGTTCGGGATGGCTTCGGGATGGTCGTCCTTTCGGGATGGTCGTCCTTTCGGGATGGTCGTCCGTTCGGGATGGTCGTCCGTTCGGGATGGTCGTCACTGTGACGTCACGCCTCCCCCTCCACGCTCTGTCCCCACTCGTCTAGTCTGTTCGTGTGTCGTGTTCGTTGCTCGGCCCGGCTCGGCCCGACCCGGCTCCTCCCGGCCCGGCTTGGCTGCGGTTACGAAAAATGTCAGGAACCACAAAATATCAGGTCTGATATGTAGGTTTTGAAGTTGTATCGAGATTATGTGAAGCATAAACTAATGTGGTCTGCCCGATGTCAGCTAGTTTTTGTACAATGAGGACCTTGCCCCGAATGGCGGAGCGTAGTGGCAACCATAACAAAGCACCATAACCCATAATGTAACTAGTTTAAATCTAGTTTTATATTCAATTCTAGCATAACTCTGTTAAAAAAATGGTGTGTATTAGGGCTGCACATACATTCGGATCATTTTAAATAATGTTTTACGCCCGAAAATGTGAATTATTTGGAAAGCCCTTTCTGCTTTGTTATGGTTCCCACTACGCTCGCCAACCGGGGCAAGGTCCTCATACTGGGCCCATCACTATCACTCATTTGTAGTAATTTTATTTCATCTCCCTATCTCTTAAATAATAAAGAACCTCGTTTAGAATACACAAGTTTGGGTGCAGGCAGCAGAATTAGTGAAACTGATATCATTTGATAGGTATCATTTATTATACACTTGGTGACGGCAAACCGTGGATTTAATATATATCATATATTCTTACCAAAACTATTGATGCTGCTGTACTCAGATGTTTAATAAATCCTGAGGGTAATATAGAGAACCATTTTTAGCATACTCTTACCGAAACTATTGATGCTGCTGTACTCAGATGTTTTATAAATCCTGAGGGTAATATAGAGAACTATTTTAATTTCTTCTCCGTATTCTAAATAAAAAAGTACCTTTGTTTTAAACACACAAGTTTGGGTGCAAGCTGCAAATTGATATCATTTGATAGGTATTACTTATTATACACTTGGTGACGGCAAACCGTGGATTTAATATATATCATATATTCTCACCGAAACTATTGATGCTGCTGTACTCAGATGTTTTATAAATCCTGAGGGTAATATAGAGAACCATTTTTAGCAATATTAAAGGACTGAAAGATTCAAATTGAAATTTCATTCAGATCATGTGA
Source organism: Frankliniella fusca (assembly GCA_029379305.1). Lineage (NCBI taxonomy): Eukaryota > Metazoa > Arthropoda > Insecta > Thysanoptera > Thripidae > Frankliniella > Frankliniella fusca. The sequence continues at coordinate 110,248 of JAHWGI010000268.1, forward strand.
AGCATAGAATACAGTGTTCGGTCGAATGTCAGCTAGTGTGTTTTGTATAATATTGGTCCGATTACTGATTTGATGCAAATTTATTTCTTCTCCGTATTCTAAATAATAAAGTACCTTTGTTTTAAATACACAAATTTGGGTGCATGCTGCAGAATTACTTAAATTGATATCATTTGATAGGTATTATTTATTATACACTTGGTGACGGCAAACCGTGGATTTAATATTTCTTCTCCGTATTCTAAATAATAAAGTACCTTTGTTTTAAATACACAAATTTGGGTGCATGCTGCAGAATTACTTAAATTGATATCATTTGATAGGTATTATTTATTATACACATGGTGACGGCAAACCGTGGATTTAATATATATCATATATTCTCACTGAAACTATTGATGCTGCTGTACTGAGATGTTTTATAAATCCTAGGAGTAATATAGAGAACCTTTTTTAGCAAAATATTATATACTCTTGCCTATTTCATTCTAGCATTTGAGGCCTATTAATCAGCTTTAGACATTTTAGTCTACATATTTAGCAAGTATACATATACCAGACAAATTTTAGATTTTCCATGAAAAATCTATTCAAGTCTTTTGTATCTTAGAATTTTGTTATCATCTGGCCTATTTTTTTAGCGCGCCCTTCTGGTTTGGAAAAGCTTGAGAGCGGGCTTTGGTGTCTGTTTGTTTGTTTGTTTGTTTGTTTGTTTGTTTGTTTGTCTGTCTGTTCCACTCCAAGGAGTTGCTGTAGAGAGTCGAAATTTTTGGGGGTATTTTAAGGGTCACTCCTGGACACCAAAAGGCCTGGTTCAAATCCTGCCAACCCTCATTAAGGCACTGAAAAAAAAATAATAATAATTAAAGTTCTACAGTAATGGGAAAAAAATTTATCGGGAAAATTTTATGAGCTCGTAACGGGTATGTCGACGAGTTAGGTTTCTCTAGGTCAAAATTTTGTCCGTTTTGCTGTATCTCCTACCGTTTTGGTTCGGCTCAGCCACCCACCGTTTTTGCGATTAAGGGCGTAACTGGCCGGTACAGTGTAATAAAAAGGCGAAAACGGTCCAATTTTCAATTTTGTCTAACCCAGCTGACCCGCACATCGCCAGAACCGTCTCGACGGTGGCTCATTGATGCCGCCCAACGTTTTTAGCGATTTCCCAAAATATCTCTGGGAGCTGAGTTACGCCCCTCCGGAAAGGGCCTAAATCACGATATTGGCGTAATTTTAGTTTTGGAGACGCCCCCATCTTCCCGCACCTCTCAGGAATCGTCTGGACGCGACCAGAATAATGGCGCACACCATTTTTGTTCCAGGGGCCCAACTGGCCGGTACACTGTAAAAAGGGGGAAATTGGTGCGTTTTTCAAGTTTCTCCAACCCCATCGATCCGCCCGGAACCGGATTTTCAAGTGCAGTTCAATGACGCAGACCATTTCCCTCGGAAAAGGGCCTAAACCACAAGTACACTGTAAAAACCGACCAATATTGGTCCAGTTTTCAACGTTATCCAACCATATCGACCCGCACCTCTCCGGAACCGCCTTTTCGACTCCAGGTCAATGCTGCGAACCGTTGTCCTTGAAAACAGGCTTAACTCGCTAGTACACTGTAAAATCCGACCGAAATTGGTCCACTTTTCTACTATATCCATCCTCATCGATCCGCACCACTCCGGAACAGTCTTTTTAAGTGCAATTACTCGAAACGGACAATTTTCAAAAAAAAATTACGTCTGATAAATGGGGAAAACTTTTTACATAATTAGAATTTGTAACGTTGCACAACCTACTTTGACTGACGTTAGTTTAACTGTTTAACTAAACTTTGGCAGTCTCAAGTATCGAACCACAATTTACACCCACTAGAATAACGTATGTGAATATATTTGTCGTAAACCTTTTCGTTGGTTCATTTTAAGGATTCTGAGACCGCTTCGATACATTTTGATGTATTGGAATGTTTTTTTTTTTGAGACCACGGTGGTGGAGTCGTCTGGCGGAGCTCTCACCTTCCGCTGCCTTAGGCGTTGCCGTCCCCCTCCTGCTGGCCACGCCGCGCCGTCCGGATAACATTTATTCTGTGTGCATTTAACAAGACATCGCGATGGTGGACATCTTGTGAATAGTCGACACAATAAACAGACAAAAGGGCCAGAACTATCTCAGTGTAAACATATGCACGGGTTGATACTTCTGCCCTGCACATTCGAGTGCAATACGGTACTGATGACCGTTGGTACGTCCGCGCACCTACAGTAAATACGAGTGCATTGGGGGCGGTGCGGGTACGTACATCCACCGGAGCAGCGCGACGCAGCACAGCAGCCGCACCTCCTCGTCCTCGACTGCAAAACAGTCCGGGGAAACTGCATACTGTCTGTCGCGAAATAAGGCCGATAACTGTTGGCAATGTACGCAATACACGCACGCTTACTCGTATGCAGGGACCGGGTGGGGGAGGGGAACGGCGTGCTGCCGGGCCGGCCCTTTTGCCTGTGCCGCCCCTGTTAAAATACATATATATGTTTACCTCACAACTTAGATTTTCGACGCTCACGGTTTATTTTTCTCCCATCTGACGTTACTCATGCGGAGGCTCTGAGAAAGAATTAAGTTGAGGTCTGAGTGTGAGAGTTTGTTTCCTAGCGTTCATGTGCAGCAGCCCATCCCTAAATGCAGAAGATATTCGCACAGTTCGCGGCAAATGAATCAGTCCAAGCCGCGATCCAGTCGCGTTTTACCTGGCCGGCTGCCGGTTGCGCCCGCTGTCCCGCCTTCACCTCGGCAATGTCCGCCTCCATCACCGCCAGCCGCTGCACGATCTGCATGAGCAGCTCCTCATGCGGGCAGCTGCGGACAGTCCAGAACTCTCACGGAACGCTCGAGCTGGCTGCCTACACAGACTAGGAGCATCTACAGGGCGCCCCTTGTGATAGGCAACCAGCCGAACACAAAGGCAATCAAGGTCCCACGATTTGCTTGCGACAAACGCAAGTATCGGCTGGGGCGGGATTGGCGAGCTCACCGTGAATTCACTCACTCACTCACTCACGCGAAGCGAGCCGTTCAGGGACTCCCTTGTGCCTCCCCAACTCATCCGACAGTTGGCAACTGTTACTTCCGTCACTTTCTTTTTGCTCTTCTCCCAATCCTTCCGTCAGTGGTCGTGGTCAGTGTTAGGTCAGTGTTGCTGCTCTCCCTATCTCGGTCATCGACCTCAGTGCCCCAAGAATGTAAGTTACTTAGTTGTTAAATTCAGTTAGTAAGTATCATACACATACATGTAAGTTGATAATTTATCCAAAATTTATCCAAAATTTATCCTGCTTTGTGCCTCTACGTCCCTTTCATCGAGCATGTTTTCACCGGACCACACACACACCGGTTTAATGGGGTACCGGTCATTTACAAAGTAGTTTTTGTAAAAGAAAAATTCCGCTAAGTACGGTGAGACATTTTGACCTGTTAGTGTCATCAGATTGTTAATAATATAAATAATTTACTAAGCTATGTTGACAAATCCCAAGTGCATGGAATCCTTAAATGTAGGTACCTCCACACCATCAAATTTGATGGGGTGCACCTTCATAAGCCCATCTTTGTCTAAGGGGGCTTCTCAGCAACTAGGATGTTTTGAAGACGCCTTTAATGTTTCTCTTTTCAGGATGCAAGTAAATCCTGGATACCGAGGCCCACTGGCAAGGGCCAGTGAGGAACAAAAAGAGTTCCTTGTTAACTATATGATGCAACATCCATCTTTCCGGGAGAATGAGTTTCATGGCAATGCGGGGAGGAAAAAAATTAGTCAGAGGTGGGAAAAACTCGCTTCAAAACTTAATTGTTTCAAGGCGGGTGCACAGAAGCCAGTGCGGAAATGGATGAAGGTGAGTACAAATTAGAAAAATAAGTAAGTATGCAGGTATCAACATATAGAAATAATTAATAAAATAGATATTTACTAAAAGAGACAGATGATATAGACATTTCTCTTTTGGCAGTTTTGGAGCGATCAGAAAGCCATGGTGCGAACAAGAGCTGCTGATATCACCTCATGCTTGAGACAGACTGGTAGGAATGCTGACCCTCTTCCTCACCTCAGCACTTACGAGAGAAAAGTGTTGGATTGCCAAGGCGGGATGGAGCGTATAAGGGGTTTCAGAACTGTTGACCCTCTCGATCTGGTACGTTCTCTCTAGTTTGCTGATATTTTATACTCGTGTTCAGAACGAATAGCGTGCTCACCACATGAATGTTGTATAGGTTACATTTCTTAGTGCAAATCGAGAAACCAAGGTGACATTTAGGAAAGCCATGACGAGCCCAATAGAAATATGATTTTATATTTTTTAGGTATATTTAGGTTTTAAATGTTCAGTAAATAGTGATTGTACATTAAAACAATTGGTTAAAATATCTAACGTAGCAATAACTATTGATTCCTCATTTCTCCTTAAATTCTTTAACACAACAATAACCATAAGACTGTATAAAAAAAGAATACATTAAGCCAGTTAAATGAGGATAATTATTTAATCTGTTTAATTTTGATTTCTGTTTCAGGATGACCCTTTTGAAATTTCCAATGAGGAGCGTAGGCAACAAAGGGCAGTGAAGAGGCCAAAAGAAGGTAAGACTTGTGATTGTGAGACTGACTATTTTTATTTTTAGCCCGCCCTTCTGCTTTGAAAAAGCTTCAGAGCGGGCTTATGCAATCGATCTGGTGTCTGTCTGTCTGTCTGTCTGTCTGTCTGTCTGTCTGTCTGTCTGTCTGTCTGTCTGTTCCACTCGAAGGAGTTGAGCTAGAGAGTTGAAATTTTTAGGGTATCTTAAGGGTCACTCCTGGACACCGAAACGCCTGGTGCAAATCCTGCCAACCCTCATTAAGGCACTGAAAAAAATTATTAAAGTTTTCAGGAATAAAAAAAATAAATTTTTTCAACTTTTTTCCAACCCCGTCGACCCGTACTTCTCCGGAAGCGTCTTTTCGCGTCTAGTTCAATGGTGCACACCGTTTTACGAAAAAATGGTCCCAACTCGCGACTACACTGTAAAAAGCACCCGAAATTGGTCCAGTTTTCAACTTTTCTCAACCCCATCGAGATGCACCTCCCCGGAAGCGTCTTTTCGCGTCCAGTTCAATGGCGCCCACCGTTTTTCGATAAAAAGGACCCAACTCGCGACTACACTGTAAAAAGCACCCAAAATTGACCCACTTTTCAACTTTTACGAACCCCATCGACCCGCACCTCTCTAGAACCGTCTTTTCGAGCGCAATTTATTGGAGCCAACCGTTTTTCAATTTCCAGTGTTGCCAATCGTCAAAACTCAAACATTTCGATTATTTCCGACATTTTCGACATTTCTCGATATTTTCCGATATTTTTCGATATTTTCGACATTTTTCGTTGTTTTTCGATATCTTTTGATATTGTTCGACATTTGCGATATTTTTCGATATTTTTCGACATTTTCGATAAATTTCGATATTTTCGATAGTTTTCGATATTTTTCGATAATTTTCGATAATTTTCGATATTTTTTGACATTTTTGATAAATTTCGATGTTTTTCGATATTTTTCGACATTGTTGACATATTCCGACATATTTCGATATTTGTAAACATTTTTGACAATTTTTGATATTCTTCGACATTTTACGACATTATCCCTCATTTTTCGATGTTTTTCGACGTTTTTCGACATTTTCCATATTTTTCGATACATCTCAACATTTTTGAGATATTTCGAGATTTTTCGACATTTTTGACGTATTTCTACATCTTTTGACAATTTTCGACATATTTCGACAATTTATGAAATTTTCAACACCCCTCGACGCCTATACCGTTAAAATCGTTTCGACGAACGTAATTCAGTGTTGCCAACTGCTGCCAAATAAAGTCCGAGTTTGACCGTTCCATGTGAGGCCGAACTCAAGTAATTCGACATTTTTCGAGATTTCCGACTCCCCTTTTTTGCCGAATAACTGACCGTTTAGTCACTATCAGCACGTTTTCAAAGCAGAAGGGAGGGCTGTAGTTCCGGTGGTTCACCGTTACAAACTGCCTCTTTCCGAAGAGAATGCCTTTACGGGCCGCAGGCCCGATCATTTAAAAGCTAAGAGGACGTTCTGTGTGACTTAGGGGTCGGGCCGAAGGCCCGACCGAACGCCGCCGGCAGGCCAAGCAGGCACGCCCCCTGCCGAACGGAGTTGCCAGCGTAGCAAAGCGGAGCTGGCAACGACGTTTGGCGGAAGGGCGGGCCTGCTTGTTCAGTACTTCAAAGTTTTAAATAATGACTCACCTTGATGGCACTGAGGCCAAGTTGTTTTGTGCTAGTCGCAGAGTTTCTCTAGCACTACTTTGAGTATGAACTTCTATAACTAATTAAATTGTTCTTAATATTCAGCAGATGTGTTATCTGACGAGGATGAACATGAAGATGTAAGTTTCTCTCACTTAATTTTATGGTCTTAGCCAGCTGGCTTTGCTTCAGTTTTACGTCTTTGAATTTTTTAATTGCTTGCAGGAACTTGTATTGCATGCAGTATTCCTAATAAATTTTGATGTCTATTTCAGGATGACCTTTCTCCCATTCCTGATCAGCGTAGGCAACAGAGGGCAGTGAAGAAGTCAAAACAAGGTAAGACTTGTGATTGTGAGACTGACTATTTTTATTTTTCAGTACTTCAAAGTTTTTAATAATGACTCACCTTGATGGCATTGAGGCGAAGTTGTTTTGTGCTAGTCGCAGAGTTTCTCTAGCACTACTTTCAGTATGAATTTCTATAAATAGTTAAATTGTTCTTAAAATTCAGCAGTTGTGTTATCTGATGAGGATGAACATGAAGATGTAAGTTTCTCACACTTAATTTTATGGTCTTAGCCAGCTGGCTTTGCTTCAGTTTTACATCTTTGAATTTTTTAATTGCTTGCAGGAACTTGTATTGCATGCAGTATTCCTAATAAATTTTGATGTCTATTTCAGGATGACCTTTCTCCCATTCCTGATCAGCGTAGGCAACAGAGGGCAGTGAAGAAGCCAAAACAAGGTAAGACTTGTGATTGTGAGACTGACTATTTTTATTTTTCAGTACTTCAAAGTTTTTAATAATGACTCACCTTGATGGCGTTGAGGTCAAGTTGTTTTGTGCTAGTCGCAGAGTTTCTCTAGCACTACTTTGAGTATGAACTTCTCTAAATAATTAAATTGTTCTTAATATTCAGCAGTTGTGTTATCTGATGAGGATGAACATGAAGATGTAAGTTTCTCTCACTTAATTTTATGGTCTAAGCCAGCTGGCTTTGCTTCAGTTTTACGTCTTTAAATTTTTTAATTGCTTGCAGGAACTTGTATTGCATGCAGTATTCCTAATAAATTTTGATGTCTATTTCAGGATGATCTTTCTCCCATTCCTGATCAGCGTAGTCAACAGAGGGCAGTGAATAAGCCAAAACAAGGTAAGACTTGTGATTGTGAGACTGACTATTTTTATTTTTCAGTACTTCAAAGTTTTTAATAATGACTCACCTTGATGGCGTTGAGGCCAAGTTGTTTTGTGCTAGTCGCAGAGTTTCTCTAGCACTACTTTGAGTATGAACTTCTATAACTAATTAAATTGTTCTTAATATTCAGCAGTTGTGTTATCTGATGAGGATGAACATGAAGATGTAAGTTTCTCTCACTTAATTTTATGGTCTAAGCCAGCTGGCTTTGCTTCAGTTTTACGTCTTTGAATTTTTTAATTGCTTGCAGGAACTTGTATTGCATGCAGTATTCCTAATAAATTTTGATGACTATTTCAGGATGACCCTTCTCCCATTCCTGATAAGTGTTCAATATCATGCCTCACCTTAATGGTACTTTGCACTCTGAGTAAGAACTTCCATTAATAAATAAATTATTCTTTATTCTAATTGTTTGGCAGTTGTCTCCTTGGATGAAAATGACTCTAAAGATGTTGTAAGTTTCCCTCAATTTATTTTACTGTTTTGCTTTACACATTTTAATTTTTTAATAACTTGCTGAAATCTGTATTGTGTGCAGTATTTCTATAAAATTAATTTTTTTGTTTTCTAGAAACCCAATCCTCTAGAAACTATTGTGATTTCATCAGATGAGGACAACAATGATATAGGCAAGTACATAGAACATTAGAATGATTTAATTCAGTGAAAACCTTGTCAAAATGTGTTCTCTCAATCCTGCAAGTATTTTCACTGGAGCAAATTTTGTTTCGAATCACAATGTTACTTAGACAAATGTCCGTTTATAGAATAATCTCTCACAATTTTTTTTTAAATCTTATTTTAAAATTGTCCTTTTCTTATTTAATATTACCTGTATACTTACCTTTAAACTTAACTGTATATTTTGTTATCTCTTTAGAAGCTTGTCAAGACTCATGGGAATGCAAATCGGAAATATTTGAGGAATCGGTAAGACCTTGTTTAAAATCTAATAATTTTTATACTTTTACATTTTCTGAACAAATCCCTCCGTACAAATTTTACTGCTTCAACTTTTTTTGTTCAGTTAATGGGGGCAGACAATCAAAGTGAACAGCACCAAAATACCTACCAGGTCAGTATGCTGCACCGATTCCACCATAGTACCCCACTCCTTCACAGCCACTGTTCTTGCAGGCAGTACTAATCTTATAACTTAATTCCAGGCCATGCATTCTACTTCTACACCAGCACAATCAACACCTTCATCACTACCTAAATCATTATTCTTACCATCTAAAGGTACCAAGAGTACAGTCAAAACAGATTCATTGTGTAGCACTTCTGAAGAAACTTCTAAGCAGTCCACTGTTAAAGTTAATGTGCATCCATCACTACCTCAGTCTCCTTCCCAGGTTAGTACAAATACTTACCAACTCCCACAAATCCTACTTAATAACCATGCAATGTACTAATCTTAAAATTTTCATTTCAGGTCATGCAATCGACAGCTACGTCACTACCAAAATCATTATTTTTACCATCTAAAGGTACCAAGAGTACAGTCAAAACAGATTCATTGTGTAGCACTTCTGAAGAAACTTCTAAGCAGTCCACTGTTAAAGTTAATGTGCATCCATCACTACCTCAGTGTCCTTCCCAGGTTATTACAAATACTTACCAACTCCCACAAATCCTACTTAATAATCATGCAATGTACTAATCTTAAAATTTTCATTTCAGGTCATGCAATCGACAGCTACGTCACCACCAAAATCATTAATCTTACCATCTAAAGGTACCAAGAGTACAGTCAAAACAGATTCATTGTGTAGCACTTCTGAAGAAACTTCTAAGCAGTCCACTGTTAAAGTTAATGTGCATCCATCACTACCTCAGTGTCCTTCCCAGGTTATTACAAATACTTACCAACTCCCACAAATCCTACTTAATAATCATGCAATGTACTAATCTTAAAATTTTCATTTCAGGTCATGCAATCGACAGCTACGTCACCACCAAAATCATTAATCTTACCATCTAAAGGTACCAAGAGTACAGTCAAAACAGATTCATTGTGTAGCACTTCTGAAGAAACTTCTAAGCAGTCCACTGTTTAAGTTAATGTGCATCCATCACTACCTCAGTCTCCTTCCCAGGTTAGTATGTCACCCTTCACCTATACCACAACATACTTCTCCTAATTATTACAAGCTTCATTCTAATTGCTAACTCAACTCTTTTGTATTTTAGTTTAGCGAGACTTTCTGTATTGTCCCTGTTGGCGACAGTCTTGTTTTACCTTTAGAGGGTCCAGTTTGGGTCAATGAATTGAACGCATCTGGGCCAAATCAAATTCAAAGTAATTCTATTCTCTTTTGCAACTTTTGCGTAAGATGCTGATTTGTTAGTATGTCCATGTCAGAACTAATTTTGTGTTACTTCATATTTCAGGAATTCTTGACGGGGATGGGAATCAACTGTTCCTAAACTATTAAAGACAAAGTTTTATTGTTTTGTTTTCTTAACTGAGAATAATTATTTTTGTTGTCTGGAAAGGTTTTTTTCCATTTAAAATGTTTATATCTTTTCTATCAAGTGACATCATAATTTTTTATGATTCTGAGTTGTTTTTGGAGGGAATGCCTCATTTTTTAAGTTTATTTTGACTAAGTATGAATTAAAATTACTGCCTATTCTGCTCCATAGCATTCATTAGTCGCTCCTTAACTTGACGGCCTAGATCTAAAACATTGTCTTCGTCCACTTCGTTGTTAACATGATCATTTTGCCATTGCATATTTGGAACAGCATAGCCAGGCACTTGTTCCAAAATGCAAATGTTGTGCAAAATTGCCGTTGCTATTGATATTTGGCACACTTTTAGGGGAGCATACCGCAACACTCTCTCTCCTAGCACTGCCCTGAAAATTGATGAGAAAGGCTTTATTTAATTTTTGCTTTTTCTTTATCCTACATAATTCAAGCCAAGCTCTTATGTGAATTTACAAAGATGTTTTGCAAGCGTACAGTTGACTCAACACTTGGGACAGCATTTCATTCCAATGCTCTACCATATATAGCCTCACTCCAATGTATAGTTCTATACATCACAAAATACATAACACCTATACTTGTGCAAACAGTGTAGATGTTATTCATTTTTTGCTGTGTAGTTTTGACTATACATCATATCATGTGAGGAAGTGCAAACTATACAAGTCTTATCTATAAAACTTCAGATTTGTATTATAAGTCTGGTATTCAAGAAGTAAATCACAAACCTCCATCTGTTTTTCCAAAGGCCAATGGCCCTTTCCACAATTGAGCGGTCACTGCAGAGATCATTGTTAAATCTTGCCTCTGGTGAGTCCTCATCTTGTGGCTCATCATTTCGTGCAAAGGGGCACATGAGCCATGGCTCAAGAGCAAAGCCTGAGTCACCTAAATGTTTTAGAAATCAATAATTAAGTCAAATAACTTGACATGAGCTCAACTTTTTTCTAACAAACCATTTTTTTTTTTTTTTTTTTTTTTTTTTTTTTATTTTTTTTTGGTTTGGGTGTTAAATATATAAAATGTCAACTGTGAATCGTGTTAGTTTTCTCTTTGTTCAGGTCAGACGTTTAACAAACTATCTTGTTGCCTATCTTTGTTATGTTGTCAAAGTACCCTTATATATTTACCAGTGAGAAAACATAAAGGCGCATCTTCCCTTTCGAAGAGGCTTTTCATTCGCTGCCTCAATGCACTTTGCCGAAATATGTAGGCGTCATTAGTGGCTCCTGGAAACCTCGCCACAAAATTAAGGAAAAGCATCCTCCTATCACAAGTCTATCACTGTGAAAAATATCTTTGTAGATTTACGATAAATTTTGTAAACCGTGATTTACGAAATATGTTGTAAATTTTCGATGGACGTTTTTTGCTCGTGAAAAATTTTAAGCCGATATGTAGTGCTTGTAATTTTACGATTTGGAATTGTAATTTTACAACTGCACTTCGTGGAAAATTTTCCCGTAGACTTACGACTATTTTTCACAGTGTATTAAGGAAAGAAAAAATCAAATGTAAGTATGTAGGATAGTAAGTAAAATGTCTGATGCTGTGCACAGAGTGAATGCTACCAGATTCATAGTTGACATTCACTTACCACCAGCACATTCATTGATAGATAGATAGATAGATAGATAGATAGATAGATAGATAGATAGATAGATAGATAGATAGGGTGTCAGGGCGCGAATAATCCGCCTTCACGGGGCCCATCCACCACTCCTGAAAAGGAAAACGTAGAGACCGCGCCCTAGTGCCCCCCGAATCGGGCGAATGCGAAGGCGCCCCAGCCACGCTCCACGCATGGCCAGGCCGGCGCAACCACCAAGCGCAACCGGGGTCCTGCAGTAGGGAAGGGGTAAAAATACAGCACAAAGAAATTACCCTGCCGCCAAGCCGATGACCTACCGCCGCCGGCCCCGCCGGCCCTCCCCGCCGGCTCCACGAGCCCACCCTCTCTGCCTCCTCCTCCTCCTCCTCCACCTCCTCCTCCTACTCCACCTCCTCCCGCTCCTCCTCCACCTACACCTCCTCCTCCTCCTCACTAGCCGGCACCAGTGGGGGCAGGGCCACCATACCGCTGCCCACCCCGTCCTCTTCCTCCGACGTTTCGGCGTCCTCCGAAGAGACATCCTCTCCAAGGGCGGCCCGGACGTGCGCCGCCAGCCCAAGCTTGTCCCGGGCCAGGGCTTCCCAACCCCCCTCGCTGGGGCGGGGAGCCGGGCGAGATCCGCCGCCAGGGCCGTGTTGAAAGTGTGGCAAGGGCGGCCTACCTTCTTGCGCCCTACCTCGAACTGCAGCACACGCCGGAGGGGATGTGCCGGGGGACAGCGCAGGATGTGCCCCCAGTAGCGCACCCGCGCCCCCCGGATGGCCCGGGTGATGGAGGCCTTCCTGCGCTCTTCGCCTACCAGGCGCACCAGGCCACGCTGCGGCCGCCTCGCCGAGGCCATCAGGGCGCCCGTCATGACCCCCGCCTGGCGCCGGAGCGTCATCCGCGTAGCCTTGGTGGTGGCGGTGGAGGACTGCTCATAGCTGAGCGACGCCAGCACCGTCGTCCGGTAGATCCGAGACACCACCGTCGGCGGCAGAGGGTTGCGGTGCAGGAGGGGTTGCGGTGCAGGAGGGGTTGCAGCGTCGCCACCGCGCGCTGCGCCGTCACCACCCGGTGGTAAGCCACCCCTCGGCGCTCCAGGCCCGCCGTCAGTAGCGCCCCCAGGTACACGATCTTGGCCACCTGTTGGACCTCGCGGCCTGCCACCTGGACCGGCCGGGGCAGCGGCCCAGGGTCTACCGCCCCCGGAAGACGCTCCATGTATTCGCACTTACCATAGTTGAGGGCCAATCCCAACTCCAGCGCCCGCGGCGCAAACTCTTCCAGGAAGCGGGAGACGTCTTCATACCGCGTCGAGGCCACGAGCAGGTCGTCCGCGTAGGCGCAGACCAGGGGGTTGAAGTCAGCCCCATCCAAGTCCAGGCGGAAGCGGGGCAGGGCAGCCACCACGCGCCGCAGGACAGCGTGCAGGGCCAGCGTGAAGAGGTAGGGCGCCAGCGGGCAGCCCTGCTTGACGCCCCGTCGCGTCAGCACTTCCCTCGTGCGGCCTGCCTGCCACCGGATGCTCGCCGCATCAGAGAGGGCCAGTGCCACCAGCCTATTCAACAAAAAAGGCGGCACCCCGTCCGCCAACAGCACCTCGGCCAGCTCCCGCCGCAGCACCGACGGGAAGGCAGCATTGATGTCCAGGGCGAGCACGTACATAGGGTCCCCGGCCCGCCAGCGCTCATCCAGGACCTTGCGGAGGAGCATGATGTGGTCGTACGTGCTGCGCCCCGGCTGAAAACCCGCCTGGTACCAAGGCAGCGGGGGGAGGATGGCCCGCAGGAGTACATACAGGTGCCGGGCTAACAGCTTGGATAACACACAGCCGAGCGTGAGCGTGCGGTAGTCCTCAACTCCCGCCGGCCGCGCCTTCTTAGGGAGCGGCACCTGCACCGACGTGATCCAGGCCCTGGGGAACCGGCTGTCCCCCCAAAACTGCAGCACCAGCTCTGCCAACAATGTAAAAAACAAGGCCGGCGCAAACTTGTACAGCTCGGCCGTGAGGCCGTCCGGCCCCGGTGCGGTGTTGTTGGAGAGCTGGCCAGCGTATTCCCGTAACTGCGCCGCCGTGGGCGCCGGCGCCCGCGCATCGGGCACAGTGGTGCCGTTGAAAATTTTGTATAGGCCATACGGTCCTTGCCGACCTGGTTGGTGGTGTGAGGGTTGCCTAACTCCCAGGCGTTGTGAAAAACCTCGGAAATTTTGGTACATCTTTATTTTTCTAGAACCACTTCTAGAAACTGTATTTGGCACCTTCACCTTCCCTATCAGGCTGGTTGTTTACACATCTACTAAAAATGATTCAAACGATACAAAGGGCGCGTCTTGGCTAGTGCCATGAGCTTACGGGTAGAGTAGAGGCCGAAGCAGAAGTTAAAGGAGCGGGGGCAGGAGCGGGATCTGGGGCTGGGGACAGCCCCATCAGATCTGGGTGCGTATGGCCTGGAAAATTTTAAAGGCCATACGGTGCCTTCCAAAACGCTTATAGGCCATACGCCGTATGGCCCCGTATGGCCTCAACGGCACCACTGATCGGGCACCTCCGGCCACCAGGGCAGCTCCTCTCCCTGCTCCCGGCGCGTCACCTCCTCTTCCCAGTCCCGGAGGGTGATGTTAGCTGCCGGCGGGCCCAGCCTGCGCCGGCCAGCCAGCCGGAGATGCCTGTAGACAACGTTCAGCCTTTCCACAGGGCGCACCCCCTCCACCGCCGCAAACTCACGCGCCCGCCGCTCCTCAGCATGTTGGTTGACCGCCGCCTGGTGCACCGCGTTCGCCCGCCGCAAGTTGTCATCCGCGAACAAGGCGCCGCCCGCCCGTCGTCGCGCCGCCAGCGCCGCGTTCCGGAGGTTGGCCGCCGCGAGGCGCCGCGGCGTGCTAGGGGACGCCGGCACTCGTAGCACCTCCGTCGCCGCCGTCTCCAACGCATTGGCCAGCTGCTGCCAACTCAAAGGGCGGGGGAAGTGCTCCGCTAGAGCCAGAAGCGCCGCCTGCAGCGTGGTACTATACCTCTCCCTCAGGGCCTCATCCGCGTGGAGGCGCCGTAGAGCCCAGTCCTGCCAGCGTGGCCCCGGCGCCCTCGGCGCCACTTGAGGGGGGGCCCGCCCACCGCCAGGCAGGAAGGGCAGCGTGCTCAGGAGGGTGAAGGCAGCCACAACGAGTCGATGGTCAGACCGCGGTGCCGCCGGGCAGAGCGCCCGCGCCTCCCGGAAGCGCGGGAGGTCCGACAGGACATGGTCCAACTGGGAGCGCTGATCCCCCCGTTCCCACGTTACCTCGCAATTGTAGGCCTTCGCCGTCGTGGTGAGGAGAGGGAGTCTGGCCTGTTGTGCCACCTGCACCAGCGCCACTCCCACCGCGTTGCTGAGGCGGTGGAGGAGACGCGTACCTACCTGCCGGCAGACCGGCACATCCTCCCGGCCGATGTGACCATTGAAGTCGCCCAGCAGTAGGCGCCACCTGTCCCGGGGCATAGTAGCCACCACCGCCGCCATGGCTGCAAGGACGCCCCGCTGTCAAGGGGAGGTGTCACAGGGGACATGCACCCCCAACACAGAGAAGGGGAGGCCGCGCAGTACCACATCGGCGCGCACCAAATCCCGGTGCGGGAAGGAGTAGGTATCAAGACGCGTGTGTTGGCGTGATTTTATCGCGCCAACGCGATTTCTTGGAGTGTAGTCGCTCATTGCTCAGTGGGCCGTCGTATCGGTTGTTTTGGCACTTCGGCCAGCTGTGAGCTGGTCGGGAGTTTTCCTACCCTCCGGTGAAAGGTCGGTCAGCGCGTGCTAGCCTGCCCCCTGACCGGCAATGGTACCAACGCGTCTCGTCCGGCCTCGGGGAGATTACCCGGAGTCGGGCGGGGCGCAGCGGAAAAGGACGGTCCAACGCGGGGATGAGGGACAGGGGGAGGTTGGCAGCCGTGCTCGGAGAGAGGCGTCATGCGACGCGGAGCACGGGTGGCTTGGGAGTTGGTGAGGAGAGTCAGCGGGAGAGTGTCAAGGAGGGTAGTCGAAGAGAGTTGGTGACGGACAGTCGGTGACGAGAGTCGAGGAGAGAGAGACGAGCTGGAGAGAAGTGGTTGTGAGAGTGAGAGAGACTAGTGAGGACGGAGAGGACAGTAAGAGAGTGAAGTGATTATTCCGCGAGTAACATAGTATATTAGCACTTGTAAGACTTTGTAAATTAAGCTGGTTTAGTTCTATATGTAATTGTGCTTTTGGTTTGAATAATTATCGTATATTCTAACCCCTCGCCTAGTTGGAGAAAAACCCTAACCAACCTTTAAAGTTGCATCACATATTTTCGGACACCAATGCAAACACAAACAACACACAATTCGAGTTGTTGGCGGGTGCGCCCCACCCACACGTTCAAAAATCTTAAACCCCGCCAACAGTTGGCGCTGCGGACAGGGTAATTTCTTGGGGCGGTTTGTGTGTTGTGTTGTCCTGTGCGTTTGCTTGAAATAGTTTTAGAGTTTTGTTCAGCCAGCTTATTTTATGTACGGATTACAAGTGCTAGTCTTAGTGTCGCGAGTGTAAGCGTACGTGCAATAATGTGTTGCAACTTGGTGTACAAGTATCGCGGAGACTCTTTTGAGAAACTGTTGGTGCTGTTGCACATGTATCGGCCGGTCAGCCGTAGTGAAGCTCTCAGTGAGATCGCAAGTCTGCGGTCAGCGCCGCGCTGGCGCGCCGAGAAGCAGCCGACGGAGTTCCTGCTGGACTTTGTGGAGCGGGTGCACGCGCCCTCGACGCCCGGCGCGCTGTTCGAACTGCTCCGAGTGAGAGTGCCGCGGCAGTACGCGCTGGAGATAAGCCCTGAGCTGCTCATGGCCGATGCGCTGCCGGTCCCTGTGCAGCCCGCTGGCGGCTCGCCGCCATCCTCACGGCCGCCTTCGTCATCGAGCTCGCGGCCGAGCCCGACCCCGACGCCGTCCATGAGGCCGTCTGTGTTTCCGCCGCCAGGATCGGGCGCCGCGACGCTTCTGTTGGGCGGCGCGCCCGACGCCCTGCCTGCCCCGGAGGAGCGCCTGCCTGCGGGCGGGCACGTGCAGTGTGAGGACGACCATCTCGTCGATGACACCGCGGCACTGCCCGTCCTAAACACGGGGACGTGTCCGCCCGTCCTGTCCGAGAGGCGGCTCGTGCAGGCCGCCGACCCACGAGACGCTGCCGCCGAGGGGCCGGCCGGTCCCCACGCGCCGCTGCCGGCTGCACCGGCACACATCACGGCGTCAGCCGCCCTGGAGCGCGGCGACGCCCCTGCCGCCCCCGAGGTGGCCGCACGCAGAGTCGCCGTCACGTTGCGGCCCAACTTCATCGAGACCCTGGACTTCGCGGGGGCCCACCCGGGCCCTAGAGTGCCTTTCACCCAGCTGCGCCCCGAGCCCCGGTGCCCGGACCAATCCGCGCCGCCGCCGACGAGGCCGATGTCCAGGCCTGATTCTTCTCCATCCGCGGCGCTGTCGGCGACGCCGTCAGCGAGCCGCGGGGGGGCGTTGTCCAAGTCCGCGCGCTACGAGATGCCCGGAGCCAGCAGAGGGGCCGAGGTTCGTTTCCCAGCGGCAAGGCTCGAACTTTTGGGGATTCCGACTGACTGAGAGCGACTGCCGGCAGTCGCGGACCGACCGCACCGACTGCCGGAGAGTAGGAGTGAGACAGCACTATGCGCTGCCGAGCACGCGCGGATCGCTTTGGGCCACTCGCCGAAGCGATCTTCGGTTTCATTGTCGGGCCAGTGGCGGCCGGTGTAGCATGACGGAATGACCTATGACCTAGGTCATTATGGCACGTGCCAGCTTCGGCAATCAGTCGCTGAGCGACTGACTGCCGACCCCGATTAGTCGGTCTCGTTCGGGAGCGACTGCTACGGCAGTCGGTTTCAGTCAGCCGGAACCCCTAAAAGTTCGAGCCTTGCCCAGCGGCGCCCGTCGCCGCCCCGGAGAGGAGGGAGAGGTCGTCTCCCGTGACGACGCTTGAGCTGCGCGCCGCCGCCGCCGTCCGAGCCGAGGCGGCTCCGACCCAGCTTATCAGTGACGACGGGCGGGCTGGCCCTTTCACCTGGGGCCCGTCTACGTGGTGGGCGCCCTCCCGCGCCCGCCCGGCCCGGGGCCCTGCACGCGCAGCCGTCCAGCGTGCTCTGCGAGGGGGCGGGGTCAACTCCCTGTTTGCGCTCAGTGACGACAGTGATTATGAATGGGAGACAATTTCAGAGAAAAGTGCTCGCGGTAACTGTGGCAGCCCTTTTGCCTATTGATTGATCCTGGTTCATTGATTGATTTTCTGGAAATGGTTTGATTATTTAAGTAACGGATATTGGTTTTCGATTGTTAGTCATTTAGGATAGCTTTGGTTTAGGGTTAATGTTGTCGACCACACACGGGGTGGTGTTTACGTTCAACCACGCGATAAGGTTAACGTTTTCAGCTTATGTACTTAGTGTTTTGAATTTCAGTTTGTAAGTTAATAATTTTCATCTAGTTTCATTGTGGTCTGATTGTATGTTTAAGACTAGATACTTGTAATTGTTCGTTGTAGACATAGGCGCCGCGTGGATGTCGACGCCGACGCTGATCCGGCCAGCGACTAGATCTTCACGGGGGTGCGCAGAGTGCCACCCAGGGTAACGGATACCTACTGTAATTGTTGTATTGTAATTGTTGGATGTAGACTTAGCAGCTTCAGGACCTACCGCTTTCTGTTTGTCACGGCGCAGAGAGCACGGGCTGGGTGACGGATTCACAGGGAATCCCAGGGACCTACTGTGTTCGGTGATCAGTAGCAGTCAGGGTGACGAATTCACAGGGAATTCCAGGGACCTCCACTACTGTCAGTCGCGGGCGGGGCGGGGAGCTGCCGTAAGTTACGTGCACCTGCGAAGGGCTTCTCATTGTAATAGATTTAGATTTCGGGAATTTCTTTGGGGTATATTATTTGGTTCGTTTTAAATTCTATATTGTATTTTCTTTGAAATGTGTGTATTTTGTGCTATTGTAATATTGTGTAATGTGTTTCAAGTGCAATGTGTCCGGCGTAGGAAATTGAGATTATTCTGTGCTTATCGTTTAGAGTAAGATGTCATGTGAAGAAAAGTATACATGGATTTTGGTATTTTTGTCAAAGGTAAAATTGTGTTGTGAAATTGTGTTATTCTAAGAACTCGAATGCCGAAATAGGTTTTGTTGCGTTTATATTTGAACAGATTTATCTTGCCATTTATTTTCCGAGTTGAACCCCGGAGGGGTGGAGAATGTTGGCGTGATTTTATCGCGCCAACGCGATTTCTTGGAGTGTAGTCGCTCATTGCTCAGTGGGCCGTCGTATCGGTTGTTTTGGCACTTCGGCCAGCTGTGAGCTGGTCGGGAGTTTTCCTACCCTCCGGTGAAAGGTCGGTCAGCGCGTGCTAGCCTGCCCCCTGACCGGCAATGGTACCAACGCGTCTCGTCCGGCCTCGGGGAGATTACCCGGAGTCGGGCGGGGCGCAGCGGAAAAGGACGGTCCAACGCGGGGATGAGGGACAGGGGGAGGTTGGCAGCCGTGCTCGGAGAGAGGCGTCATGCGACGCGGAGCACGGGTGGCTTGGGAGTTGGTGAGGAGAGTCAGCGGGAGAGTGTCAAGGAGGGTAGTCGAAGAGAGTTGGTGACGGACAGTCGGTGACGAGAGTCGAGGAGAGAGAGACGAGCTGGAGAGAAGTGGTTGTGAGAGTGAGAGAGACTAGTGAGGACGGAGAGGACAGTAAGAGAGTGAAGTGATTATTCCGCGAGTAACATAGTATATTAGCACTTGTAAGACTTTGTAAATTAAGCTGGTTTAGTTCTATATGTAATTGTGCTTTTGGTTTGAATAATTATCGTATATTCTAACCCCTCGCCTAGTTGGAGAAAAACCCTAACCAACCTTTAAAGTTGCATCACATATTTTCGGACACCAAAGCAAACACAAACAACACACAATTCGAGTTGTTGGCGGGTGCGCCCCACCCACACGTTCAAAAATCTTAAACCCCGCCAACACGTGTCCGGGACTCCACGACGGACCAAGATGGCGACACTGCGATGTCCTCGACGCGGGGTGCCTTCCACCACCCACCTGTAATTGGCCGTGTGCGTCACCTGGGCCGGTAAGCGCGTCTCCTGCAGGATCGCGAGATGGACATCTTCAGCAAGAAGCGTAGCATCCAGGTCCCCCATAGCGTCGGCAGTAGAGCACCCCTGCACATTCCACGTTGCAACCCGAATGCCCGGCCGTCCATCCGCCACTGGCGTCACCCGCCGCAGCGGCGGGGGCAGGGAGACGCCTAAAGAGGCCGTCGTAGAAGTGGCGGACCCCAGCTGCCCTGCCCGAGGGGACAGCACGCCCCTCCCCTAGGAGCACCCCGGGCCTCCCCGCACCAGCATAGCCGCACGCCGCGCCCGCACCGTCGCCGCCGCACTGGCCAGAATGTGACAAAGGCACCGGCAGCCGCCCGCCCTCCTCCTCCAGGTCATCCCTGTCCAGCCGATGCACCAAGGGCGCCTCGTGGAGCACCGCGTCAAAGTGATGGTATTGGGCCCCGCCCTCAACCTCTTCCAGGAGTGCAGCCACCATGACCGGTCTGACACGTTCGCCCGGGCAAAATGCGGGGGGGACCACATCCAGGGCCGCAACGCCGGGCCGAAGAACCCGCAGCGGCCGGGCGAGAGCCGCAGCCAGTGCCTGTAGACTTTCCATCCCCGCGTGCGTCCCCGGGTCTCCCAGAAGCCGAAGCGCCTCCGCCACCGGGTCCTCCGGGAGCTCAGCCCGCCCCCGAAAGAACCAGAAGTCCCGCAGCACGTCGGCGTAGCGCGCAGAGTGAGCCTGCAGGTAGTGCAGCGCCGTCATCCGGAGTTCACGCCCCCGCCACACTACCGCCTGCCCCGGGTCATCCGGCCGTAGAGCAAAGGCGACAGCCTCAAAGAGGGAGTTGGGCCCCGGCGGAGTCTCCCGCGTGGTGACCAGCGTCGTGAGCGAGGCAAACTCCGGCATGTCCGCCACGTAACCTGCGCAGCCCCCCAAACAAGCGAGCCCCACAGTAGACCAGGGGCAGTACTAGGGGCACCCGAAAGAAAAAACACAAGCCGAGCAGGAACTCACCAAAAGCAAGGAGGAGGAACCACAAGGAGGAGCACAGCAGCAACCGCAGGTAAAACAGGGCAGTAGAAACGAAGCACAGGAGAACTCTAATACAAACGTGGCAGGCCGAACGCAGTAGAAGAATGACCCGCCCCGCCAGCCAGCACCACCGACGCCGACGTCCGCGTCCCTGGGGGGAAGGGGGCCGGGGGCAGGGGGCAGGGGTCCCCGGTCAGCTGACTGCAGACAGCAGACGACGCGATCCGGCAGCAACAGAAACAACCCGGGGGGAGAGCAGAGAAAACAGAACCGAGAAGTGCCACTGGGATAGCCCGAGCTCCGCCAATTTCCCCACGCCGCCCGGCTGCTGTCTAGAAGTGTAGGCAACCTAAGACAAAAAATATGAACATTCTTTTCAAATTTTTTAAATTACACGCTGAATTACCCCACGTAATGTTTATGCGTCCAACATATACACTACACATAACGCATGGAAATGAGTGTTAAGAACGAAATACGAATTTGAAATATTTATCTCTTCTTGCCAACTTGTCGCCGTAATGTTGGCAACCGCCGGGCGCATTCGGGTCCCTTCGGGCGCCGAAAAGTCGCCTCGGGCGCCTGAGCGCCCGCCGGGCGCATACGGGTGCATTCGGGTCGACTCGGCTGCGCGGACTCCGGATTAAGGAGGATTAAGGTGCTGACTAGACGTCAGAGCGCGCTAGTAGTACCGAAATTGGCGGCGCGGCGTAGCATGGGAGTGGTAGTTCTCAGTTCTGTTTTCTCTGGGGGAGAGGCGGGGGGAGGTAAAGGGTGAGCCCTATAAGAGCCGCCGCCAAACCGATCTCGACCTCCGTGCCACCGCCTGTCCCGCACACCCACCACTGCCTCCAGTCGCCAAATCGCCAGCCAACAACATCGTCCCCACGCAGTCACCATGCCCGGTCTCCTGTGGTGGAGCGCGAGCCGCGGCCTCGTCGTGGAGAGTGGTGAGTAGAGCTACGTACCTGTCACGAAGTTCCGCATCGACCCACCATAACACCTACAGTCATTTGCCCTAAATCCGGACGATTTTTGAAGGAAAAAGCCCGTGAACGTCGTAATATCGATAGTACAAAAAATCGGTGGGGGTTCTAGAATCTTTATGTTTAGACACACCTACCCCTGAAGAAAACAAATTTTTATCACTGACGATGTGCTCGTGAGATCAGCTAAAGAAGTGTCCGAATTTAGGAACCAAAGTGCCCTAAATCCGGACAAAGTACCCTAAATTCGGACGCTTTTCAAAGCCAGTGTGCGGTAACATCGAGCCGTTGGATCGGGACAAAATCGGTATGATCATAGATTGAATCACCCCCTTCCTAATGGCGTTTTGTTCATATCGATCAGATAAGCGGTTTGCGAGTAAATTGGCTCCGAATTAGGAAGAAGACGACAAGACAGATAGATGGGCCAGGCGCCCTAAATTCGGACGGTTTTATAAGGTGAAGCATGTAAACGTCGTAATTTTGAAAGTGCCCCGCCCCGCCATTTCCTATTGACCTGCCGAGTTGCTACTGGGCCAGACCTAGCTGGCGATGACTCCGGCAACAACACCACCTGCGTAGGTTCACACTGACGCCGCCAGACTGAGCTGGATAGTGCGCTTATAATCGAGCAGCTAAGAGAAAAAGCCTGTCCGGATTTAGGGCACTTTGGGAAATTGTCTCCCAAACTAAGACCAGGTGACGTAACTCCTTTTTTTCGGTATCATCATGTAGGTAAAGAGTTCTAGTTTCACATATGCGACGATGAAGGTTTCACTTGCATCCGAAGTTGGGCGCCCCCAGTCCTGAAACGACAGTTCAAAAAAATGTCCTATTTCGTCGCGTCCAAAATGTAAAGTTTGAAAAGTTCTGGGGAGTGTAATATTTATGATATCAAATTTGTTTTTTCATAACTAAATTCTAGAAGTCCTAACGCTTCCATAGAGCCCACGAAAGTTAAATTCTGACCACCTGCAGCCATTTCCGGGGCAATAATAGTGGAAAACAACAAAGTGTCCGGATTTAGGGCGCCAGTCCGAATTTAGGACACATGACTGTACCTGTCCGCAGGCGCCTCCGACGACGAGTCGCTCTTCGCAGCCAATCCGAGGTACATCCTGGTGGCCACCCGGGAGAGCGCCGATCCAGACTGGATGGTGCCCGGGGAGCGCGCCGAGCGCCACCCCCAGGGACCCCGCACCCCGCCGGGTAGCCCCCCCTCAACCCCGGACAGCGACCGCTCAGAGGGGTACACCGGCGCGTCGCCCTCCCCCCGCGCCGCGCCGCACAGCCCCTACTTACCGTCGCCCGCACCGAGCTCCCCGGATCGCATCGAGGGGACTCCGTCAGGACGCTGGGCCGGGCCAGACTCCCTCCTGCAGGCGCAGACCACCCCCAGCCGCCACTCGCCGAGCCCGCCCGCAACCGCCTCCACCTGTAAGTACTCAGGAAAACCAGGGCACCGATGAGGGCCATAAGAGCAGAACTAACCATTGATTCCTGTGTCCGAACAGCCGCCGGGGCCGGCGCCCAGGAGTGCGTCTGCCGCGAAGTGTGGAGGGCAGACTGCCCCCACCCCCGCTGCACCAACCTCCCAGCACTATACCGGGCCCATAAGGCGGAGCTTGCCGCCGCCCGCGCACGCTCCCTGGAGCACCTGGAGGCCCTGGCCTCCACACTGTTGTTTGAGGTGGCGCAGCACCGACAGGAGGCCCTAGATGCCCTCGCAGCGGAGCGGGAGGCGGAGGACGAGGCGTGGTACTCTCGGGAGAGCCCGTAGCGCCCCAAGGGCACTCAATAAAGGTGGCAGCGGTGGAAGTAAAACAGCAGCGTTTTGAGGGCTTTATCCTTTTTATTAGGGTCCCATCAAGGTATCCTAGTGTGTTGGGGACTTTTGCACCCATCATGCGATTCCTAGAAATTAAGAAGTTCTCAGGTCCTACTAACAGGACGTAATTAAGAAGATGTAAAAAAAGAAGACTTCTTGTATTACCTTTCCACACAGGCTTGGACTTGTTCATCTGTTTCAGGAAATTTTATGAATCTTCTGACAATATCTGGACGGTTTAAAATTTGAGTGATTTCCTCAATATAGAAGGATAAAGTGGGCTGTGCCACAGCTATGTCAAAACTCTTGCCACATGGTCGTTGGTAGGAACCAGTGGCATAAAAATGCAAAACACCTAGAAACTACAATCTTAATTATAGTGACTGATGAATAAATTTGAATGTAGAGTAACAACTAAAAACAAAAATCTAATCAAGAAAGAAAAAGGGAACAATATCCATAAATTGATATGAACTGTGAAGATTAGATGTCACTCTTTCGATATTATTATTATTATTATTATTATTATTATTATTATTATTATTATTATTATTATTATTATTGTTATTATTATTATTGTTATTATTGGCTGAGCGATAGCGAAGCCTATTACGCCACTGGAGTGCTAAAAAAGTTCAATGTCCGTCTGTCTGTCTGTGTGTCTGTCTGTCTGTGTGTCTGTTCGCACGATAACTCAAGAACGAGTCAAGATATCGACCTGAAATTTTTACTGTAGCTTCTTGGCCTAAAAAGCTCGGACGAGTTCAAATATGAACACTCTAGCTCAAAAATTGACCCTGCTAAAAATTGATGTATATTTTTTTTTAAAAATAGATTTTTTAAATTTCAAAATTTTATGGTGTCCTAAGGGGTATCTCGGCGAGTTGCGACCCTTTGGGCGGAAATTTCGTCCGTTTTGCTCTATCTCTTACTGTTTAGCCGCTACAGCGGTAAATGTGGATGAAAAGTCGTCAAAATACATGTTGGGTGTCGTTTTCAGGGTAATCTGTCGAGATGCGATCCTTTGGACAAAAATTTTGTCTGTTTGGCTCTGCGGAGAAGGGTTTTGGGGCTCGGGCCCTTCGCGTAAAAATTGGAAAACTGGTTACATAATGAAAAGAGGCGAGCGGTGGTCCAGGCAGCCCCCTGGCCTATTTTAAATAAGGAAAAGCGGGGGTCCAGGGGGCGGCAGCCCCCTGGCTTGAATGTGTAAATCTCAAATCATGCAGGCTCGTAATAAAGAAAAGCGGGGGTGCAGGGGGCGGCAGCCCCCTGGCTTAAATGAGTAAATCTTAAACCATGCAGGCTCGTAATAAAAAAAAAGCGGGGGTCCAGGGGGCGGCAGCCCCCTGGCTAAAACAGTTAATCTTAAATCATGCAGGCTCGCCAGCGCCGCAGGCCTAGGTAGATGTACGCAGGCCCGTCGCAGCGTAACAGTGTTTCGCGATCTATCGCGAAGCCTGTTACGAGAGACGGTGTCTGGCGTACATCTACCTAGTAATTATAATTATAATTATTATTATTATGGGGTGGTCTCACCAGGTATACAGTCCCACCAGGTATAATCCCACTAGGTATAATTCCCACGAGGTATAATCCCACCAGGTATAATTCCCACCAGATATACACTATTTTATTTTATTTTTCATTTTCGCGGATTCCCAACAAGTATAAATCCCACCAGATATACACTTATTTATATTTATTTATTTTATTTATTTAAGCCGCGGTGAGTCAGTTTGTCGTCTGCTGCGTGCTGCTCGTTCGTCAGACACCAGCGCCCTCTCAGCGGAACAGTGAGGAATCACGGCCATTTTAGGCTGTTTCTTTCACAAAATGAGGGCAGAACGACATCGCGCGTCATTGTCCGTTCGTGTCAGGTCCGCCCCCTGGTATCACCTCACTACCACTCATGATCGTGACTCAAATCACTTTCCAAAATAAAAACTTTTAAAAAAGGTCATTTTTTGCCCTGAAGTCATAACGTAGTACGGGTACAACCGAGGGTACAACGTTCCGTAAATCCCAAACCGAGCATCCCACAATCTCAAGACCGGCAAAAATGAGTTCCTTGGGTGCCAAATAGTCCAACTAGACTATGAAAGTCAGAAAAACTTACTGGGAAAAATCTCGTGACTGAAAGGGTTAATTAAATGTTCTTTTACTGTTTATGCTTAAAATGTACCTGAAGTTTTAACACTATTAAAACACATGAAAATTAATAAAATAATTACCTTGTCACTTCGTTTATTTCTTATTTTTATACCTAGTGGGAATTATACCTGTTGGGAATTATATCTGGTGGGAATTATACTTGCTGACACACTAAAATTATATATATAAATTAGTGTATATCTGGTGGGATTTATACTAGTTGGGAATCCGCGTAAATAAAAACAAAATAAAATCGTGTATATCTGGTGGGAATTATACCTGGTGGGATTATACCTGGTGGGACTGTATACCTGGTGGCATCATCTCATTATTATTATTATTATTATTATTATTATTATTATTATTATTATTATTATTATTATTATTATTATTATTATTATTCACTCATGTGTATGTTATGAAAGATGAACATCATCCCTGGTTTTTGAGCACAACATTCATTCCATGCACTAGGAAGGAGAATGATCAAACAGTGTAAAGAAAACGAACGATAAACAAGCAAATAAAATCATTGAAATTAAGTAAAGCTCAAGTAATTTATTTTAATTATTAAACTTAATGCAATCAAGTGACTTAAGATTTGCTCCTAAGCTATGGTATGTCCCAGTTTCGTAGAAATTAATCCACAATTTAGAGCTATCAAATTATAAAAATATGAAGTGACGTTGAAGTGGATTATGTCCTTGTAATACCTTTTAAAATATCATAATCCACTTCAGTGCCACTTTTCCACTTTAAATTTTTTCCAGGGAATACCTTAATCTCAAGAGGGACAGCAAGCGGGCTAACTGTTTCAGCAGCATACGGCCTTATTGGCTGAGCGATAGCGAAGCCTATTACGCCACTGGAGTGCTAAAAAAGTTCAATGTCCGTCTGTCTGTCTGTCTGTCTGTCTGTCTGTCGGTCTGTCTGTGTGTCTGTCTGTGTGTCTGTTCGCACGATAACTCGAGAACGAGTTAAGATATCGACCTGAAATTTTTACTGCAGCTTCTTGCCCTAAAAAGCTCGGACGAGTTCAAATATAAACACACTAGCTCAAAAATTGACCCTGCTAAAAATTGATTTATATTTTTTTTAAAAATAAGATTTTACAAATGACAAAATTTTATGGTGTCTTATGGGGTAGCTCGGCGAGTTGCGTCTCTTTGGACGAAAATTTTGACCGTTTTGCCCTATCTCTTACTGTTTGGCCGCTACAGCGGTAAATGTGGACGAAAAGTCGTCAAAATACACGTTGGGTGTCGTTTTCTGGGTAATCTGTCGAGATGCGATCCTTGGGGCAAAAATTTTGTCTGTTTGGCTCTGCGGAGAAGGGTTTTGGGGCTCGGGCCCTTCGCGTAAAAATTGGAAAATTGGTTACATAATGAAAAGAGGCGAGCGGGGGTCCAGGGGGCGGCAGCCCCCTGGCCTATTTTAAATAAAGAAAAGCGGGGGTCCAGGGGGCGGCAGCCCCCTGGCTTAAATGAGTAAATCTCAAATCATGCAGGCTCGTAACAAAGAAAAGCAGGGGTCCAGTGGGCGGCAG
>JAHWGI010000268.1:142500-290946 GCA_029379305.1 Frankliniella fusca
TATAAACAATACATAAGCCAGAGGTTATGGGATATCATAGGAAGACTACACTGTAATTTGGGGGTGTTCCAAATGTATACGCCTTAAGGCGTTTGCTACAGGATCCAGAGCGACATTTGGCGTCTACTTTTGGGACACCTTTTGGCGTATAGATTCTAGTCACCTTTGCCCATACCACTCCCACATCACAGCACACGCTGAAAGGGTGTACAGGATGTGAGCACCTTTCAGGATGTACGTATTATGCGCACCAGGTGCATGCCCTGTATACACCTCTGGCCACTGGTCCATGCTTTGATGTGCGAGTGGTATGGGCAAAGGTGTCTAGAATCTATACGCCAAAAGGTGTCCCAAAAGTAGACGCCAAATGTCGCTCTGGATCCTGTAGCAAACGCCTTAAGGCGTATACATTTGGAACACCCCCAAATTACAGTGTAGAAGCCAGGCCATATACCGATAAAAGTATCTGAGCTAAGATGTGTCAACGAGCGTACACAAGTTGAACGCTATCATTCGTAATATTATTTTTTATAACACAGACTATAATAGACTTCTTTCACCGGTGAAACTGGCTGCCACTGTGGCTGTCGCAGAAGTGCCGAAGCAGACCGCATCCAAACGATCCAAGAAGTCAATAGTGCTAAGGAGCAAACAATTTCTCATATCGGGGCACTGCATTCGATTACAAGCAGACGACAATACTTCCATTAAATGCTGTGCACTCGTAGCACATTTATTTTCTTTTTCTTAGGCTTATACTACGGTTCCTGATTCATTCATTCGTCCCAGCGAAAACACGACATTTTTGTATGGATTTTCTTATCATTTGGTAAGCTATAATTTATTATGTATGATCATCATTCCACTTGATGGCGCTGCAAGTGGTTATGTTCTACCCACCAAAGTTCTTTGGTCGCCGAAACCGACAAAATTTATTAGTGTAAATTTAATGGTGCCGTTTCGAGCATTTAACCGATTTTTGGTTAACTTCGAACCAAAGTTGAATAGTTTGCTATGCCGACTGGCATCGACGAAAATTTTGTACCAATCGGCTGATGTAAAATTAGTGTGGGGGACGAAATTTCGTCGGTGGAACGAACTCTAAACCGTCTTCTCAACTAAACTTTTATTGAGCTCCGGGGAACCAAATTTTCACCGTCCCCGGGAAAAAAATTTTTTGGTTCAGTGAACGTTGATTTGGTTCTGTAGACTAAACGGTTTTCTGGGTGTAGTTGTATTTATTTTCCGCTGCACTTGCCAACTCCGGGTCATCAATTCTAGAGACATTTAGATAGTGGTTGTTCAGTTCATTTGCCGAGACGGGGTAGTCATCTGGGGTTTGTGTTTTGGATTTGCCAATTCCCATTGATCTGATTCCGGCCCACATTTTATTTACTGGAGTATTGTGATCAAATAAGTTATGGCAGTATCTCACCTTTGCGTTTCTCATTCCTTGCTTGGTTTTATTTCCGAGTTTTTTAAATGCATCAAAGTCACAAGGGAGTTTTGTCCTAAATGCCTTTGTTCTTGCTTTATCCGTAAGTTTAGCCATCAGTCGTAAATCATCATTGATCCAGGGAGCGGCTTCATGTTTTGCGGTGAAAGTTTTGATGGGGGCATGTTTGTTTAAAAGTTCAGTTACAAAGTTGTTAAATAGTTCAATCTTTCCGTTGACTTTAGAACAAGCAAACATCTCTTGCCAAGGGGTATTAAAAGCATCATGCAGTAGTGCGTCTTGGTCTATACTTTTAAAATTTCTGTATTGTATACGACGCGTCCGGTGAGAAAAGGCGGATCTGTGCGCGAACTCTTAACAAAGGCGCAACTGTTCCAGCGACAAGTAAGAGGGGCGCAACTGACATTTTTGAAGGTTTTGAGTTGAAGGTGCTAAAATGTTCTACGAAATTTTTGCAATTTTTTATATTTTGTCCAAAAAATGGTGAAAAATCCCGTTTAAAAGATATCTTAAAAGAACCTGAAAGGCGTATCTGCAAACCCGCCGCTCGGCGCGCGGAACAAAGGCGTATGTACCTACGCCACTGTTGGGGGTTGGGCGTCGAGCGCAGCGGCAGTGCGGTGGCAACGCGAGAGGTGGCAGACCGGTCGTGATCGTTTGTGTATAAATCTTTAAGATTTCTATTTCATGACTAGGAGGAGCCCACGCAAGGGGTGTCCAATAACAGGACACCCGCACCGTGGCTTTAGCCCCTTGCGTGGGCTCCTCTTTTGCTCTGCAGGAAAAGGGTGACAAAACAGAAGGTGTCCAGAAATAGTGCGACCCAAGTCGCACAGGTTTTAGGGTCAGGCACCTTTTGTCGCACTGTTGCAGGACGCCCTGAATTTACAGCGTAGCCACCTCGGCCCTCCCCGTTCGTACCCAGCAGTATGACAGTGCAATCTTTACAATACTTTACTTACTTACCGAACAGGGATACTCCATGGCGCGTGGCGTCTGTAGCCGACGCCCGCAGATGCGCCTTTGTTGGCCGAACATGAGTCGCGCGTCCGAGCAGATACGCCCTTGTTGAAGGAACACACCGGTCGTGCTTCTGATCAGATACGCCTTTGTTGATGAAACGTGCGTCACGCGCCCCAGTAGATACGCCCTTGTTGACGAAATACCTGCCGCGAGCGAGACTTCTCCTCACTTCTCTCATTATAATGCGAAATGTATTCCACTTTAAACTAGCTCAATCTACTCAGAATCGAACAAGGAATAAGATAAATCATCTTCCAGGTCGATTCGACACTTATACGAATTGTGAGAGCCACTCAAAGTTTCTTTTTAAGATTACTCGAAACGGTGCGCCGAACAGTGCGCCCCTTTTACTTGTCGCCGAAACAGTTGCGCCTCTGTTAAGAGGTCACGCACAGATCCGCCTTTTCTCGCCGGACGCGTCGTATAACTTTCTTTTTAAACGGTGATACTTGCAGATTAAATACTGCATAGATAAGGTCATGGTTAGAGAAACCCGGTGCTGCACACTGGCCATACTCGGTAATTCTGTCTTCCATATTACTGGCAATAACATCCAAGTTAGAGTGGCAGTACTCTGTATGATAAGTATTATTGAATGGGATACACTTATGGTTGCATAATTCAAACATCTCTGTCACTAATTTTGTCTCGTATGAGCCACTGCCAAATCTAGCATTCAAATCTCCACATATTATTGAGTAACTATATCGTGGAAGTAGTAGATATGCCTCATCAATGAAATCTTCAAGGTAACACACTTTTGGAGGTCTATGCACACATGAGACTTAAACTTTCTCATTATCACAGATTATCTCAGCAATCACAAATTCAGGTCTATATTTCTCCCCATTGGACATTGCAATTTTCTTGATTTCAAGTTTTCTCTTATATATAATGCCACTCCCCCGCCAATCCTTCCATTTCTATTGACAATAAAGACCCTGTAATTTGGGATATTTGTTTGACTCTTCTCGCTAAAGAACGTCTCACTCACTGCTATCACATCAAACTTGCTATCTACAAATGTGTCGCAGAACTCACCAAAGTGTTCACTATTGTTTAATGGTTGTGCATTTATATATAGAATTTTTAAGCTTGTTTTATGCTTTTCTGTCACAGTTTTCAACTATTCCTTCATGTTTTGACTTGTATTCTGTCACTTAGTTTGACAACCACCATTTGCCGGAGGGCACCCTTATAAAAATATATTGTACCGAAATCAGTCCGGTGCAGACAGTCCGAGACCGAATCCCGGACCGGTGCCGAGAACAGTACCGAAAGTGTGTCAAATCAGAAAGATTTCGGACTAGTCCGAAGCCCGCGGCCGGACGTCTATCGGACTAGTCTGAGCCTCGGACAGCCCGAGTAAAGTCCGAGTGCACTGTGGGCGCCTCGTCCGGGCAGCCCGGAAAGCGTCCGAATGTTACTGCCCCCCCCCTTTTTTTCTCCCCCCCCCCTTTTTCTTCTCCCCCCCCCCCCTTTTCTCCTCCCCCTCCCCCCCTCCCACACCCGCGTCTTCCATGCATCCAACCCAACCACTCTTCCCGTTTCAGATCATAATTAGAAAATATTGGGTTTAATAAAATCATTATTTTTTTTTTTACAAAATTCTTTTTTTTTTAATTAAAATCTGTAGTTGAAGTTTAGAACATGGCAAACAATATATATGGCAATAAACTTAAACAAAAATTTACAAAGCCATGTTATGCTGAGATCATTTCCTATTGTGGTAATTATGGTTTCTCTCTCGCGTAACCACTGGCGGCTCCGGGGTTCGGGGGTCGCGACCCCCCCCCTCGGGCCAAGCCGAAGTACGATGTCGACGCCCGAAGGGCGTCGACGTCGTACTACTTTGCTCCTAGGCTCAAACTTCGGTCTTGCTTACAATCGGAAACGGATCAGGGTATACTAACTGAAAATAAAAGATTAAATGCACCTACTACTAAACGCCTAAAAATTCAAGCATACTCGAGTGACCTAAGGTAGCTAGGAGCTTCTTTTCTTTCTAGAGTACAACGCTACAGCTACATTCGCGAAAGACACAGACACTGTATGCCGCTCAGAATCCGACCTAGCGACTGGCCTATGCGCGCGCTGCAACAACTCTGGAAAACCTTGAAAACCTGAAAGACTGTAAGAATTTGTAAATGATCTAGAAAATCGTTGAAAACTCAGGAAAAATTTGAAAAAAACTCGAAGAAATTATAGATTTGACTGAGCCCACGATATTGCTTGATATAAACGGAAACACTGCGATTGAGGTCACAAAAGTGTGAGGCTTGTCGAAAAAACTAGTCAGATTTTTGGACTTCATAAAAAAAAATTTCCGCTCGCTTCGCTCGCGTTTATTCATCGAATCGGTATGCGGTTCTTAAAATTCAGGAAAATTCGAAAAGAAAGGGGGCTAAATATCGGGACTTATCGAAAATGTGAATAAAAACTCAGGGATTAAACTACACATTTTACTGCGCACATGATATTGCCTGATGTTCACAAAACCACTTCGATTAGCGGGTCACAAAAGTCAGAAGCTTATCAAAAAATGGTCCATTTTTGTTACTTTGTAAACAAAAAATTTCCGCTCGCTTCGCTCGCGTTTCATTAAGCGAACCAATATGAAGGGCTTTAAAGTCAGAGAAATTCCCAAAAGAGGTGGGATGGAAATCAGGGGAAATTAAAAAATTGTGGCAACCCTGCACAAACACACACACACACACACGCGCGCGCGCCGAATTCCCGACCCCGACAGGACCCCCCCCCTCTCGAGTCAGGTCTGGAGCCACCACTGCGCGCCGAATTCCCGACCCCGACAGGACCCCCCCCCTCGAGTCAGGTCTGGAGCCGCCACTGCGCGTAACGCTCTCACTCGCACCACTGCCCTCCAGACCTCTCTCGCGGGCACCGATTGTCGGTCCGGTTGCCAGGGTTCCTCGGCTAGCGCCCCAGGTTTGTTAGTCAGTCGAATTAGAGCTGTCACTGCGAGCAGACGTGCTGGTGTCTCTCTTCTTCCACCCCCACTCCCAGATCATCCCCAGCTCCCTGAGCTCTCCCACAAGGCCGAGATCACAACACTGGTGGCAGCGGTGTTCCTCGAGCCTTCGTTTCCCGCCCCGCTCGGCCCCCGGGGCCATGGAAGTCAAAGGTCGCCGTCGACGGCCCCGCAGCCCTCTGAGGAGCCCGTCCCCGCCTGCCGAAGCTGAAGCAGCTGCTAGAGGTTCGTGGGAGGTGCGCTCGCAGGAGGGTGATGTTGCCGGCCGTCCGGGATCTGCGCGTACCGAGCCGCTGCTTGGCGCCCCACCCCAGCGCGAGGATGGGCTTCGCGTGCAACTGGAGGGTGCGGATGCTGGCCGTCCTGGATCTTCGCGCACCGAGCCCGATGACGAGGTTCGCGTCCTTCTGCGCGCCCACGTGGCCTCGCACACGAGCCTCACCTCGCTGTTCGAGCGCACCTCGGCCCTGTCTGCTGCCGCCGCCGCCGCTGGCCCCGCTGCCCAAGCGGGAGCCGCCCGGCCGCCACCCCCGCCGCCCAAGCTGCCCATGTACGACGGGTCATGGGACTACGCCGAGCATGCGGCGCAGTGTGCAGCCGTGCTGAGCGGGCACGACGACCACACCAAGATCGCCGCGCTCGCCGCCTGCCTCGCGGGCCCTGCTAGGTCGTTCTACACGACCTTGCCGCGGGAGTCGACAGGGACATTTCACCTCCAGTCCGCCGCCTTCATGGAGGCCTTCGCCAAGCGGCGGGCCCCCTTCCACGCCTCGGTGGCGTATCGCTCCTGCCGCCAGCTGGCGCGGGAGTCGGCACACGCCTACGGGATGCGCCTGCTGGCCCTGCACCGCCTCCAGCCGGCCGACTGCGCGGGCTCGCCGGCCCAGGTTGTGCATTTCTTCCTTGACGGTCTTCGCGACGAGGCGCTGTGCCGAGACACCGGGCACCGCGTCTTCCCCTCGCTGGCGGCCGCCATCGACTGGGCGTCGCTGTACGACGGCCCGGAGGACGCGGAGCCTCCTCGCCGTGTCCGAGCTGCGGGCGTCGATGAGGCTGCTCCGAGGGGTCCTTCACTTCGATTTTCGATGTACATGACTAAAGATTAAAAATAATTCAATGACTAAAATAGACTAAAATTGACTTAAAATGACAAAAACGATTAAAAATGACTAAAATGATTGAAAGTGACTAAGAGTGACGAAAAATGACTAAGAATGACGAAAAGTGACTAAAAGTGACTAAAAATGACTAAAAGTGACTAAAAATGACTAAAAGTGACTAAAAATGACTAAAAGTGACTGAATATGACTAAAAGTGACTGAATATGACTTAAAAGTCGACGGGTCCTATTAACGTTGTCCGATCTCCCAGGGACGCTTCAACGTTGTCCGATCTCCCAGCGACGCTTCAACGTTGTGCGATCTCCCAGCGACGCTTCAACGTTGTCCGATCTCCTTTTCGGTCTGAGCGTGCATTGGTTTACTAAAAGCTCATTTTGGAAGTCAAATCTTGATCAAATTTGACGTGCTTTGGTAGCTTTTGATTTATCAGAGACCAAGGAATAAGGATATCAGTTTATATTTTACTAAACTTGAAACACCGCGACGTGGTATGATGTTAAACTTCATGTTTACGCCGCGCGCCGAAAAGGAGATCGGACAACGTTGAAGCGTCGCTGGGAGATCGCACAACGTTGAAGCGTCGCTGGGAGATCGGACAACGTTGAAGCGTCGCTGGGAGATCGGACAACGTTAATAGGACCCGTCGAAGTGACTGAAAGTGAAGAAAAATTGGTTGAAAATTAGTCCTTTGAGATTGGGGAATATATTAGTACACGTAGAAAAGCATCATTACGACACGAGAAGGAAATTAAAAAAAATAGTTGCCCTGGAGAGCGCTGCCTGGCACTCCACACTGCACTAGTAGGCCAACATTTAGACAGGCGTGTATTACGGGCTTGCCTACCTCAGCTTGGTAGGGGTCAAAGGCCAAATCAGTGCAGTTGGATGGGTACAAGGGGTACACGTCAGAGGCGGTGTTCGCTGCCTCCGGGTGCAACGCGGCGGTCACGGCGGGCGACGCAGCAGGCGCGCTTCCGGTGGCGTCGGTTCGAGCGCCCGAGCGCTACAAGACCCTGTCCATGCTGGAGGCAGAGCCGCTATTTAGTGATGGCTTGCATGGAAACCGTTCATTACTATGAGAGGAAGAGTATGTGCTCCGTGTTAGTATGCCCAATAGTATTCATCAAGAAGTAAATGAGTCAGGCTTAGAATAAGAAAAAAACATATAGTTCTGCTTCTCTACTTCTCGAATATTTTTTCTGTTTAGTGTATCTTCCGAATCATAATTGGGTAGTGGTACTGTCATCTAAATTGTAATGAAAATGAGCAGGATTTATGTGATATGATATATTTTCATTATAAAAAGAACAGGGATGCACGCAGAAAATATCAATTTTCTTAAACTAAAGAAGATTAAATCCATGAAGGCGGAACAGTGAAGATATAACAATATGAAATAGATCTACCTTTAAAATTACACAAAGAAGATCAGGTACAACAGCAACATCACAATTATATACTAATTATCTAAATAAATTGTCCGAATACAATAACTTAGGTTTCAAGGTTCTTCAGGTACTCGATGACTGCTGTGTTTGTGATTAAGTTTGAGTCTCTGACAATTGGATGCGGTATTGTGGCCACATACTGACAAATGTCTATATAAGTTTGAACAGAAACATGAACTTCAAGTAGTTTTTCATCTTTACATCTGAACCTGTCACAAAGACAACCAATACCCCTGCGTTGGGAGCCTGCAGGGGGATGGATAGGTGCTGTTGGCAATGTGTAGCTTCGGGAACATCCAGGGCCAGAGGTCAGGTAAGTAAACCCCAAAATCTGGACAATGAAAAAATTAGGAGAACGCTTTGCTGGGTTTTTGAATATACACCAATCTCCAGCAGTAACTTCTGACTTTTGTAATGGTTCAAGGGACAATCTCGGTTGCAGCACTGAATTATTGCTTAGTGAAAATGACACATTTTGCCTAACTTTTTCCAGTCGTTTAGTACTAAGTTTAATCCCATTGTTGACTAACAACCAGCAAAATGTTGATTTTTTCATCTTGGTAAAGTCAGAGTTTGAATTTGATATTTTTACAAATATACTGTGAGCTGGTAAAGTACTGTCTACAGCATCACTGAATGGGTCCAAAGAAGGAGGGGAAGGAGATGGGAATGCAGCCAGGATATTGAGCGGTATATCATCTTCATTAATGTCAGCTTGGTAATTTACCGGATCATCAGCATTGAATCTATTTTCATCCTCAATATCTAAAGTTGACTCAAGATACGATTTTATCCGTACAAGAGATGTGGTTTGAGAAATTTTCATACCACAATTATTTAGTTCAGATATAATTTCTGCCTTCGCAGCCATCACAATATCCCGTATTTCATTATCCGATGGTAAGTAGCTGGCCTCTAACTTTTCTTGAGTTAAAATACCAAGTAATTTCTTCCTTTTCTCTTTAGGAAACTCAAGTTTGTTAGCCAATTTGCATGTACAGTACTGCAAAATGTCAATCCTCCTCACTTTTTCAAGAAAGTCTTTCATGGAAAAATTGATGACAGTCGACTGAGTTGTTGTCATTGACCTTGCAAGCCGAAAAAACATCTCACAAGGTTGACTTGAGTACAAATGGAAGAGGAAGTACATTGGAAGGTCACTTTCCCTGAATTTGACAACTAATTTGACAAGAGAATGAGCTATCACTTCAACACACATGTATAAATTTGAAGTAACAAAATTTTCTGAAATTTTATAATTTGGATGACATAGCAACCAATTCTTCCAATATCTCAAAAAATATGCACAGTACCAAACCTTATAAATTTTTTCTGCAGGAGATAGGTTTGAGTCCAGGCACCCCTCCATTAGGTATCTCATACAGGTGAGATAGAGAACGGTACCATTACTGCTAGGAACATTTGACTGAAGTTGTTCTGTAACTCGCTCTCTGCATATCTTTTTGCTTGCATCGAAATTCATCTTGTCCTCTTTATCTAAATCATGTTTTGTCAGCCCATGCTCACTCTTGTCAATATTATCAATCAAACTTCTAAGATGTGTTTGTGACGCAACATACTTTCCAATAAAGAGGTCATGAGGTGGACTTAGTCTATTTCTGAACTTGTTGATAGTATGGACTGGATCTTGCATTACTGAAAAGTCCTGTCTTGCTGATGCGAAGAACCAGTCACTCCACTCTTCCTTGAATACACCAAATTTCTTTGTAAACATATGAGAGTGCATAGCAGATAGGAGTTTGGAGTCTCCATCGGAGCTGAAAGAAACAACTTCAATGTCAATCTTCTTTAGCTCTTCATAAATGAATGTCCAGCGCTTGTAAACTTGATCTTTGTTGAATTTGTTGTCGGTCCCAAACAGACATAAACAAAATGTTGGTGCTCCGTCTTTTAGAGGCTGAGCCATGAAAGCATATCCAGTACCAGCTACCTTACCATTTTTAAAGTGGTTGGCTATCATGGCTGCACTTGTAGCAGGAAAAGTGTTAGTGAGTGGCACACCATTGTGGGCTAACGGAAGGACTGGTCCCACAATACAATTAGTGTAGGGGTCATAACAAAATCTTTCTTGAATCCTAGTGCCATCTTCAGAAATAGACACTTTTAATGGCAGATTATTAGCCACAAGGAACTCTTTTAACTCTTGAAATCTGAAAACACCTTCAATGATAGGTTTTGAAGACTCCTTCAGTGCCCTTTCCAATGTACTGATACAAGGTAAAGATTTTGGAAGATTTGCTCGCAGAAACTCATACAGACCTCGACCACCAACAATAAATAAATATAGAGAGAAAAGTTTAACATCCTCTTCATACCGCTGACCATGGTTTTTTTTTTTCAGAATTTTGAATAGCTGTGTTCATTAAAGTTCTTAGCAAGAATGACATGTTTACTTCTCCACTTGAAGATTTACCAAAGGACAACTCATCACACCGCGCAGTCAGTGAATCAATCATGTCTTGGTTGGATTTTAGGGTAATTTCAATTTCATTTAGCACTGGAAAGTAACATGTAATGCGAGATTGTCCTTCGATGTGTTTTCCTAGAGCCATTTTTCTTCTATGATCACGACTGTTACTTTCCTTAGCTGAGAAGTCAGAAATGTCCAATTCTATTGGGGCATAGTTCCCTTGATTGCTGTTTGTACCATGCCCCCTTATTAAAAATTTTCAATAGCTAAAAAGAAAACCCAACATTATAGTACTGACACTATACCTTTCTTAGACACAGTTCAAGCGCTCTCATTCATACCAGCTTGTTTAAGTGATGTCTTTGGTGCTCCACTTTGCAAGCTATTGATATTGCCTGGAAAAAAAAGGAACATTACTGACATGTTTTGAGTTCAAAAATCAACCTCTTCAGTTTTATTAGTGCAATAACAAATTGCCTACCTGACTGTTCTAGGGATTCCACATTAAATGTTGGAGATGATTGTGGCTGAATGTTCTCTGACTGCGATCCATTAACTGAAATATTTTCTCCAACGGCTTCACGGTCTATTTAGAAGAAAAAATATAACATGTTTTGAGTTTAATACTCCTGTGAAGCGGAACAAGGGGTTGAGTCCAAAACCCAAACTTTTCATGAAATTGAAAAAAAATATTTGCACGCAACTTTTCATAAATGTTATAATGATATTAAAATACAATCCCATGTAGAATATTACTGCCTTTATGATTTTTTCAGTGTCATGCTTGGACGTTGAAATACAGGACTTGACTCCTTTTACCATCAACGACGTAACAAAGCAAGTCAACTTGACTCTTTTTACTTGTTGAGACTTTAAGAGTTCAGTCATTGAAAACTTGGAAAAAAGAGTTAAGTCTACTTAACTTTGTTGATGAGAAGATGCATAAAGAGTCAAGTCACCTTGCCCCCTTATGCCATTCTGAAAAAAGGAGCTCAGTTGTTCTATGCTAATATGTCATTTTTTACTCTTCTTGAATCATTAAGTGAATTGAAGAAAAAATATGAAGACAATAGTAGTGAATCCTCATTAATAATTTTCTGTTTAAACTGAGGTATAATATAGATAACAACCAGGTCTAAACTCAAAATTTAATGCAAAGGATACTCTGTAAGCTTCAGAGAAAACAAAGAAATAATAGAAATCCTTGCATCAACTTCTAATCTGGCACTTAGTTTTGTAGTGCCACTAGAGAATAAAAAGAAATATGCTTGCTATGTTTTTTTTGCAAAAGGGGATAAGTTGACATAACTTTTTTTTTTTTAATCTCAATCAAATAGAGTCAAGTCCACTTAACTCATTTTGTTCATTTGAAATTTTTAAGCCTTTTGAGATAAGTTGACTCACCTCCTTTTGCTGCCAACAAATGTTCTTTAAAAAGGGGGTATGTCGACTTATCTCCCATTACCAACCCTTATATCTCCCAACCTATGGGGTACTTTGCTGTAATATTTTGAGGGTAGAAGCAGCCTATGATTGACTATAATATGGCATAAAAATCTCATTTTGGGGCTAAGTCAACTTATTCCCTTGTTCCGCTTCACAGCAAATCATTTAATGATTTATTACAGCCATAACTAACAAACTGTTTACCTGACTGTTCCTCAGATTCCACATTAGTAGTTTGTGATGATCCTGGCTTAAAGTTCTCTGACTGCGCTTCATCAACTGAAATATTTTCTCCAATGGTTTCACTACCTAAGAAAGAAAAAAAATGAAAGTATGGCTGAAATGTTTTGTTAGAGCCATAAATAACAAACTGCTTACCTGGCTGTTCCTTGGACTCCACATTTACGTTAGAAGTTTGTGATGATTGTGACAAAATCTCAGACAGCTGACCATCAACAAGCTCTGAATCTTCTTCTTCATATTGACTATTTGAGCAGGTAAGAGATCGAGATAGATGTGTTTGATTTTTAATGTCACCGTTTGAAACATGTTGTTTAAGATGCCTGTGCATGTTGGATGTAATCCAATAACCAGCACGATTATAGGTACAGGTCTGATACTTCTTGCAGAATGGACATGACACTTTTGCAGACATGGTTGCTGACTGCTTGCTCTCAGAGTTATTACCTGCACAATTTTCAACTAGCTCTACAGTTTTAATTTCTACCTGCAAACGTGGGAGAGCTTTGATAACCTCCTTTGGAAAGTCTTTCTTTGAGCAGTAATCATTAATAAGCTTCTTAATTTTCATTATTTCCTTAGGGGTGTCAAAGCAGACAACCGTATCAACAGCCTTTTTCTTTGTTGCAGGTTCCTCTGAAGCATGTCCACCTGACATAGTTGAATTGCTGCTAGGTCTCTTCTTAAAAAGGGGGTAGATACTAACTTTACCTAATGCCACTTTTGGTTCTGCAAAATTCTGCTTTACGAATTCAGCAATACTTAAGATAAGTTCTCTTTCTCCAGGTTGGAAACAAAAGTGATGCCTATGTTTGACAGGACCTAAATATAGTTGGAGGTCTGCTTCGTCAATTCTGGTGAGTAATCCATCTCCTTTGATAAAACACTCCATGCTGTTAATACTCTCATTTGTAATTTTTTTCAGGGTGTGGTAAGACTTGTACCCACACACATCAAAAATTCGTAGAATGTGGTGATCAATTTGACACTTCATATTTCTCATGAGGTCTTTCCATAGAGGGTTATCATTATGAAATTTGGTATGAAACAAAAATGGGTTTGTAAATGTGGAATGTTTGATTCAGTTTTAATATGAGACTAAAATTGGCACACCAGGTAAGGAAATACTGCGTACAAAAGTTAAAGTAGAAAAAGATAGGATACGAAAAACCGATAAACAATACCTCTTTTACCTCTGCAGTTAGAGGGTTTCCAGACACACATTCCTGACCTTGGCTGTGATTTCCTTCTGAATTTTCAGTCATGATGATAGCAACCTGTGAACAACAATAATCATTTTATTTTCTTGTAAACTTTACCGTTGTGGAACGGTTTAAATGACTATCAACATACCTGAAATGCCAAAATAAAGAATTCACATCTTAATCTGACTTGAAGAGGATGAAGTAAAATAAATGAAAACCTGAACAAAAAGAGTACATCTCAATGTTTTAGCATACAGGACTCAATAAAATTTGCTATGTACTGAAATTAAACTTTGGATGCTTTGAAACAAATGTGTTAAAAGCACTAGAGACTATAGAATTTCAAAGATATTTCTAAGAAAATATCAGTAAGTATATATAATTTATAAATATCTGTCGAATTTCTGTCCCACAGCACAACTCAAATTGAGAAAGGGAAAATAAACAAACCTGTCATATACAGATGTGAGGTTAGGTGGGTCATGGATCTAATCAAACTATAGCCCGAGGCCGAGGCCCCTCGGGCAATTCTCTGCACTTACGTACCTGGAACCAGAAAACACTAAAAAGCGACGCTTAGAAATGTATCATAATTTAACGAGAGCACATAAACACTTCGGACTGCTCAAGACCTAAGCAGCCAGAAAACAAAGACCTCTAGGGCTTTGCCTTCATAGAGCCTGACGAACCAGCATCGTTTACCGAAACTTAATGTAAGCAGATATATAAAATCAAGAAAGCACTTCAAGATTATTTCTGTTAGATAATTATCGTCACACGAGAAACTCACCTAAATCTTACAAGTACACTCCGCTGAAGAACCGGCTCAACGTCCACTAACACTGAACTCCAACTGCTCAGATCCCGAAGTCCCGAAGTCAAGCCTGTAGTCGTTCGGGTTCCGACTTCCAACCTCGGGTCTGACGATCCCGACGACACAGCTAGCGCGAATTATGAAAGTAAGCACCTACTCTTCCGAAGTTTTAGGGCGATTTACAACGCATGTGTCCAAAAAGTACAGAATAAAAGCTGGTTTATGAGAACTGATTGAAAATGAAGTAATGTGACTAACAGAGTAAATTTGACGAAAAGTGACTAAAATTGAGTAAAAATGACGAAAAGTGACTAAATTTGAGTAAAAATGACGAAAAGTGACTAAAATTGATTAAATATGACTAAAAGTGATGAAAACATGACGAAATGACGGAATAACGACTAAATGACTAAAAATGACTGAAAATGATGAAAATTGACTGAAAATGACTTAAAGTGACGAAAAAAATGATGAAATTTACAGTTGTACATGACTAAACGGAGTGAAGGACCCCTTGGGCTGCTCCCGTGCTGGACTCCCGTCTTGACGGCCTGATTGCGGCCGTTAACCAGGTGGTGGCCCGCCCTGCAGCTCCTGCACCAGACCGTGAGCCGGCTCGCGCGGACCCTGCCTCCGCCCCCGCCCCCGGCCGAGGCGCCACGAGAGCGGTCTGTAACAGATGTCACAGACCGGGCCACTTCGCACGCGAGTGCCCCAATCCTCTGGAGAGGCGCGAGCCGTTCCGGCGGGATGAGCGGCGAGACGACCACCGAGGTGCCCGCCGAGACGACCGGCGTGATGGCTGCCGTGACCGCAGCCCTCGCCGTGACCGGAGCCGCAGCTCTGACTGGTTCTGACAGGACGCGGCGTCCTGCTGCCGCCGCCTCCGCGGCGTCCGCCCAGTGCCGTGGTCGCAGCCGCCGCCCCCGCCCCGAGGAAGGCGGGAAGCTGGCAGCCGCACCTGCTGATGAGGGCGCCGACCCAGGTCGAGCTCCCGCCCTTCTCAACGGCAACGGTCCCCGCCTCGCTGCCCGCGGCGGACGTCCTTGACGAGCCCCTGCATGTGTCCTGGTAAGAGCCGTCATTGGGGCCCAAGGGCCTTCATCGGGGCCAGTGAGCCGCATCGGGGCCAGTGAGCCGTCATGGGGGCCAGTGAGCCGAATCGGGGCCAGTGAGCCGTCATCAGGGCCAGTGAGCCGTCATCGGGGCCAGTGAGCCGTCATCGGGGCCAGTGAGCCGCATCGGGGCCAGTGAGCCGTCATCGGGGCCAATGAGCCGCTTCGGGGCCAGTCAGCCGACATCGGGGCCAGTGAGCCGCATCGGGGCCAGTGAGCCGCAACGGGGCCAGTGGGCCGTCATCAGAGCCCGTGGGCAGCATTGTGTCCGCCGACCTTGCAGGGTTCATCGACGGGACTGCTCCCCGCCCTGGCCTGCTGCTGGCCCCTGACCGGGGCCTGCCTCACTGCGTGGAGGTCCCGTGGCAGCTGGTGCCCTGCCTGCGCATCGACGTCGACGTCGCCCTGTCCAACTGGACGCCGGCATGTCAGGTAGGAGTTGCAGCGGTGCGGACACGCCGTCGCCGTCCTCAAAGCGCCGCCGTCAGCTGCCTGCCGACGCGCCGCCCCCGCCCGACCTCCAGAAGCTGGAGGACACCTGGGTCATTCCACGCCAAGTCACCGCACACCCCGAATTTCATAGTAAGGGATTTTGGTGGTTGTGTCAAAAACTCACTTACTGGGTCCCCCTGACCCCTCCTGTAACGGGATTTCGCCGAAAAAAATTTTGCCTGGCTATGGCAAATTTTTTCATTTTCATTAAAAGTGTTATTTTCCAATAACTCAAAGTGGAGGGGTAGATGGCTTGAGAGGGTTCAACTGGGGATTTTCTGTTGGTAAAACACCTCCTGATGAAAATAAGGTAGCATAAGCATAGGTTCAGAGTCCAAAGTTGGGAGCCAGGCCCCAAAAACTTTTAAAAAAGTGTGCAAATTTCAGTTTTTATTTTTTAGCCAAAAATGCTGGTCTGAGAAAATTGATGAAACTTGGCTCAAAGTTGTCTAAACATGAGACAGACATCCCATAATTTTCTTATTTGTGGCCCGGCACTCCTTCCCTGTATCGTGCTCAAAAAATATTCAAAACAGCTTACGATTTCTTCGTAAAACAGCTTTGCTCAGAAATGTGTCATTAAATTGATCTAAAACTGTTCATATCAGTTACCTTTACATAAGAAATACATCACTTTATGTTTCCATCCTTGTCCCAAACCTCTTTCACTGCATTACGACATAAATATAGAAAAATATTTAACAATATTCGACAGTTTGTTTCAAAACTTGTATTATGGTAAATTTTGGCCTTAGATGGATACAAGACTATGAAAAAAGGTTGTAACTAGTGCTCCCACTTCAAATGGATCAGTAGCCTACTCCACATTCCCTCAATTTAAAATATTAACACTCTTGAATGGAATATTAAAATCATACATCTCTGTGTCAACAACCAGGTGCTTATGTGACAACTAGCATTTCAACAGAAACACTTAAAATGAAAAGACCAAATGCTTTCAGATTAATCAATAACCCTGAGTGATAACATATCACCCACTTTTTACTCGTTCTTTACCGTTTCGCCCCGTTTAGTTGTAAATGTGTGAGGTACAAAGAACGAGTATTGTGCTTGGTCACACCCAATTTAGAAACATGGATTCATCTCTTTAATCATAGTACACACATCCATGACTATATACTTATTTTAAACGGCATATCGAACTGAATATTTGATAATAGAAGTTTTTTTCAGTTATGAGGAACAAGAAACATTACATTAAATTAAAATTCTAAGTGTTGGCAAGGACTTTGGTGCACTTCATCATTATCTTATTCTCTTATGTGTAGTGAATTCAGATGTTGATGGATTCTTAGTTTTAACTCAGTAAAATCCTTCGCATTTTAGAAGAAATGCTCTTTTGCTGTTAAAGACATTCTCAAAATATTTCAGAAAAACAATTAGAGGGTTGCGGTATGAATCAGGGAACGACCGCGGAATCGCCATCGCCGCGCCGGTAGGTTAGGTTAGGGGGCTTAGATGCGGGGGAGGCTTACATTCAGACCATTACGGTAGATACTGCACATAAGAAAACCTTTAACTGAAAATGATACTTACCAAATTATTAACACCTTTTCATACCTAATTATTCTTTATGCTTATTAAAATGAATCCAAGTCTCTAAATTAAGTGACACCACAGCCATATTCTTGATTTTTATCTCCTACTTTTGGTAAAGAACGAGTTAAATGTTTATATACCAAAGCACTTTGGTATATACTTGGCTTCTTGTTTATTTTA
The DNA here is from genome assembly GCA_029379305.1 of Frankliniella fusca. Taxonomy (NCBI): domain Eukaryota; kingdom Metazoa; phylum Arthropoda; class Insecta; order Thysanoptera; family Thripidae; genus Frankliniella; species Frankliniella fusca. The sequence goes on from JAHWGI010000268.1 coordinate 160,021, forward strand.
AGTACCTTAAACATTGAAAGAAACAGCACAAAAAACATTCTTTTTCTTTTAAAATTTGTACTGAAAAATACTTCTTAAAAATCAGATGAGAGAGTAAGCAGAAAGAGCAAAAGAAATCTGCTATTGGATGGAGTAATGCAGTACTTTACTCATTTAACCTAAATTTAGAAGGAAAACAATTATTGGTTTGTGTATAAAGTAAGTTTGACAAGAATTACTGCACATTTCTACATACCTCTGGAAACAGTGTGTTGCCAATTTACTTTAACTATGTCATTATTTGAAAGTTCATAATTTCCATTTCTTAATACAGGGTTAACAACTGCAAGAATTTCTTCACAAGTGAATGGAATTTGCTCTTCTTCATTTTCTTTCCAAGTGCTCACATTAATTTTTCTGTACAAAGAAACCAATACTTCTTCAACACTTTCATCACAGAACTGGATTTCTCCTAAAATCCACTGATCATTATCTTTCACAGCAACATATTGGGCTTCCATAATTTCATTCCAAGTTGGTACAATCCGGATCCTTTATTCTACAGGTACAATTTGATAATCAGGCGAAGAAGAGTAATGTTTAGCTTTAATTTGACTTCTGCAGATTGTTTCCAATGCATGCTGGGAACGCATATTTGGTAATGCCATGGCTCGAGAAAATCTCTCCTTGAGAAAGATTAATGCAGCTTCTACTTCTTGTGTGGTTACATATACTGTAGCAACACCAGTCATTTTTCTTTGGCACCATTCAAAAAATTCTGCAGGATTACGGATAAGTTCTTTTCGAAGACTAGCCAAGTACGCATTCCTTTTCAGGGTTCCACCAAGACCATCACAAGGGCCCTTTCCATGTGAGGTGCCAAAATAATGCCATTCTGCATCTGGTCCAAAATCTTCCTTATGATAAGCCAGATTGAGTGCATTAAATTTATTTTTGTACTGTTGTGCAGCACCATCAGAGAAATAAATTATTTTGTTGATGTTGTTTACTTTTGATTTGATAAATGAAATGAATTCCTTTTGGAAAGCATAAACAGCATTTATGTGGTGCTTCATGTAATCAGAAATTACTGCAAAACTCAGAGACTTTATTTCACCACTTTCATCCTTATAATATGAGACAAAAGGATGAATAGTAACTTGATCATTTTTCAAGTAGTAGCTCTGGACTGCATCCTGTATAATGAAAGTGTAATTTTCAGCAAAGTCACATACACACTGATAATCCAAGTGTTCAACCCTTCAACACTTTAAAGTGTTCAAATACCCTTTAAACAAATGAAAGTGTTCAACAGAGTTGTTGTGCACTTCCAAGTGTTCAACTCAGAAGTTGTGCACTTGTAAGTGTTCAACTCCCCAGTTGCACACTTCCCGAATACATTGCGTCCAAGCTAAGGAAGTGTGTAACTAGGGAGTTGAACACTTTTAAGTGCACAACTTCTGAGTTGAACACTTGTTAGTGTACATCAACTCCGTTGAACACATTTATATGTTTAAATGGTATTTGAACACTTTAAAGTGTTGAAGGGTTGAACACTTGGATTATCAGTGCAGTTAATACTTCACCATCTTTCAAATTATTTTTCATTTCCTTGAAAAATTTTGATTGTTGTTTGGATATAAAATGATGTTGAAGAAGTTTCTTTAGTTGTTCTATTAAAGTTTCCAAATAATCATCTGTATCTTTTATAGTTGTTTCCAAACAGCACCTGTCTGTGGAGGCCCACTGCTCATAAACAACCCTGTCAACCATATTTTCTTCAAGAATGTTCTTTTATTTGATTTCTAAAGCCTTAGTGCCTGGACAAGAAGGACAACAGCTTTGTAGATAGCAGGCAGGTGTTGCAGGATCACAAACTGTAGCCTGGAGAAAATCTTGGTAAGTCTTCAAAGTTCCATCATATTTGGAAAAATTTCCAGCCTCCACTAACAGTTTGAAATTCTGATGGTACTTGCAAACACAGACAGAGTGGGTACCAGAAGACCCTGCTAGTACACAATGCTTAGGCCGAAGGGATGCAAATTTTGAAAATGAAATAGAAACATCAGGATACTCTTTCTTGAAATGTTTAAAAAGTTCTTGTAATGTATTTAAAATTAGTCTCTTCTGTTTGAGTGCCCGTTCTCCATCAACCTTCACACTAACACAATCTTTCATTCCAGGCATTTGACGGCTGCTTATATCATCCAGTTCATAAAACTTGGTAACGATATCTACAACAGTTTGTGGCAGAGACCGACCTTTTCTTTGAGATAGAGTTGGAAGAATACCATCCTGCTCTGACATCAGTTGCACTGTTTTTCTAACAATATGTTCTGTAGCTCCCACTGATTTGAATTCTTCTTCAACTCTTCTTTGGGACATTGAAACGAGAGCAATAGACAATACTGCTACTTTCACTGAATAATATTCACTTTTCATGTACTTTTCTTTTAATGCAGCAAGGGTTTTGGTAAAGAATTCTTCTTCAAATGGAACAGGAATATTGGCTCCAGCCTTCTCCATCAAACTTTCAAATTTTTCATCTATTCTCCTTAATTTAGCATTTCCATAAGTGGTTTCAAGGGATAGTTTCCTCTTGTTAACCGGTGAAACATTTAAGACTTGAAGAGAAGCGTTGATCAAACCCAGTGCAGCATCCTGCTCATTCGGCACAAATGTTGGGTCTTCGCTACTGCTGCCAGCAGGATCAGTTGACAGTGTTCTATTAATGAATGCTTCGTCATCAGCAAATAAATCTTGAGATACTTCAGCTGATTTTGGGGCGGCAAAGAGATCTTGAGACTCTTCTACTGATTTTGATCCAGTAGAGACAGGGCTAATACTTTTAGAACTTGGATATCTACTAGGCCTGAAAAATAAAAAAACGATGAATTGATTAAGTCATTCAATGCAGGAAAAAGACCGCAAAAAATTAAAATAAATGTTACCCAGCTAAAAGTTCCTCTCCTTCACATTCCAGAGAAGGCTTACTGCCAACATTTTCTGTACATTCTGACCTAAAAAAGAAAAGTTTTCTATTCAACAACTGATTTAGTAAAGGAAAAGATATTTTAAACAATTATAAATAAACCTTACCCTTCTAAAAGTTCCTTAGGAAAAGAACCGTGACCAGACAGAACATTTTCTATGCTGCCTGCCTGTTGCAGAATAATTGATGTCATGTCAACAGGACCCTGTGAAATACTTTGAGAGCTTGTGGATGACTGAGAACTGTCGACTTGTTTGAAATCTGGGAGTTTAACTTGATCTAGCAGTGGATTTAGTCTCTCATTGCACCGTTTACATAACTTCTGTCCAGGAATCAGCTCTTTGATTTGAGGCACTTGTTTGCTTTTCAGGTGCATGTTGATGGAGACTATATTAAACTTGACTGAAGCAACATTTTTGTTGTGGGTCCCGAATGGATTGCAGCATGACGTCTGACGCAGCTCAAAAAAATCAAGAAACTTAGTTTTGTGCCTCTGACAGATAGATTTAGCTTTGATTCCGGATCTTATTTCTAAAAGTTGCCTTTGGTCATAGGTTAGTTCGCAACATGGCTGAACATGGCCAGCACAATCCCCGTCGACTCCAAAAGAACACAACCTGTGAGATGAAGTCAGGATTTTATGTAGAAAAAGGATTCTAAAGCCATGCTTGAAGATACCAAAAAGTGATTACCCCTTGTAACTTTCACGATCCATTGTGATTGTGATACGTCCAGAGATAGCAACGACAGAAAATGGCGAACTAAACCAAAACACTGTACTGTACAGTACAGTACACCCTACGGAACAAGACCGAACCGGACTAATTGTCCCACTGTAAGAAAAATTTATGTTTGAAATAGGGATGTCAATTCGAAACCAAATCTCGAATATTCGATATTCGACTATTCGAAAATCGATTATTCGAATAGGCTTTGATATTCGGCGCCAACATTCGAATATATTCGAATATATTCGAAAATAAATCGGAAAACTGTTAGCTTTAAAATAATCGAAAAAAATTTAAAAAATTGAAAGGAGCGTAAAACCAATAAAATTTTAAATAAATGTAACCAATTACCATCATGGTGCTAAATTGAGATGAAAAGTAAGACTAACATGTGAGTTTAGGTCGCTAGGACACATGTAGGATCGAATAAAACGCAATTTTAGTACAACAAAAGGATTTATAAATCTGAATATTAATTTATTAAGAAGTCTCAATATTATGACTAGTGGCTTTTAACTAGATTAAATAGATTGACTAGCCTCTTGTTTCAGTAGTCATTAAGAACTAAAACTTTGACACAACCTTCGAACCAGCAGCAGTCGAGTAAAGATGAATCCGCAATACTGCTCATAGCTCATGTGCTCATGCAGCCCATAAGTTCCTCTCATTTCTGAATGCGGAGTGTAAAAAGGCAAACTTGGGAACTTATTTGGTTGAATGGCCTCTTCGAAATATATTAAATTTCTACTTTCACCAAAAACATATAGGTGAATGCGAGGAACTTATGAGCCACATAAGCGCATGGGTGCATCAGCCAAGAGCAGTATTGTGGATTCACCTTTAGTGCCATCGCCCTTGCCCTCAGCAGCGAAGCGTATTATTATATCACTGGTTTTCGGGTCTCTACTGCGTTTCTCTACTCATTGCTGAAATTGTCGAATATTCGCGGGAACTATTCGAATATCCGAATATTCGAAACATCGATATTCGAAGTCGAATATCGTCGTATTCGAAATCGATTATTCGAATATATTCGATATTTGACTTCGAATTTAACATCCCTAGTTTGAAACCGAGGAGTAGTTACTAGCACTATTTCTCATATTGCCTTTAGAAATACAAACAAAGAATCGTCTGCAATCGTGTCTTGAGTTAACGACAATAAATAATAACGAACAAATCGCAATTTACAGTAATTCTTAGCCTATTGCTAGTGCCTATTGTTAGTGCTAAATAGAATTCATTATGATATGACGCAGTTTAAATCGCTCCTGAAAGTAAAGGTACTCAGAGTAAACTTGCACTTTAAAGATTTTAAAGTAGGTTATATGTCATCACTCAGGGTTATTGATTAATCTGAAAGCATTTGGTCTTTTCATTTTAAGTGTTTCTGTTGAAATGCTAGTTGTCACATAAGCACCTGGTTGTTGACACAGAGATGTATGATTTTAATATTCCATTCAAGAGTGTTAATATTTTAAATTGAGGGAATGTGGAGTAGGCTACTGATCCATTTGAAGTGGGAGCACTAGTTACAACCTTTTTTCATAGTTTTGTATCCATCTAAGGCCAAAATTTACCATAATACAAGTTTTGAAACAAACTGTCGAATATTGTTAAATATTTTTCTATATTTATGTCGTAATGCAGTGAAAGAGGTTTGGGACAAGGATGGAAACATAAAGGGATGTATTTCTTATGTAAAGGTAACTGATATGAACAGTTTTAGATCAATTTAATGACACATTTCTGAGCAAAGCTGTTTTACGAAGAAATCGTAAGCTGTTTTGAATATTTTTTGAGCACGATACAGGGAAGGAGTGCCGGGCCACAAATAAGAAAATTATGGGATGTTTGTCTCATGTTTAGACTGGTAAAACAAATGTTTAGTTCTATACATCAAATGGTGTTTAGTTCCAAATGTTCAAAAACTAAACACCTACTGGTGTTTAGTGGAATTTACTAAACATCAGTTGATGTCTAGTTGGTCCAACTATACACCATCAGGTGTTTAGTTTTTGAACATTTGGAACTAAACACCAATTGGTGTATAGAACTAAACATTTCTTTTACCAGTGTAGACAACTTTGAGCCAAGTTTCATCAATTTTCTCAGACCAGCATTTTTGGCTAAAAAATAAAAACTGAAATTTGCACACTTTTTTAAAAGTTTTTGGGGCCTGGCTCCCAACTTTGGACTCTGAACCTATGCTTATGCTACCTTATTTTCATCAGGAGGTGTTTTACCAACAGAAAATCCCCAGTTGAACCCTCTCAAGCCATCTATCCCTCCACTTTGAATTATTGGAAAATAACACTTTTAATGAAAATGAAAAAATTTGCCATAGCCAGGCAAAATTTTTTTCGGCGAGATCCCGTTACAGGAGGGGTCAGGGGGACCCAGTAAGTGAGTTTTTGACACAACCACCAAAATCCCTTACTATGAAATTCGGGGTGTGCGGTGACTTGGCGTGGAATGACCCACCTGCGAGGACTTCAGCCACGAGCGTGGTCAGGTCGCCGCCCTTCTCCCGCGGCCCTACCGTCTCCCCTCCACGGCGCGACGCTGCTCGGCCCCCGTGATGCGCCGCCCTCCCCGGCTGGGCCGGACAACAATCGTCACGTCACCCAGCAGTCACCTGCGCGAGGTGCGTACGCCGTGCTGCTCGTTCTTATCTCTGCAGTCAACATGGACGGCGCCCACCCCGCGGAGGTCCGGGTCACGTACTGCTGGGTCAACCCGGACGGCACCTGCGGCACCTCCGTCGAGACGATCAACCCCTGCTGGCCGCGTCATCGGGGAAGGGACAGACGAGGCGCTGGAGGCGCCGCCCGCACGCGCGCCGGTCCACGCCCGGCTGGGCACGCTGCCGCCGCCGCCAGCACCACGGGCGAAGGTGCATTCCCGGCTGGGCTGGAGCCCCGCCACCCCCAGGCAGGCCCGCTCGCCGGTCCGCGCGCCTGGTTGTGCGCCTGCGCGGGATCCGCCTGCTGCTGCGCGGCGAGTACCTTCGGTGCCGGACACGCCTCGCCGCCGGAACCGCGGTCTCCGGAGCCGCCGTCGCCGCGGGGGCTCACCGGCCCCGCGCCAGCGGGCTGCGACCGCCGGGCCTGCTCACCAGCAGCCCCCACCACAGCGCCGGGTCCAGTGCCGTCAGAGCCATGGAGTGGGCGCCTGCAGGCGCCGGCGAGGTCCCTTTTGCTCAGTCCGTCCCCAGCCTAGTCCTGGACACAACTTGCCCACATTGCCCTTCTGCCTGCTCGCTCACCGCCATCATCTACATCCTCGAGTTTTTCCTCCGGAGGCCAGTCTACGGGCTGGACGGCGAGGAAACCAGAGGAAACGCGCTGAGTTAATTCTGGCGAGAATTGAGGAGTGCAGCTAAGAAGTGTGAAATTTGTGATGCCTTTTTATTACACTTTGGCAGCTCCGGCCGCCTTTCCCCAGTCCAAAAATCCCATGGACACCATGGAATTCCATGATCTCTTTTCCATGGAGAGAGGTCTGTTTTCCATGTAAGATGCATCATATTCCATGTGGTGTCTGTTTCCATGGGCGTTCTACCATGGAAAAGTGTTTTCCTTGGAATAAGATTCCATGGAATATCGCTTTCCATGTGAGGACTCCAAGGAAAATTTCTTACCATGGGTAAAGGCTCCATGGAAAAATGATTGCCATGCGAGAGGACTTCATGGAACGGTTGTCTTTCCATGGGGTGACCTATCCCATTGGGCACTTGCCTATCTTTACCATGGAAACAATTTCCCATGAAAATTAAAAGGGCTGTAAAATCTATAATTATTGGAATTTCGATCTGAAATTTGGTATGTAGCATCTACGATGAATTTTAGTAGGGCCATTTAAATTTCATTCAAATCTGAGAACTTTTTTCTGGCAACTCGAAAACGGCTTGAGCTAGGCAAAAACGGCCACCTGATTTGGCTCCGCCTCGTTTCCGACGCCCTATTTCCGTGTTTCGTTTATTTCGATCAGTCTTCTCTTTGTCGTTTTGTGGACTTAAACAATTTGTTATTAATCCATGGAGTTAGTGCTCTATTCCATAGAGAAGGTCAGCTGCCAAGGAACCTTATTTCCATGGAAAGTACCTCACATGGAAGTGGGCAAAAACTACATGGAAAGTTATCCTCCATGGGGAAATGTCTCCCATGACATTCCTTGATGTCCCATGGCTCATGGGAACGATCATGGGATTTCTGGACTAGGCCTGTGCGATGATCGGAAATCATCGTAATCGGTCGATGACTGCGATCATCGCGATTCTTGTCGATGCCGATGCGCCTGCATCGACCATCGATTTGCTACCCGATTAATCGTTTTAGTTCGATTAATCGTTTATTTCCGATTAATCGGATTATTCCAATTAATCGATTAAATCTGATCAACTTTTAAGTACTGTTGACTTTGATTTATTGAGTGATAAACCGATGACATGAGTGCAACAATTTATCGTAAATTCGAAGAAAGTTGACTGTTTAATACTTAAAACTGGATTAAACTATTTTATTTTGTACGAAGTATTACAAAAAATGTGTCGAAATAGTTTTAATCTCTCTCAGGTAATCGGATAATAATCGGTCATCGACAATCATCGAATAGTCGTTTCAAACATGGTCATCGGTTAGGTCCACATCGATGATCGATGTTGGTCATCGGAATCGACATGTCAAAATTCATCGTCGATGGCCAGAAATATCGATGACGATTTCGATTAATCGAACAATCGCACAGGCCTATTCTGTACTGGGTCACTGGTGCGTTTGCCGCGTCTCCCTGCCACCTGATTCGTGACTTCTTCCCCCTCCACCTGTCCTACCGCCCCCATCCCTCTTCCACCTGGCGTCCGGACTGTTGGTGAAACTCCGCGCTCGCAGCCGCCTTCCCTCCACTCATTCCCCTGGGCCTGTACCGGTCCACGCTGCGACAATAACCCTTGCTTCGGCTCCCCAACATCACTTCCGCGCTCGTATGTGATTTTACGGAATGCCGAGTCGAGCTGGTTTTCCTCTGCGAGGTTTTCCCCGCTCTTAGACACCAAATGGTGGGCTCGCGCCATTCAGGCTTGCCGTACCCGGAGAGGGATGGAGTGTGGTAATTATGGTTTCTCTCTCGCGTAACGCTCTCACTCGCACCACTGCCCTCCAGACCTCTCTCGCGGGCACCGATTGTCGGTCCGGTTGCCAGGGTCCCTCGGCTAGCGCCCTAGGTTTGTTAGTCAGTCGAATTAGAGCTGTCACTGCGAGCAGACGTGCTGGTGTCTCTCTTCTTCCACCCCTACTCCCAGATCATCCGCAGCTCCCTGAGCTCTCCCACAAGGCCGAGATCACAACACTATCCTATTTTACTATCACCCTCTTCAGTTATAGAAACATTTGTCAATAAATACTAAGCAAAGATTAACATTGCACAATTATTAAGAATGAATAAGTCTTCAAAGTGATCAAAGAGATCAGTAAGAAACTCAAAGTCAATTATTTTACCACCAGCCACATCAATTAGAGGCTCACTCATAATCCAATGAGAAGGAACAAACTAAAGCATAGAGCCTTAAAACCGAGGGGTAAATAACTCCGAAGTTTGATGTACACCACTAATTCAAAATTCACACTAACACTAATTCAAACTAATTCACGCGAATTCAAAACTAATTCACGCGAATTCAAAACTAATTCACGCGAATTCAAAACGAATTCAAAACAAATTCAAGCGAATTCAAAACGAATTCAAGTAAATTCACAACAAATTCACAATAATTTCAAAAAACTTCGCAATAAATTCAAAAAATTCAAAGATAATTCAAAACGAATTCAATTTATTTCAGACAAATTTAATTCAAATTCAAGAAATTTGTACACCGAATTCAGAGTTGTTTACCCCTCGCTTAAAACACATTCATTTAAGTATTTAGTAATCATATACATGTTATAATATATGAGCACTAACACTGAATAATTTGATTAGATTATGTACAAAACAATATCAGTATTTATGCACTGAATGTATGAATACTGACAAAGAATCATGGTAAACTTTGGTAAGTAGGGTAGCCGTTATCACTTAGCTGCTGCTGTGGAGGTTGTTGCGGCTGTGGCTGCTGCTGCTGCTGCCAGTTCCATGATTGCCAAGCTTGCCAAGATGGGTAGTAGTCCTGATGGTTCCATTGATTGATGTGGTTGGGTTCAGTGGGAAGAGGGGGACCAATTGGACCAGATGCCCAAACTTTAACACTTGATGGGCTCTTCCCAGCAGAAGGTGATTCGTCTGGAGTTGCATCTGGCAAAGGGCGAATGCCAGTATCACTATGATCGGAGTCCTCCTCACCAGCTGATATGTCTGACACACTGTCAACTCTCAAACGCTTGAACGGTGACCTAGAAACCACCTGAAAAAAAATATATATATTTGATTAGAAAATAAAATAATGAACCAGTTTTGAATTAATGGTCCCACCCACAAAGGCAAAACAATAATGCTATGAAAATAGCAAGGCAACATTAAAATAAATAGTGGTGCTTTTAAAATTTGTAATGACTAAAAATGTCTTGCAAACTAAAGATAGTAATTTATAAAAAGTTATTAGAAATCTCACCTTACATGTCTTCTGAGCCTTTTCCTTCTTCTCTGTAGAGGGACAAACAGGACCCTTTGCTCTCCACTCAGGAGCCCTCTAATTGATTGACTGAACCACATCACTAAACTTCATGCGTTTCTGAGGGTCGACATTGTAGTTGACAAAGCCTGATGAAAAGAAACAGAATTATTTGGAGTAGATCTTAAAATGAAAATAGAAAAATAGTGCTAAATGTTGAACTCACTAGTAAGTGCTTTTAAAACATTCTCTGCAATGCCATAACTTCCAGGTTTGAGTCCTCTGGCGGTCACATTGAAAGACTGGAAAGCAGTCTTCCCGTACAAACAGTAAAGGGTTTCTCTGATTAGAGAAGAGCTCTTGTTCTTATAATCAACTTTCAGTGAATCTTTATCGGACTGTGCAATGAACACTCCTTTGCCAGAAGATAACTCAACCTGTGAACAAGATAAAGTTCAATAAAGTTAATAAAATGTACCAATTAGCAATTACTCAAAATAAAGACGTTGCTTTTAGTACCTTTTTAACTTTATCTGGAATTGGTAGCAGAGCGAGGTACTTTGTTTCACTCACGTTGCCTTTGTTCTCGAGTAAAAACGTGAGATCCCTCAAAAATTCAAGAGTTGTTGTGGCAACTAGAATAGAAGTTAAAAACAATGTAGACCAAAGTTATGAAAGGTAACAGCAGCAGAAGAATGTAGTCACTTACCATGCTTTTGGACGAAATGGCTGACAGGACATGCACAGCTACTACCCACAACTACCTCATCGCTGTTAACTTCATTCTCGTCATTCTCGTCATCTTCGCCTTCACCGCATTCTGGGATAATACTGTCGGTATGTCCTACAAAATAGTAAAACAAAAATGTAAGAATAAAATTAACCACAGCAATGGTGCTCTTAAACAGATATACAACTCTTAATTACCTGAGTCAGTCGAGAGAGCCTTAAGTAATGCCTGCTTAACAGCACTCGATACTTCTTCGTTAATTTGTGACTGCCCAGCCACATGACACTTGGAACTTCTCTTCCTTTGAAGTGCTGTAGCATTTTTCGCTGCCTGGAGCTCAGCCGGGACGGGCGGTGGCCTCCCAAATGCAGAAGCTATCAGTCTCTCAGATGCAGTGCCATTGCATCCTGATTTACGTTTGCCTTTCGTAGATCTTGATGGCCTACTGTTAGTAACATCAGACCGCTGCTCCTGCTGCTTCCTTATCTCCGAAATGATAACTTCCATTTCTTGGAGCTTTGAGTCCAAAGCATCATCATTATCTGAGCACACGCAATTGTTGAGGTTAGGCCATAGTAAACACACTAAAATAGGTGGCACGAGGATACTCCAAACTAAATACAACAGTTGTTGAGGTTATGACACAGGGCACTTTCAGCACGTGCTACTACCGAAAACACACTCAGCATTGAATGGTACAAATGGCGTTAAATTGTACTCACCAGATACTAGAAGAACTCTTCCCGGGTACCATCGGCCGTCACCACTGAACTTCACTGGGGTTACTGCCCCGACGAATCGAGAACTTTCCGGGACCGACTTAAGAGGCTCGATGCCCACTCTCTTCTCATCCGTCCAGTACACCACTACTTTCACATTTCGACATGACATCGTGAGCGAAACGTAATAAACGCAACGTAACGCACCGCACCGTACCGGCCGGCCGGCAAGGAAGAGTAGTGCAGGCTAAAGCAGCAAAGCACAAGGCTGGACGGCTGGACTAGCCTTGACTGACGAACTCAGAACAGCTGAGTTCAAGATGGCGACTAGTGCCGTGATGATAGCACAAACTCCTTATATTAGCTACCCATCTATTCCGCCAACATCGCGTATTACTATTGGCTGTTATAATCACGTCACTCATAAAGTCGGTCTCGCCTAAGATTAGTCGTGTTGTCCAAACACGTTAAGAGTGGTCAGATCGGTCAGATGTCAGATGCACCATTAAGTTAGACGGACCGTATCTGCACTCCGGATTTAATTGTCTCTGACAATGGCTCACAGTTTACATCTCAGGAGTTTGCTAACTTCCTGAAGAAGAATGGAGTTCGCCATCTCACGTCCCCACCTTGGCACCCAGCATCAAATGGCATGGCAGAGCGCACTGTCCAAACATTCAAGTTGTTCCTTTCTCGCTTTTCAGAAGGAGATATTCACACAAGAGTGGCTCGGTGTTTGAAAGCTATGAGGACCATGCCCCACGCTCCGACTAACCTCTCTGCAGCAGAGGCTTTGTTCGGGCATCGTCTGCCGTCCACCCTCTCAAAGATACATCCGTCGTCAAGAACTTCAGAAAGACCTACCCCTCCGCCTCTTCCCCCAGGTACTCTGGTATGGGCTCTCAAACGTCAGGCTAATTCTGCATCTTGGCTCCCAGGTTCAATCAAGGAACACCAAGGTGGAAGGATATATGTGGTTCTTCTTCACGATGGGTCTCTGCTGCGAGTCTCAGTGGATGAAGTTCAACGCCGCCTCGAAATGCACAGCACAGCTCCTCCCCCTCCACCACCCAAGGAGATGCAACAGGAGGAAGCACAAAAGTCAACCACAGTTCTATCTGAGGAATCCGAGGACAGCTGGACAATCCAGGGGACAGTGCAATCCTCTCAGGCTTCCCAACCACTGCAAGCCATTTTACCACCTCCACCACCAGGATCAACTGCAGAAAGAAGATCCTTAAGCCCTTCTGTCCTTACACCGCAAGGAAGTCCCAGACAGGATCAGGCAGCTGGAAATGGCTCGACAAGCATTAATCGAGGTCGTGGCACCTCTCGTGGAAGACCTGAAGGCAGGAAAGAGACCTGTTCTCATTTATTTAAGGAGCAAGAAACCAGGAGTGGTCGTCGCACCAAGGTACCAGCTCAGTTTGCTGATGCGTGATCATCTCTAAACATGTTCTACTCTTTCTTCTCTGTGATATTTTACAGTTTTAATTTAGTCATTTCTTTTCTGTGATAACATTTATTTATCTTATTGCTGTGTAAAAGTGTTCCTCAAATATTCTCTTTTACTATAGCTTTCATTCTCTGGCAATTAGTTTGCTTCTTATTTGGGCACTTTGACCTCAAGCCTCGTTGCTTTCTTTATTTTTTTTTAAAATAATATTTCAAAGCTTTTGCTTTTTATGTTCACCTCAAGCCTTGTTGCTTCCTTTATTTTTAGCCCGCCCTTCTGCTTTGAAAAAGCTTCAGAGCGGGCTTATGCAATCGATCTGGTGTCTGTCTGTCTGTCTGTTTGTCTGTCTGTCTGTTCCACTCGAAGGAGTTGAGCTAGAGAGTTGAAATTTTTAGGGTATCTTAAGGGTCACTCCTGGACACCGAAACGCCTGGTGCAAATCCTGCCAACCCTCATTAAGGCACTGCAAAAAATTATTAAAGTTTTCACGGAATAAACAAAAAAAAATTCAACTTTTTCCAACCCCGTCGACCCGTACCTCTCCGGAAGCGTCTTTTCGCGTCTAGTTCAATGGTGCACGCCGTTTTACGAAAAAATGGACCCAGCTCGCGACTACACTGTAAAAAGCACCCGTAATTGGGCCAATTTTCAACTTTTCTCAACCCCGTCGACCCGTACATCCCCGGAAGCGTCTTTTCGCGTCCAGTTCATTAGCGCCCACCATTTTTCGATAAAAAAGACCCAACTCGCGACTACACTGTAAAGAGCACCCAAAATTGACCCACTTTTCAACTTTTACGAACCCCATCGACCCGCACCTCTCTAGAACCGTCTTTTCGAGCGCAATTCAGTGGGGCCAACCTTTTTTCAATTTCCAGTGTTGCCAATCGTCAAAACTCAAAGACTTCGATCATTTTCGACATTTCTCGATATTTTCCGATATTTTTCGATATTTTCAACATTTTTTGTTGTTTTTCGATATTTTTTGATATTGTGCGACATTTGCGATATTTATCGACATTTTTTGACATTTTCGATAATTTTCGATGTTTTTCGATAATTTTCGACAATTTTCGATAATTTTTGATATTTTTTGACATTTTTGATAATTTTCGATGTTTTTTATATTTTTGGAAATTCTTGACATATTCCGACATATTTTGATATTTTTAAACCTTTTTGACAATTTTTGATATTCTTCGACATTATCCCTCATTTTTCGATGTTTTTCGATTTTTTTTCAACATTTTCCATAATTTTCGATATATTTCAACATTTTAAAGATATTTCGAGATTTTTCGACATTTTTGACGTATTTCTACATATTTCGACAATTTTCGACATATTTCGACAATTTTTGAAATTTTCGACACCCCTCGACGCCTATACCGTTAAAAACGTTTCGACGAGCGTAATTCAGTGTTGCCAACTGCTGCCAAATAAAGTCCGAGTTCGACCGTTCCATCTGAGGCCGAGCTCACGTATTTCGACATTTTTCGAGATTTCTGACTCCCCTTTTTTGCCGAATAACTGACCGTTTAGTCACTATCGGCACGTTTTCAAAGCAGAAGGGAGGGCTATAGTTTCGGTGGTTCACCGTTACAAACTGCCTCTTTCCGAAGAGAATGCCATTACGGGCCGCAGGCCCGATCAGACCGAACGCCGCCGGCAGGCCAAGCAGGCACGTCCCCTGCCAAACGGAGTTGCCAGCGTAGCAAAGCGGAGCTGGCAACGACGTTTGGCGGAAGGGCGGGCCTGCTTGTTTAATACAGTCAAGTGCCCTAATTTCGGACTTGTGCCCTAATTTCGGACAATTTGCAGAGAAGTGCTTATTTTAACCTATTTCGGTCACCTTTTGAGTTATTCAAAATCCGGAAACGGCATAGTAAAGTTTGCAGTATAGAGTACCATATTTCGTCAAGTCGGTTGAAGTACCTTTAAAGTTTTACAGCACACAGGAATTTAAAGTTAAAAAAAGCATTTAAAACAAAATTGCTGTTGTGAAATATGCTCCCCCAAAAACCGGGGCTCATGTAGGTGTGAGCTGCCCCATGGGTGGTCCTTTAACGAATGAATGTATTGTATTTTGGCTACAGAACTACATAAAAATTTATTTTGTGAGTCAAACCGTTTTTTTGGTACGGGACGATTTTTGAAAGTGCTACAATTTCGGACACTTTTTCTTATGGGCCAAATACATGGAGATTTTTAGAGTGTGTCCTACAGAAATTTTATGAAAATGTTTTTTGTTGCAAATTTAATTTCAAACAAGATTTGTTCTATAGTTTCCAACGGTATCTCTGCTAGTTTAGGAGAAATAGTGTGCTGAAGTTGTTTCCTTTGTAGGGCTATGGAGCCTAAACTAGTACGGATATCGTTGCAGACCATAAAAACAAAATTATTTAAAATAAAATTTGCAACTTATAACGTTTCCATAAAATTTCATTCTACAGCGAAACTAGCCATTTAGAGCACGTGTCCGAAGTTAGGGCACTTTCGTCCCTAATTTCGGACACTCTCTCGAAGGCTGCTGTAGCTACACACATTTAGACAGAAATTCGGCATGGGTGTCATCCGACGTGTCCGGAGCCATAGTTTTTCCAATCGCAACAGATTTTTCATATTGCATCATGCTTACACGTAAGAAAGGAAAAACCGCTCAATTCGTCCGAAATTAGGGCACTTGCCTGTAACACTTCAAAGCTTTTGCTTTTCATGTTTATTTCAAGCCCTCTGGCTTTCTTATGGCTTCAAGCTTCATTTGCTCTATGTAATACTTAAACTATTCTTAATTTCAAATAAACTCCACCGTATTAGCTTCTTTTCACAGCCTTTTCTTTAGCTTTGTTAAAATCTAGGCTGTTCACGTAGTTGTTTTAGCATTGTTAATTTCTGGACTACTTGGAGTAGTTCTTCCAATTATGTATGCTTCACTCTTTTTTTTTAATATTTTTTTTTTTTGTAAACGGTGAGAGTTGTTATGTACTGTGTATAAGCTTACTCTACTGCCTATAACGGTCACCCGAGTTTACCTGTCCGATGTATGAGCAATCTGAACTCACTCCTGCTTCAGCACTCAATAAAGGCTGATCATCTAGAGCACCCTCGTCTTCCTTCCGTTTTACCTTCAGTTATACCTAACGTTCCACCTTCTACCCCATGAAGACCACAACACTATCTCGATTGCCACTTTCTCTAACAAACTACTGCGTATTTCCCTCTCTTACCGACGTATATTTAAATCAAACGCAAGTAAAACGTTATAGAACGACTCGAGACGATCCAAAATAGTTGTTTTATTGATATTCACCATATGTTTTAAATTCTAACAATATTTTCAACCGTTTAAAGCATTTTAATAAAATTACCGGTAATATACCGGTAAACTGCCAATTTAGCGGTAATTTTAGTAATTTACCGCACCCAACCAAAATTACCGGTAATTAAAAAACCCTTCATGATCGACTCGCTTTCAGGAGCGTTTTGGCTCCGCCCAGGTTGTTTTTTCGAAATTTCAGTAAAAAAGGATCAAAATCCTTAAAATCCTTTTATCTCCGGAACCCTTTGAGCTAAAAATCTGAAAAAAAATTGGGGAAAGGTCTTTCAAAGGGTACTATGGACTGAGGTCAAAACCAAAACAATCCAAGGGGTCACTGCAATTAATCGAAATCTTGTTTGGAATGACCCTATTTTTAATAAAAATCCACCCGTGGAGGGTATGCAGGCCCGCCGGACACGCCCTTTTCCTCCTATGGTTCCTCCCAACGAGACCCCTGACTCCAACAGACCAACCAGTGACCCCAGGTGACGTTTTGGGCCGATAAGGCCACCGCTGCGTGCCACGTACGGGAAACCTTTGGAAACCGTGAACGCAGCGCGAGCGACTAGGTCACCTTTGTGGACTTCCCCTGACCTCAGTTTCGGTGCTATTGAGGTCAATTTTTTTTCAACTTTGGCGTCACATAGTGCTCTGTAAGTTTTATAGAAGTCGTTTTTGCCGAAATGTCGATCGTTCTCCGAGAAATCACAATAAACCGAAAAGTTTGCATTTTTGTAAAAGTTTTGGGAAAAAAATATTTTAAACGTTAAAAAAAATGAAAATTTTCACTGTTTGAGGAGCGGAATTGTGTTCCGCGGGTCTCTTATGATAGGAAACGACCCCAGATTCACCAAAATCGGATCAAAGGCACGTGCAGGGCCGCTAACAGGGGCCTTAGTCGTCAAATCGGCGCCATCGTGGAAATCGGCCGCCATCTTGAATCCTAAGGGACAAATCGATGGCCTCCCGTTCTTAAATCGACCCACAGGTACCAATGAACAAGTGTTCCAAAGCTAATGCTTCTACTCCGATTTGCAGTGGGCATTTCTATGCGGACCCCACTACTACGCTAATCGCTCAACTGGAGGAGTGACCTGTTAGGATGCCATATCTACCAAGGTTGGTCTAACTGTGATCTAAAAAATGTCTATGTCTATAGACATCTATCATTCCGTCTGCTCATAGACTGGGCAGATTTTCTCATCTATATATGTCTATTATATGTCTACTAATAGATGTAGACAAGACAGACATTTCGTAGATTATCTATATAGATGTCTACTTATGGTCAATACGTAGACGTCTCTTCATAGTTAAATTTTGGACTAATTTTAGATATCTCGATTACGTCTCCTGGTAGATAAAGACTTGCTAGATATAAGTTAGACCATCTATAGACAACTATAGACGTCTATCGACGTTTGTAGACCGACCAAAGACAGTCTACCGCGATCTATATACGTCTATTTTTTGTGTGGGCACTTCTTAGCTAAGCGTAGCAGAGGCTGTGTATGATGTCACATTGTCAGGTGTGGTGTAGTCACACAGAACCGCATCTCTACTCTGCATTGTGAACATCATTTGTCATGGCTTGTGCTATATCTATTTAAGAATTGCTTTTTTAACGCTTAACGCAGCGTGTGCTCACGCGGGCGTGAGGTGCGAAAGTGGGGGATCCCTGTGAAAAAAAAAAATTCTGGGTGGATTCGGGGGAATCCGGGAATGTACGTGCCCCGTGCGTGGAAAGCCCGTGCACAGGCTAGCCACAGCATGTGCATTGTAAGTCTGATTTTGGTCAGTGCACAGCAGCTTGTGCATTCCGTGGGTGAATGCGGGCGGCGTCAGAGCTGGCGTTTTCAGTGGACGCCCGGGCGCGGGGTTCGTGTGGGCAACCCAACTACTCGTGTGCCAGAAGGGAAACATATGCGGACGGAACACTCCTCAACTATCTGAACCTCAAGAAAACGACCCTCACAGAGTGCTTTCTGACATGGTTAATGCGGACCCTGGTGCTTTGAATCAAGATAGTAGCAGTGAGAGTGATGGTGATGTAGACCTCGAACATTCTGCTTCATTGGCTGTCATGTCTCTGAGAGGGATTTCGTACATGACTGGAGTTGTTGTCCAATGTGTTCAAGAGCAATGCTTCACTTTGATGCAGAAAACAGCAGCATTACTTCAAAAGAAAGTTTTGACCAATTTCTCTGAATCTAGGCAGTCAGATGAAGACAAAGAAGCTTTGCTATAGTCATTTACAATCCCTGATCCTTTCCGGAAAATTAAACACAAAAAACAACAAATGCAAATTTTTCAAGAAAAATTTAGTCTCATTCCAAGTGGAGAAATAAACCTGGCAGATCCTAGATTTGGTACTAGACAACATGCTAAAAGACGCCGACTAGAGACAGTTCAGCTATCAAGATCCTTTCAGTATGTTAGTGTCATTAAAATTCTCCAAGCCGTTATGTCTAACTCGGAACTTCGTCAACTCATCTTATCTGAAAAATCAAGTGATGACGCCTACATGAGATCTTTCCGTGATGCTAGCCTGTTTACCACTTTACCACCTGACCTTAGGAATGCTATTAGAATCATTTTGTATGTTGATGATCTTGAAATTCTCCAGGGCCTCTCTGTTAGTGCTGGTGTCTACAAAGTTACCGGTATTTGCTTTGGCATCCAGAACTCACCCCCCTACCCCCCCAAAAAAAAAAAAAAAAAAAAATAAAAAAAAATCAATGCTCTCCTAACGAGTGTATTTGTGACTGCCCTTGCCTATGCTGGTGATACAAAGGGCCCTGAAGTTTGGGAGCCGTTTTTACGTGACATGAAAATTCTTGAAACAGAAAGAGCTGAAATTTTAGTTAATGAAGAACCGTTTCATTTTAAAGCAGTTCTCATTGCCCAAATTGGAGACACTGATGCTGCTCATGAGCTCCTTGGTCTTGGAGGACCCTCTTGTGGATTATTCTGCAGATGTTGCTATGTAAAAAGGAAAGATTTGTGGAGAGATTGTTAAGCGCAAGGGCAGCCAAGAACTTTTCATCAGCATTTGGAAGATGCTTCCCTTGGAGGTACAACTCAAGCAGTTAAGACAACAGGTGTGAAGAAAAGGCCTTTAATTCATGGACTGAGATTCTTCAATCCAGTAGAATGCTCAATTTTTGATTGTTTCCATGACATTTTGCAAGGTGTAGCAAAAATGGAAGTAAAGTTAGCTATGTTCATGTGAAAAAATATTTTAACGAACAGACATTGAATTCTCGAATGCATTTTTTTGATTATGGATTTCCGGACAGAAGAAACAAACCCTCTGCATATATGACAGAAGTGTATATTAGTAACATAAAAATCTATAACTTGCACCTTACCGGTTCTCAGATGTGGTGTTTTATGAGAGCGTTTGGTGTTTTGTTTGCTGACTTAGTACCAGAAGGTGATAAGTTCATGACCCTTATCAGCCTTCTTAATCCAATAACAAGAATCGTGTTTGCTCATGCAATTTCCCAAAGTGATCTTGATCATTTGACTACTTTAATTGAATCTCATCATAAGTTATTCATGGAAATATTTCCTGATGGGGGGCAAGCTGCTGATAATACTGAAGAGAATGAAGAGATAGCTGATGAAGATGGGCTTTTGCCTGAAGAAATTTTTGGAGAAGTTTTTGATCCTGATGATGATCAGAAAAACTCAAGTGAAGACATAGGCCAGGAATCCAACAGCACTCGAGATAGTAATACTAGAAGACAGACAAGAAAAATCAGGATGATCAACAAGCACCAGCACATGTTGCACTGCGTTTCAAAAATTCAACTTTTTGGTCCATTGGTGTTATACATGTGTATGAGATACGAGGCAAGACATTTTTTTTTCAAGTTAGCAGCAACAGTGTCTCACAACTTCATCAATGTGCTCAAAGCCCTCATGGACATGCTACAAATGAAACTGACTGCAGAAAAATTTAATGAAAGAAATGATTTAGTGATGGGGAAAAGAGGAACAAATGTTTATACAGTGTGTGATGCTCCTCACTCTTAACTACTTTGTCAAATTGGCTTGGATAGTATGGCAAAGGTTTTTAAAGTCAATGCTGTCACTCAGGCAGGAGTGGAGTACAGACCCACTTTGTTTGTGACACTTACTTTGGAAAAAGAAGAACAATTACCTCAGTTTGCTCAGATAAAATCGATATATGTAGATCCTAATGAAGACAAAGTGTATGTGATCGCTCAGAAATGGAATACTGTGAGCTTCGAGTCAAGATACTGCGCCTACTTAGTCCGTCCTGGTGACTCCTCATCTGTAAGCGTGTATGATGTAAAGCAGTTTCCAACTTATCGCCTGGTGGCACCGTGGAAATGCTATGATTCTGCTGATGTTTATCTTGCTCCAAGAACTATTGCATAAAAGTATCTTTCCATTGTTCTTATTTTCATGTGGAAAATCAAAGGAATTCTTTAATATGACTTCAATTCTCTCATTTGGAATTCTGAAGTGTGGTTGGCTAATGCACATTAGGGTGTGTCGATATACGCGACTTATCGAGTTCGACTTTTGGATAGCACTTAAAAGTTTCGTTTTTTAATGCTGATTCCAGATCTGACCTCGTTTTTACGATCAGACGACTCCTTCATGACCCTACCGGGCGTTTTATGCGAAAAAGCGGAGTTTTTGTACTTATTAAGACATTTAAGCCCCCAACACCAGCTCAAACCGTCAGGGTGGCTATCACATGATCGAGTAGTCACCTCCGGCAGTAGAGACAACCTTTGCAGCTCGGCCGAGCCACCGGACACCTTTTATGTGTGTCCTAGACCTCAATTTACACGATTTTTTAACGAAAAATTCGCGTTTTTATGTGCTTTCCTCGGTGTTTTTGACGACCCAGCCGGTCTGTATTTTGACCAATGGTGGTAAAAAGGAGTACAGGGGTAGTAAAAACACAACCCAGCCCCCAGCCCCGGGCTGGGTAGCGCAGGGGGAGGGGGAAAGGGGTGGGGAGAATCACCTAAAATCGGCCCAAATTAGCTGCACTAGCCGTGCGCCTTAGAAAAACTGTAAGGATGTGCAGGTCTTAGCTCAGCAAGTGTTTTTACCACTAGCCTATACCCGCAGGACTCACCATGGGGAGGTGCCTGCACATCGAGACCCGCCCGCCCGCCCACCCGGGCTTTGGTCTTACCTAGCGCGGCGGTTTGAACGCTGCCTTGCTGGTGAACTTCGGCATTTCTTTTCGAGCTGAGACTCTCGTTCTGATCAGGGGCGTAGGAAGTTTCTAGTGGTGGGGTGTGCCCCTACAGGCTGATGCCCCCGATCCCACCACCCTTCCCACTCCTCCCTCCTTTTTTTCCCCACAGGTAGCTGGCGGCCAGTGGCACGGCCAGGTGCTGCTGCTGTTGCTGAGCCTGCTGCAGGCCGTGCACCTGGGCAGCCAGCGCATTAAAGCCAGCCACCAGCTGGCCCATCAGTGGCTCGGCGGGCGACTGCTGCTGCGGCTGCTGCTGCTGCTGCTGCGACGGCTGCTGCGACGGCTGCTGCTGCGGCAGGTGACGGTGTTGCTGCTGCCGCTGCTGTTGCTGGTGGTGAGGTTGTTGTTGACGGCGGGCCACCCTCGCCTGGACCACCTTGGCTTTTGCCTGCTTGGCCTTGGCCTTGGAGCGGGCCTTAAATTTGGCCCAGGTGGCTTTGTCGCGGGCGGCTTTCGCCGGCGACTTGCTGAGGGTGCCAGGGGCGGACACAGGGGCCCGGCCAGTGACGGAAGCGGGGACTGGCCGGGACGGTCCAGCTGTGGAGGAGTCGCCCGCAGCAGTCGGGGCTTGGTTGGGGCCTGATTTTCGGGCCTCGACCCGCTGGCGCCTCTGGGGGTTGGGGCGCTTCTTGGGATTTTTTGGCGCTCCCGGCGCTGGGCGCTGACCCAACCGCTCATGCACTGGGCGGCGGCGGGGCGAGCGGGTTCGGGAGCGGAGCCGGGATGAGGCGGGCACGGGAGAGCGGGAGCGGCTAGGGCGTGTCTCGTCCATGCACAGCTCATCTAGCTGAGCCTGCAGCACCAGCATCGGCTCCAACTCGTCAGACTTGCCTGACGTGGAGCTTGAGCTCCTGCTCCGCGTCTTGCCGCTAGGCAAGAACACCTGCGACTTGACAGGTGGGTGCGACATGCCTGGGAAGGGAGAGGGATAGGGCAAGGGTTAATGGAATTCTATCCATTCGCCATTTTGGTCCACTAGATTAGAACCAATGGCCGCTAAACGATCTACATGTACAATGAGACGTTTGCGTTGCCGACGCCCGACATAATTCTCAGGGCGGACCTCCTCTATTCTAGCAATGCAATCATTAAGCATGTCTAGAATTTTGAAGGGTCCCTCCCACGCTGCGTACAATTTAGTGGTTTTACCACGCCTACGACGACGATTGTACAACAAAACAATGTCGCCTGGCTTAAAATACGTCAGCGTTGAGAATTTGTCATAATGAGACTTATTTCGCAATGTCGCACGGTGGGTATTCTCCCGTACTAAATGGTGTATTTTGCTGAGGCGGTCTCTCAGTACTCCTGGGTACTGAGACATTGCTACGTCTGGCAAGCCCGGCGGGGGCACACTATGTTGTAAATCCTGTGGCACGCGCATGGAGCGGCCGTACAGGACCTCATACGGGGAGAAACCAGTCGTATCGTTGACTGATGCTCGATACGCATGGAGCACATGAGGCAAAAGGTCTGGCCAATTACTGGGCTGCTCGGTAGCTAGTACGGCAATTTGGCGTGTGAGACAACGAATGTAGTTCTCCACTTTGCCATTACCAGCTGGCCGGCCTACAGACACGTGACATTTACGTGTCTTGTAGATCGCCATGACCTCCTTGAATAGTGCTGACTCAAATGTTGAACGCTGGTCAGTCACTAATTCATAGGGCGCACCGAGGCGGCTGAACACTTGAGAAACAAGTGCATTAGCCACTTCAGCGGCCTGCAGTGTACGTAAAGGCACTGCTTTTGGCCACGCGCTAAACACCTCTACTACGACCATCACATGTTGATACCGCTCCGGGTAAGACGGCTGGAGTGGCCCTAGAAAGTCAACGTGAAAACGACCAAATAAAGTGCCTTCCCGAAACACTTTCATCGGTGCTCTCGTCTTTTCCGCTGGTCCTTTTACTTGCTGACAACGCACAGTCCACGCATGAACCGGCTTGCTGTACGATAAGCGCAACGCTTTATCTAACGCTGCGAAAGTACGGTTTTCGCCTAAATCCTCAAGTAGCGACTGAGGCGCGCCCTGCAGGCCGGAGGATAGAAGTTGAAACCGCTGATCCTCGGTGAGGGGAGGGTAAAGACCCACTAAATCATCAAATGAGGCACGGTAGGCCTCATGAGACATTTTACCGTCAAATCTAGGGACGGCTTTCCGGAGGGTCAGCATCTCAGACGCCGACACTACTCGCGGGAAAGGGGGTGGGTTTTGAAAATAAGGCGCGTAACCGAAGCGCTCAGGGGCGGCTGCGGGGGGCTGTTGGGCCGGGCCCGCTTGCGGGACAGCAGCGCCGAAGGCTGCGTGCTGCCCTGCACCGCCAGCTTGCATGGCTGCTCTAAGAGCCGCAAGCTCTTGGAGGAGGGCGTTGATGTCAGCTGGGCCGGCCTGGGCGGCCTGCTCGGGCTGGTCAAGCACCTCCATTTCGACATCACTGCCTGCCTCGTACAGGTCAGCCTCCACTGCCTCATTGTCGACGCCCGGCGGAAAGAGGAGGGGGGCCCTCCACGCCGGCCGGTCAACAATGGGGCCGCGCCGCACGGCGCCGCGGCCACCACGCCGGCCGCCGGCCCGACCGCCGCACGGGGGAATGCCTTCCATCACGGGGTCAGGTCAGCAGGTCAACGGGCACAAGGTCACGACCCGAGGACGGGCGGAACGCTAACACTAGCACAGACAAGGACTGGGAAGGGAGGGGACTCACTCAGGGCACAAAGGGGTCTCACTCCGGGGTCGCGGGGCTGGGGGGCACGCGCAGGGGCACGGGCTGCAGCGGGGACTCGGCCAGTACGGGGTCACTCCGCGCGCTCCGGGATGGTGCCGGCGTGCAGCTCAGCCAAGGGACGCGCCGGGACAGGGACGATGATCTGGAAATTCACACGTTCAATACCAAGATCCAGAGACCTGGCCTCCCTTACCTCAGTCCTACCGACTGCGCCAATTGTCGCGTTTGGTAGACTGAGTAAAGGAGACAGCAGGAGTACTGGATCAGAGGTTTATTGGAACGCAGGGAACGAGTACAGGGCAAGGTGAGACAAACCACACGGCGGACACGTCTGCTCTCGACCGAGACTGCACGACGACTGAGCCCTGAGCGCTGGGCTTTGTTGGGACGCGACGCGCTCGCTCACTGCTTTAAAACAATCCCGCGGAGATCCGTGTGAGAGACTAGTTGACGCGAGGCTAGCGCCAACTCATGAGAATATCAGCGGTGCTGATCAAGTGACTTTAACTGACTCTAACATTACAATATAATTCAATATTGATAACTAAAACCAATAACCTAGCATTGAATACATATTACTACAAATCTATAAAAATCTGTATTCGGTTCTTAATATCCAGCATAAATCGTGTATCGCAAAAGAGCGAAAGTATACGCTGCCGGGAAGAGGTTTTGGACGGGGCCTTTAGGCTAGGCGGGCGGGCGAGCAGTAGCAGCGCAGGCAGACGCAGGCCCGGTGCCGGGCCCGGGACCCCCCCTGTTAAACGAGATCCGTGCGTTGGCGTGCAGATCCGAGCACAGGCCGCGCACGGCCCGTGCACATGCGAGCACAGGCCGTGCAGAAGCGAGCACAGGCCGTGCAGAAGCGAGCACAGGCCGTGCAGAAGCGAGCACAGGCCGTGCGTTAAGGTGCAATACCGAGCACAGCGCGTGCAATACCGAGCACCGCCCGAGCAGGCCGTGCAGTCCCGTGCAGCCCCGCGCAGTCCCGTGCATCTCTGTGCCCGCCGCTCGCGACTCGCGAGACGCGCAGGGACGGGTTTAGACAACTATAGACAACAAGATCGCAGCTGTGCGGCGTGATGGCCTACGCTGCAGGCTGAGACAGCTGGGCTGGCGGCTGGCGTGCCGCTGGAGGGGAGGAGGGGTGAGCGATGCGGCAATGAGTAAGAAATCAACAAACACACATTCCACCGACACTTGACTTGTAATGTTCGCGTTCGCGTGTGCTATGTTCACTTGAGTCTCGAGAGCAAAAGGTGTGCGTCTCTCTGGTGTGCGTCTCAAACCTCTGTGTGCATAACATCAAACTTTCGTTACGATAAGCCTTGCTTTGTGAGCTGCAGAGGTAGCCATAACCTCCTACAACATTGTTCTTGATGCTTCTTTACGGCATTTAGTTGTGTCCACTCTTGTCGACTCGTCTTGCATTCGCTTTCGCCCTCCATTCCTGATTTTTATTTTTTTTTCCTTGCTTTAGGGTCATTCTCTGACAGATCACCACCAGGTCCAAAATGATGGTTTTCGGATTGAGTTGGGAGTGGTTAAATATCATTTGGGACCACCCCAATGACCCATATGTCAAATAGTGTTGCAAAGGCCGGTAACGTTACCGGTAAAGTACGGTATAATACCGGTAAGGTACGGTATTATACCCAACACCCGGTAAAGTTGGTAAAGTTGGTAAAGTTGGTTTTCTCTTTTAAAAATGACTATAGAAGTTTCCAGAGATCAAAAGGCGCTTTCTAAAATCAAATCAAGACGTATGGTGGCGTCGGACGAGAAAGGACTGGAGGAGAAGGAGACTGTATACAGGAGAAGACAAAAGGGTATCGTCAACTCCGATATTCCTCCGTACACGAGATGATATTACCTAAAATTTTACTTTGATATTGCCCATATTACAGTTATAATTACGTTGATATTACCCATTTTCGCAGGATTATAACGTCAGTACTGTAAAATTGGTGTAATATTACCAATAATACCTGTAACATTCCATACTCCTCCGTACACGGTCAAGCAGAGTTGACGACCCTTAGGGAGAAGATGAAGAGGAGGCTGAAGAAGGAGACAGCGACGACGAGACTGAAGATGAAGAAGAGTTCACAGACTCGGATTCTGGCGAGGAGGGTGAGGACGCCGATAGTGAAACAGCAGGAGGACCGGGGGAGAGAGAGAGAGAGGGAGAGAGAGAGAGAGAGAGAGAGAGAGAGAGAGAGAGAGAGAGAGAGAGAGAGAGAGAGCTACGCCCCCACTCCGGCGGTCCCTTCAACCACCAGCTACACCACCAACACGCACTACTCGCCGTTCCGCCGCTCCTGGTACTGCTGCCTGCTCTGAGCCCACAGCCCGGTCCAAAAGGAGAAGTCAATGATACAGCCTCTAATCATTTAATCTTTTACTAATCATTTAATTTTTTTTAAATGCATGGAAATGTTATATTTAACCTCCAAATCCTAACAATTTCGTCAAAAATCGTAAAATACTGATGAGTGTGCCTTTGAACCTAACTTTACCAACTTTACCGCATTTTACCGTATAATACCGTATTATACGTATAATACCGACCCAGTTTTACTTTACCGGTATTTTCGCATCACTAATGTCAAAGGAAATTTTGTTAAAAATTTAGGTTTGGGAGTTATTGGAGGTCAAAGTTTGGTGTTCGACCAATCTGTCTCAAGTTATGAGTGATACCTAATATCCTATATGAAACACAATACCAACTCTGGTCATGGTGTTTTACATTAAGTATTTTATACTGATTCAATTGATCCATGGTTGGATTGGATCGTGAAAAATTTTTCTTACCTCTATTTTGTAAAATCCCGTTAAAATGTTGTCTAATTTTACTATTTCGACTCTAGCAGAAATACGTCATATTAGAAAAATTCCAAACCATGATTTTTTTAAAAGCTAATGATGGGTCGGACATCCACACCAAGTGACATGTTGGCCCCAGAGAATTTAGTCCCTTCGCCTTAGACTTTGAGGTTTGGAACTACTATGAAAAGACCGTAAAGAGTGACAATCAACTTCACTTGGTCTATATCTTACTAAAATCACTAAAGTGACACATCTCCTAAATATTTAACTATTTTTCAACACATTTGTCATAAAATGAAATCGTGAATGACAATTAAAAACATTTTATACAGATCTAAATTAACAGTAATGTCCCCAAACCTGTCAAAGCAAGTGTTCAAGCAATATATCATAGTAATAAACAAAGCTTCCCAAGAAAGGAGAGCTAGCTACTAACCTCCAGATTAAACAACAGGTTGACAGATTTTCCTCTATCTTAATAGTCATCGGTCTTTATTCGATCCCTTCACATTTTAGCTTTTTTCCAAAAAGAAATAAGATATAATCATGGCTCGGGGACATGGAAAAGTAAAATTACCAATGTCAGAGAAATATGTACACGGGACAGGGACAATAATAAATTCATGTTTACAACAGTCTTTAGCAGCAGAAAACACTCAGCCCTTGAACCTATACGGTGAAGCTAGCAATTTCCTCGCCCTGTCTCTCTTGAACTTAAGGGCTTCATGATATAGGTGGGAGGCTGTGACTTTTGTTTTCTGCTGCTAAAGGCTGTTGTAAACATGAATTTATTATTGTCCCTGTCCCGTGTACATATTTCTCTGACATTGGTAATTTTACTTTTCCATGTCCCCGAGCCATGATTATATCTTATTTCTTTTTGGAAAAAAGCTAAAATGTGAAGGGATCGAATAAAGACCGATGACTATTAAGATAGAGGAAAATCTGTCAACCTGTTGTTTAATCTGGAGGTTAGTAGCTAGCTCTCCTTTCTTGGGAAGCTTTGTTTATTTCTATGATATATTGCTTGGACACTTGCTTTGAAAGGTTTGGGGACATTACTGTTAATTTAGATCTGTATAAAATGTTTTTAATTGTCATACACGATTTCATTTTATGACTAATGTGTTGAAAAATAGTTAAATATTTAGGAGATGTGTCACTTTAGTGATTTTAGTAAGATATAGACCAAGTGAAGTTGATTGTCACTCTTTACGGTCTTTTCATAGTAGTTCCAAACCTCAAAGTCTAAGGCGAAGGGACTAAATTCTCTGGGGCCAACATGTCACTTGGTGTGGATGTCCGACCCATCATTAGCTTTTAAAAAAATCATGGTTTGGAATTTTTCTAATATGACGTATTTCTGCTAGAGTCGAAATAGTAAAATTAGACAACATTTTAACGGGATTTTACAAAATAGAGGTAAGAAAAATTTTTCACGATCCAATCCAACCATGGATCAATTGAATCAGTATAAAATACTTAATGTAAAACACCATGACCAGAGTTGGTATTGTGTTTCATATAGGATATTAGGTATCACTCATAACTTGAGACAGATTGGTCGAACACCAAACTTTGACCTCCAATAACTCCCAAACCTAAATTTTTAACAAAATTTCCTTTGACATATGGGTCATTGGGGTGGTCCCAAATGATATTTAACCACTCCCAACTCAATCCGAAAACCATCATTTTGGACCTGGTGGTGATCTGTCAGAGAATGACCCTAAAGCAAGGAAAAAAAATTAAAAATCAGGAATGGAGGGCGAAAGCGAATGCAAGACGAGTCGACAAGAGTGGACAC
This sequence comes from Frankliniella fusca, assembly GCA_029379305.1. Lineage (NCBI taxonomy): Eukaryota > Metazoa > Arthropoda > Insecta > Thysanoptera > Thripidae > Frankliniella > Frankliniella fusca. The sequence continues at coordinate 189,167 of JAHWGI010000268.1, forward strand.
AACTAAATGCCGTAAAGAAGCATCAAGAACAATGTTGTAGGAGGTTATGGCTACCTCTGCAGCTCACAAAGCAAGGCTTATCGTAACGAAAGTTTGATGTTATGCACACAGAGGTTTGAGACGCACACCAGAGAGACGCACACCTTTTGCTCTCGAGACTCAAGTGAACATAGCACACGCGAACGCGAACATTACAAGTCAAGTGTCGGTGGAATGTGTGTTTGTTGATTTCTTACTCATTGCCGCATCGCTCACCCCTCCTCCCCTCCAGCGGCACGCCAGCCGCCAGCCCAGCTGTCTCAGCCTGCAGCGTAGGCCATCACGCCGCACAGCTGCGATCTTGTTGTCTATAGTTGTCTAAACCCGTCCCTGCGCGTCTCGCGAGTCGCGAGCGGCGGGCACAGAGATGCACGGGACTGCGCGGGGCTGCACGGGACTGCACGGCCTGCTCGGGCGGTGCTCGGTATTGCACGCGCTGTGCTCGGTATTGCACCTTAACGCACGGCCTGTGCTCGCTTCTGCACGGCCTGTGCTCGCATGTGCACGGGCCGTGCGCGGCCTGTGCTCGGATCTGCAGGCCAACGCACGGATCTCGTCTAACAGGGGCCGGGGCTGGGCCTAGGGCTGGGCGGTATTTCAATATATTGGGGACCAATACCAATAATAAAAAATATTGGTAGACCAATATAGAAATTTTTGGAGGCACCAATACCAATTTTTTGGGAAGCATTTGTACTGGCTGCGTTCCGGTGTCGTCCACCCCCTAATGGCGGAGGCAATTTACAAATTAACATTTTGAGATATGAGATCATTAAGCTCGCGGGATTACAATCGTCCTGCCGAAATTAGACGAAAGGAGAAATAAACTTACTAGAGAACGAAGTAGCGTTGCTCAATCACCTGTCCATAGGTCCTTCCCCCCAAGATGCCCTAGGGCTGGGCGTTGGGCGTGGGCGACTAGAAGCTCCGTCTGCTCGAGGAGTCGATGACGATGAAGTCGCCGCGACCTCGGCTGCACTGCTGGCACCGCTGCCGTCCCTGACAGCTGACGGGGTGCTGGGTGCATCAGTCTGTTGGAGCAAACACTGCTGTTCATACTAAATCTTAATTTTTTTAAATCAAAAGTATTTTTCGGTTGTAGAATGAAAATTGACCCCGTTAAAAATTAATTTACATTTTCAAAAAACATAAGACGTTAAGAATGTTATTGTGCGTTAAGGGGCAACTCGACGAATTACTACTTTGTGTACGAAAATTCTGTCCGTCTGGCCGTATTTCTTACTGTTTAGCCGCTACAGCGTTAAACTTCGACAACTATAAGTGTACCGACCGAAAGCGCTGCCGGCCTAGGTAGATGTACGCAGATGTACGCAGACGCGTCCCAGCGATCTGGCGTACATCTACCTAGTTTGTAATTGTAAACCATTATTACTTACTCCGCGTGCGGGTCCGGTATCATCCTCCACTTCAGAATCCTCTTCAATTGTGCCTAGAGAAGGTTCACGAGTAGGGCCCTTCTTTGATTTAAGCCTGTCGATTACAAGGAAGTGAACCTTTTCGAGGTGGTAGTAAAGCACGGATGTTGCAGGCTTATTATATGTTGCCGGACACTTTTTGCAAGTCACCACTTTAGACGAAGCATCCTTGCGGAATACGTCCACACAGGACTCTTCGACATGTTTGCTTTTAAAGATCTTTAGAGACCGAATGATAACACTGCTTACTACTTCCCGCGAAACATAAACACGCTCGTTCCATACAAACACTGTTAAAAATGTTTGAAATCTAATGACATTTTGTAGATCAATTTTAATAAAAGTGTTATGAAATTTCATGACACACTGAAATTCAATACAGTGTAATGAAATTTCATGATCATTTCATTACTCTGTTCTGAAATTTCATATCATCTGTTAATTCATTACTTCTTAGGAAATTTTCATGACATAACGTAGTATTGATTTCTGCCGCTAGATGGAGTTACGGTAACCGAATGGAATTTCTTGCGCGCGGCTGATCAGAAACGGCAGCGAGATGACCTCCACTGCCTATTTCCGATGCATTTGTCGTAGAGGACGGATCAGTCCTCACGTGCGTCCCTCAATTTTTGATCATCGATATACTTGGCAGCGTTCGAGTCCCCCGAACTATACCTCTGCGGAGGACAGCGGTTCAACATGATACCGTTTACCACATAATAAAAATTAGAAGAGTAATTGTTGGAAGAAATTTCCGTATTGATTGTGTGTTTTTGATTTAATGACACGTGTCATTAAATTTCATTACATAAAAATAATGAAAATTTCATTACATTGTCATGAAATTGTAATGAAAATTGCTTCATTACAATGTAATGAAAATGTAATGAAATTTTTTTTCACAGTGAACCGTCGTTTTCATGCTGGTGCTTTAGAAATGCGTTCCTTATGAGTGGTTAGTCAGGACCGACTACTAACAAGACAGTTGACACGCAACGAGCGACTATTTTGCCGACCAAGACTCTGCTACGAGTCGTTCCTCTTAGTCTATTTACACATTTAGTTTTGGACGGAATTGTTTGTACATTATTTATAACACTTCTGACTGAGTCAATTACCCGTGTCATAATATAAAAGTCAGTTGTTGTAAGTTTTTTCTTCCTGCAGTGCACTGTAAAAAAAATGACGGTGAAAACTACGGAAATCACCGTTAATTCCTTTAACGGTGTCCACCGTAGAATGGTACCTCCCTACTACGGCACGCACTGTACTAGAAATTTTCGAATCCCCGTTACGGACTGCCAAGTACGGGATCACCGTACTCAAAAAATGGGGTACGGAAGACCCGTACTTATGACCTCTGCCCACCGAAAATGAGGTACGGTGGCGCCGTACTCTGCGCTCCGTAGTGAGTGATTCCATGTCAAAGGTACACTGAAAAAAAAAGTTGTCTCCGAAATCGACAATTTTTTTTTGTCGGCTCTCCTATGGTACAAGAGTCTACCCTGTAAATGGCAGCTCTCTAGGTGCACCCAGTCTGGAGATATAAAATACTACCATTTTGGTACTATGTAGAAATGAGCTGTAGGTAAAAGTAGGGAAGGAGTCATGGTAGCGACTTTCCACTTGGTATGCAGCTTGTTAGGAGTCAGTAGATGAAAAAAAAATTTTTTTTTGAAAAAAAAATTTTTTTAATTTTTTTTTGTTGATTTTTTGAAGTGTACTTTTGGAAATATCTCAAATGATGTCATAAAATTTTTCGACGCAAAAAATACTGAAAGTAGCTCATATCACCCATGATTTATCCTGAAAGACTCATCACACGTAGACTTTTAGTTTCAGAGTTATGGGGATTGCGCTTTCCAGCTTTCTCAACGTAAACCCATAGAACCTGTATGGAATGACTAGAAGCTACTTGAGACTGTTGCAGAGTTCTACACTGGGTGAGTATGAACTAATTAAACTAAAATTGACTTCCTCTTAACATTGGACACCCTTTTCTGTAATAATATTTTAAATACTAAGGATACAGGGAAGGTTCGAACAAGGTAACGGTAACTGTTCATCTCATTCTTGGTTTACCATCACATTTGGTGTTCTCAGGCAAGTCAGATGTTTTAGAATAAACTAAAAATAAAATCTTCTTTGACAGCAAAAATCACATTAGTTCAATTATTCATTAATTTTATTAATTTAAGGACTATTGAATTAATGTGATTTTTGCTGTCAAAGAAGATTTTATTTTTAGTTTATTCTAAAATATCTGACTAGCCTGAGAACACCAAATGTGATGGTAAACCAAGAATGAGATGAACAGTTACCGTTACCTTGTTCGAACCTTCCCTGTATCCTTAGTATTTAAAATATTATTACAGAAAAGGGTGTCCAATGTTAAGAGGAAGTCAATTTTAGTTTAATTAGTTCATACTCACCCAGTGTAGAACTCTGCAACAGTCTCAAGTAGCTTCTAGTCATTCCATACAGGTTCTATGGGTTTACGTTGAGAAAGCTGGAAAGCGCAATCCCCATAACTCTGAAACTAAAAGTCTACGTGTGATGAGTCTTTCAGGATAAATCATGGGTGATATGAGCTACTTTCAGTATTTTTTGCGTCGAAAAATTTTATGACATCATTTGAGATATTTCCAAAAGTACACTTCAAAAAATCAAAAAAAAATAAAAAAAAATTTTTTCAAAAAAAATTTTTTTTTCATCTACTGACTCCTAACAAGCTGCATACCAAGTGGAAAGTCGCTACCATGACTCCTTCCCTACTTTTACCTACAGCTCATTTCTACATAGTACCAAAATGGTAGTATTTTATATCTCCAGACTGGGTGCACCTAGAGAGCTGCCATTTACAGGGTAGAGTCTTGTACTATAGGAGAGCCGACAAAAAAAAAAAATTGTCGATTTCGGAGACAACTTTTTTTTTTCAGTGTACCTTTGACATGGAATCACTCTAGTCAGTTTCTAAAACGAAGATACGGGACACCGTAGTTGGTTCCGTACTACGATCTGGATTTTTTACAGTGTGCAGTGGTTAGGTTGGTAGCTTGAGCGCGCCAGGCAGCAGGAGGGAGGGGACAGGGGGGGAGGAGAGATCGCACGGCGCACGCGCAAAGAATGGGGGATAGCGAGCGAGTTGTGATGCCGGCGCCGCGGCAAAGCCGAGCCGAGGCCAACACTCTCCTCGGCCGAGGCGAGAGGCAAGATTAGGTCGCTGAAAGAAATTCCCCGTTCCGGTCTATATTTACTTTTTACTGCCTCGCTTGCTGTGTCCAGATTGTCAATTAATCATTAATTCTTAATCGATTACTCGTCTAACCGAGCCTAGAAAATTAATCGGTTTTTTTTCGGGTAATCGACTCGATTTAATCGATTACTCGATTAATCATAATCGAATTTTCCATCCCCCCTCCCCCCCCCCCCAACTCTCATTCCTTATCCTTCTGAATTAAGTTTGCCCTCAAACCAACTCACATGAATCCATGAGAAGCCAGAAATGGGTCACTTAGAATACGGTTTAAAAAGACATTGCAATAAATATTGTAACAGAGGCCAGTAACTTTAATTACGATCAATAAGACATTCACAAAGACTCAGGACCTTTAAATGATGAGGCGTATCTATTTTGAAATAAATGTCAGCTGTTAAGGATGAAATTAAAACAATTGTGCCATTTTAATGGTTATATGGCTGTATATTAGTAATAAGTATGTACTTCAATATTTTAGAAAGACTGTTTTAATATAAACACTCCTGGCTTTACTAATATATTACAAGTACAGTCTCTCAACTAAATCCTATCCAAAGTATCACCACTAATATTTTTGTTAGAGTCTAATCTTACTAATATAACCATGTTTTCAAACCAATTTTTTCTCTATCAATGACTTAGCGGAGTGACCTTTTTTCACTCTGAATTCTTAGGCATAACGCATCAATGAGTAAGTTTAGGTAAGCACATGATGGAGCTCAATCAGAAATCGTATCACTGGGAAATGCAGAGTAGGTTAGGAACCAAACGCTACAAAATTAAACAAAGTAATACCCAGACTCTCATTTCTTGTTTCTTGGTAGGTTTAAGAGTAGTAAGATTTAAAAACTCGAACCCCACTTTTATATTTTATCTTCAGTAGAATAATGAGACACCAAATATTCAGTTTACGATTTACAAACTTTTTATTCTTTTGTATTACAAATGCCTTTTGTCGTATGTCTAAAATGGGCACACTCCCACTAAAACAATTGAATATCCACACCGCACTAAAGAAATCGTTCAGCTGGGGTTAACTTTGGTGGCGCAATAACAAACCAATACGCTGGGGAACCAAGCATGGATTCAAAACTAAATTAAATGAAATATAAGGAAATCATACTGCTGTTATTAACTCTCACTTGTCAGGCCATGGGGTTACCTGATTTCAATACTCAGACCATACTCTAATGTTCACCAAAGAGTTTCATAGCTTCACTGTAAACAAAATTGTTTATGTTATTTGGTTATGTCACTCACTCACCTAGGAAGAACACAACCAAGTTGCATCGACACTGGCTGTCATTTCAGTGGTCCGTGACGTTCATTTCACAAATCCAACGCAATATCAAGTATTTTGAGGAACTACCCATCTCACTCCTCTCTTGGATAAGGGCAAAGTACATGGATCGGCTTTTCCGGAGCGCGTAGGCGTAGGCACGGGTCTCGGACGTTTTGAGGAGGCGTAGCGTAGCGCAGCGGCGAGCGCTTCCCGTAAGAAGAGAGCGGCGGGGCTCCCCCACCCCGCCGCTCGGCCGCCGGGCGGGCCCGGCTCCAGCGGCGTGCCACCGCAGACAGGTTCGTCTTTAACACCCTCTGCTGCTTATTTCGTGATATTAACTTCAAATTGAATGTCATACCTCACAAGCCCTATCCTTTCCGAGCGTAATGACTGTTTAGCCCACTCTGTAGGACCAGTACTACGGGAGTAGTTTGGTAACAAAGTGAGGCCGGGCTCTCTCGGGCGCCGCTGCCGCTGCGCTACGCTCCGCCCCTACAATTCGTCCGGGACCCGTGCCTATTCAATATTTTGGCTCTTTTTAACGCTCGCGGTTACCTGAATTCAAAACCAATTTCATACCTGTAAATGCCAATCATTTCCGAGTGTAATGAGTGTCTCGCCAACTCTGTAGACCCAATATTATGGGCGTGGTTTGGTAACGAAAGTACCAATGCACAACGGAGAAGCCGATCCATGTATTTTTGCCCTTATCCAAGCTCCTCTTCAAGCCACAGACGTAAACAACAAATCACTCGAACTCACACTTCTATTCAATGGCGACAATTGATACTTCGTGCAGCGACGTCCGCAACCGTAAAAGCTACTTCAGACTACATTTTACGTGAAAAAGACTGTTAATTATTTAATTTCGATTGTGTAAACAGCCGATGTATGCCGGGCGTGCCGAATTCCGAGTTTGCCTTTGGCTGAGCATAGCGGACGCGAAGTTGTTCCCGCACAGCCGCTAGGTGGCGCTATCTCTCCATGTCTTTAAGTACTATTCCTGCCAACCTTCCAGAATTGAAAATCAAATTAAACTTTTAAATATTTCAAACTCCTTTAAGTTGGACAGCTTGGATGAATATTAAAGCGCTGAAATTAGTAGATTGCGGAACACTACCGCATTTTACGATTACTTCTGTACTTTAAGAGGAGAAGTGGCTAGTATGCACACACACACACACACACAGCCAGACTCACGACCGACTACACTCCTGGTCCCATGCACGGGATAGCTTCGCTTCGCTCAGCGACAAACTGAATGTCATCACATTTATTGGTCGATGAACCGGAAACCTGATTCAAAAACACCTCTCCTTTAATGTTACTATTGGTCAAATTGTTTCTGTGCTTTACGAAGACATCTGGTAAGCCTACATTTATCATATAAACCAGGTAAGTAAGTTCATCTCAAACAAAATCTATATAAATCTTATCTTTTCACAGGTATCGTGCAAAAGTTACTGAAATTGATTCAGATTACAAATTGTTTTTGATTGATTTTGGAGTTACATTGCACGTTCCCCTTCCCAAAATCTTCAACCTCCCACACAATTTGACGTTTACTCATGAAGTAGTAAGTTTTAATGTCTCATAAATAAATAATTCAGCTAATTTAACCTGTTTTTTTATTATTATTATTAAATCTTCATTGTTTTATCCAATAGGTAGCAAAAGTGAAACTCAATCGTTTTCAATCACTTCAGGTTAATGTTGGTGATACCATTTTGCTGAAGTATGAAAGCTCTGTAAGTTTCAGTAAATTAGTTTGATTTACAATTTGACATATATAACTAATCCTTATATTTCTCGTTTTTTTACTTTCAAAAGATTGGTGAACAGCTTCAAATGAGTTTGCTTACACCCGATGAACATCATCTTCAAGAACTTCCTGATTATTTTAAGTGTCCTGAATTTGAAATATCATTTGTTTATGGACTGCTGGTCAGTGGCCTCAAACTCCACATATATTTTCAAATGCATACAACACCACCTTCGAGCACTGTACCTTGTCCTCAAGATGATGCTGCATCTCCGGTCCTTTACTTGACCAACCTGAATACTGAGGTATTTAAGTGCAATGCCATCACTTAAGTTTGAAACCTTTTGATAAAACAATAATTTAATTTAATTTTTTCCTCAGAAACTGAAACCCATACATCTCTTCAATCTTTTTTCACTGTATGGTGTTGTTGTTGCCATCAAAGTTTTGCCTCAGAAGAAAGTTGCATTCCTGCAGATGAAAGACATTACAGAAGCAACTTCAAGTAAATCAGTAAATCTAAATATATCTGTGAACTCGTGACATTAATATCAATTAGTTTTCAGTAACATAACACTATATCTCATCTTACAGTCATTGCAAAGCTTAGGTACGTCAAGATTTTCAATTGGCCTGTTGAAATAATGTTTGCCAAGTCTCAGAAAGTTACTGTGAGGAAAGAGGATATAGATCTAAATGTTGGCCAAGATTCCCAACACAGTTCAACCAAACATATGCAACGTACCAAGCTCAGTAAAATGCTTCCATCACGTACACTGTACATTAGACACATCATGTAAGAAATTTTGATGGTTTTAGCATTTGTCCTATAAGTTTTAAAATTACATTCTCATTATGGAAACTTAAAAAATTCCAGGAACACAGTAACTGATCAGCAAATTATTGATGAATTTGACCTTCAAGGCTATAACATATTTCAAGAGTGTTCATTTTGAGGATTTTCAAAAAAAATGCTTATGCTAGTTTCGGAAAAGTTGAAGAGGCCACAAATGCTTTGATGGTGAGTTCTCAATAAAGATACATATAATTTTTTTTAATCCTTTCTTCTACCAACTATTTTTATCTTAAGAATTCCATTTGTTGTCAGGTTATGCACATGAAGGAACTGACTCATTAGGCGAAGATGTACATTGCTTTCGCTCCTGATCTTTGAGGATTTAAACGTTTTTATTAGTGAACAATTTGAACTTTTGCATTTTAAGTTTGTAATTATATTACATATTACCTTTCTCATTATCCTTATAGTGTTCTACTGATATGTTTAGTCATTTGTGCTGAGTATTGTGATACTTTGTCACAATATCACATTTAACCCTTTTTAATCTATGATTGTGATATTATAGTAAAACAGACTCTTTTTTCTTCTTCAATGTCTCTGATTAGGCTACATAATCATTTCTTTTATTAATCTGTTGACGCTTAATAAAAGATATGGTTTCGTCCTGTTTCATCCATCACATCTTGGTATTGCAGAATCTGAACACCTATCTTGCTCCTCTTCCCTCTCATTTTCTCCTTTTCTTTTTCTTCCCCTTTTGTACTTTCCAGCCTTCTCGTTTGACATACAAACGCACTGTGATGGAGATTTTGTAATGGTTGGAAGTGGTGACATTGAAACAAATTTCACAGCGCCTAATGCTCCTTTTCAGTGTCTCGATGAGATAGTGAGTGTCAATATTTTTGTGCATTATCACGATGTCTTCAAGAACTTTTTGATTGCTTTCACACTGGATACATAGCTTTTTTATTACCCCGTTCTTAAACATGCAGGTGCTGTATGACATAACTGCACATGATGAAAAAGGTGTAATTTTTCAATCATTGAATGTGACCCCCATGTTTGCAACGAAAAGGAAGCACAAAATGGTGTACAATAATAGGCATTTATTGTTTGAGACACAACAATACACTAATATCAAAAGCTTTTCAAGCAGTATTAGTGGTAGAGTAGAATTTAAATCTGGATCATGAATAAACAAAACTTTAGTTTTAAACGATATATTTATTATAATTTATTATGACTATTGTCAATTTTGCTTACTTTATTTATCGACAACACGAAGCTTCGTTAGTCAATGAAGAATGCTTATCATTTTGCAGCTGGTAGTCCACTTGTCTTGTCCGTTGTGTTCTGATCCCTTTACCATTTTCGGTCTCATGGTTTTTGACACTTGGCGTCGCAAAGTTGGTCAAAATTATGTAGTCTAAGATTTGAATGCATCTTTGTCCGAAATATGAACCAGAAAAGTACCACGGACGTAGGAAGACACGGTGGTTCTCCTTAGTGTATGTCCACCTTTAGAAGTGTGAAAAGCTAGACAAACCTGTTTTTTTTTTTTTTTCATTCTTGTTACATCACACCTCCTTATAAAGTTTCGTTGTAATCTGTTTTCACATCGCGATACATAACACTTTGACAGTAACAAAAACATAACCTACAACGAAAACAACATATATCATTTAGGATGTTAACCCAGGGCTTTCTATCAATCATTTCATTTCATAAATATTTTTAACGTTAAAAACGATTTCAAGATTAACCTTTTTAATTTTTCAATCTTATCAATATCAAACTCAGAGCTTAAACAACACTTCAATCAAAATAGTTTGCTATCGTAGAGAAACAAAACCCATCAACCTTTTATGTGGTTATCTGCAGTCTTCCCGTCTGCCTTAAGCGCAGGTAGATCTGCGTATAGCATACTGATCTTTTGAAATCTTATTCCCAGGAGGATCACTCTTCACACGTGCACCGGTCCTCATAAAACCGTAGTATCATAACCTTTAATAGAAAATGAAAAATTGAAAAAATGGTATTGAGTTCTGTTTTGATATGAAATGTCGAAACGCATCCATTATGTAAAATTTGACTACGTTATCATCACGTATCGTACTGTATGTGTTAACGGTAGGAAAAGTAACCAATGGAAACATCAATATTATGATCAGTGAAAGTGTGTACTGATCCTCTACTATAATAAATTATGAAGAAGAAGAAGGGCAATAAGGCACATGAGCTGACAATTTTTTATGGAAATATCATTGTATTTTTAAGTTATCTTGATGATGAATTCTTATTTTGACGAGCTTCTGCTTTGTGGAGTCTATCTTTTTTCCTCGACATCTCTTTTGTTGATTCGCTAAATGACATTCGCTTTGCTTTTCTACAAATTTTGTCTTTCTTCCTGATTTGCAATTTTTTCACAATAGTCATACGTCTTCTATAATCTCTCATGTATTTCGTACGAGAAAAACAGTTTTTATGATTTCTTTGGTTTTGTTTATTGTTTTCAGGTACCTAGCCTATTATGTATTGGACATTACTCTGGAAATAGAAGTTATCTGATGATAACAATTTGTACATAGTATTTATTCAAAAGTTGTGGATTTATTTAGATAGTTGACATTCTTTTGAGCTTTTTTAAGAAATTCTTTCTTACCACAAATTGTTTTGATTTTCTAACGGAATTCAGACGATCAAGAGTCAATGATACAACAAGGCAAAGTGACTCGATGTCAGGTACTCTAGATAAAGCAACATACAACAATCCAAGAGCAAATTCAGATTTTCCAGCATCAAGCATCATGAAAGAAAGTGTCAAACCTTGAGATTTATGGATAGTACAGGCCCAGCATACGACAAGAGGTAACTGAATACGTGAGCATAGAACACCACTTCGATACCAAGTGTTACAGACTGGAGTCATTGGGACATAGTCATTAGTCAATCCCCAGATCTTGAAAATATACTTTTTCAACTAAGACCAGTATGCATATTGGCAAAGAGGGAGGTCTTTGACCTCGTTCATAAACAATGTGTTTACCATTCCAATTGAACCATTAACTAATCCTCTACTAACATTAAGGTTCTTCTTAAACATAACTTTAGCACCTTTACACAAGGGTAAGATGTTAGTTAGTCCATTGGCTACATCATCAGAGCTTAGGAATAATGTCTTATTGTTATTCAGAGCTTTGACAGTGGCTATTTTTTGATTTAACCCTTCCATTTTTTTCTTATTTTCCTCATCAGTAGCTTCATTAGTTGAGCATATTCTCATAATGTTTTTAAACTTTATCCTTTCTTTTAAAGGTAGTTTATTTAAGCATCTTTCATTAATTAACATTATATCTCTTTAAGTGCATCTGCCATTAGCTACTTTTTTCAAAAAAGTGAGATAGTCTTCATTTGCGAATCTATGGCATTTAGTTAACACAACTGCTGATGTCAACTGAGTCATCACAACTTTACCTCTTTCAAGCAGATGATTGTATCGTGGTAAGTTCTCAATTTCACAATATAAAGGTTTATCAAATACTGGTGGAATTGATTAAGATCACCAAAAACAAACTTTCTGATTCTCTCTTTCTTTACATCTCATTTCCAAGCATGCTTACATCCTCAAACCTATCATTGAATATTCATCCACAAATATAAACCTAGTTCCTTTATGCTTTTCCTTGAAGTTCAACAATTCTAAACCTGTCAATCTGTTGCTATGAAAACCAAACATGCCAAGAGACAAAAATGAATGTTAACTGCATCTTTCAGTGAGCTTTGCTGCAACACCTGTTGGTGCAATTACTTTCACAGAACTTTGTCCAAGTTTGCAACAAATATAGTGAACACAACACTTCAAAAGGAATGTCTTTCCGGTACCTTGCATACCTTGTACTATATTAAATGAACCTTTCACATCTATACCTTTTGCAATGTCATCAGTTAGAGTTTTGATACATGAAAAAACAGTGTTCTGATCAATGTTAAGAACTGAATAATCAAGTGTTTGTGCATAAGTTTGTGAAATTATTTTTAACTTTAGTTTGGATCTTTTCTTGAAGGACATGAATTATTTTTCGGCTTAATAATGAACTCATGTAGTCCCACTCATATGTTTCATCATTAAAATTTTTATATTCTGGGCTTTTGCAGTTTTTGTTTGGATTAAAAGAAGACAGAATAGATTCTTTATCTTTTTCAGATGGCTGAGGAACATCATTGTGTGACGGATCATCACTTTCACTGCTTTTATCTATGTCAAAAGCCTTTACATACTGATCATAAGATAGGTCAATACTGTGCTTCATGTAATCATCAATTATTTGTAGGTCGTCCATTGACCTCCATGGATAAAACAACTGGCTCATGAAAGCATAAAATGAGTCTCCATTTCTTTCTTTAACACATCTTGGGAAAAATCGAACAAAAGCTGGCTTTGATCTTGAGATAAGCTCATCTTCAAAAACTTTGAAGTATTTTGCAACATGGAATAAGGAGAGTTTTTCAAAGTCGGGTGACCTTTTTGCATAATAATCTAAGAAATTTCTAGATGTTGAAGAGTATGTTATTGAGGACCAATCAGGATGAATAAGATAAAGTTCAACAAAGTCTCTTAAGCAGCTACAAAAATGATAACCCATTAAATAGTGCATTACCTCTTGAGCACAATAATCACGTTCAGCACATGAAGAAACTAATAGCTTTCGAACTGCCTTCTTTGATAAATCTGCATCATCAGATGATTTGTTTCGTATATCAGATAACACTTCATTATAACATAATGACTTAATTTCTGATTTAGAAGAATATTTTGCAATATATCTGTACACTCTTTCTTGATTTAATTTAGGAGAAAAATGTATGTTTGCCCTCCATGTCTGTTGTACCCATTTGTTGAACTTATTTAGCAAAGGATCATTGCGGTGGAAGTTAATGTCAACAACTTTGCCATCCTGTTTTTCTAATGTTGTTTCAGAAGCAAGTGATTTTAGAAATTTATTGCGGCATTCTAACGATTTACCATTCCCCACAGGTCTGAGGCAATGTGACCGTGAACATTTTGTATGCCGCTGTACATGATTAATAAGTTGAGCCAAATCGCAATCGAGGTTTATCAAGGTTCAACTGACATGGATGAGTTGTTGAAGGTAGGACATAATATCAGGGTTTTCACAACTAATTATGTCATCAAAGAAATTGATAACATTTTTTTCCTCATCAGGTGACATGAATTCTTTGATTGATGGCGCATTCTGAATCCATAAAAACCGTGCAGATGTATTGACCCTCTGTGTTGGAATTCATAGCGATACCATATGTCGCTGACTTTAAACTTTTCCTTGAAAGCTTTCTCTAAGAAAAACTTTGATCGCAGGTAGAAAAATATATCAGCTACTAAAGGATTCTGAGAGAAAATGATTGATTTTTCTGCATTACGCAAAGAAGTTACATCATAACCAAGTAACCTATATAAATCAGGCCAGTGGTAATCTGCACTGCTTGAAGTAAAGAATACAGTTGGAGCACCTAACTGATGAACCATATCCAGTAATTTTGAACATCGGCTATTCCAATAAGATTTAGTTGTCCTAATTCTTGATCCATAATGCATTATTTTATCAGCTACCCAAGGATTTTCTTGGAAGTACTCTTTCAGTTGGAGGATTGTCATCTTTGAAAAAATAGTATTCTTTTAAACATAAACATTACCTAGTTTTAATGAAGTCCACCTCATGTGGCTAATTATCATAAAGTATCTAAATCTTTCATCCTTGCTGAAACGGCCATCCTCATATGACATAAGATGGTGAATGTAGTCAGAAAGTTTTATTTTATGTGGTCTTGGAATGCTATAGTCAGCTTTAGCATAAGGAAATACGTGTGGGAAACACAATGAAATGTAGCCAGGGCTACTAAATTCATTTAGAGGTGTAGTACCCAGAGATGGCCATATCAAGTAGTTACTGAAAGATTTTTTTACAGATGTATTTAAAGTATCAGGAACATGAGAAAAGATAATATCTGAATTACCAACCTGATCATATTCATCTTCGTTCGAATCATCAATATTAGAGGGATCTATTTGTTTAAGGTCATCAACAACACTTCCATTTACTGGTAGAGTGTCTAAGTTTTCGTAACCAATTGTGATGTCAGAATAGTAAGGATTATCTTCCTTTAACCAGAGAAGAGCATTCAGAACTTTATCTTTCCTAACAGCAAGATCTTCAGAATGAACAGCATTTCTTAGTTTCACAACCATAACATTGTCTAAATTTTCAACAAGATGTGGCTTACGGTCTGCTACTGTTTGAACATCTTGTGAAAAGTTGATAACTTGACCTCAATCATTATACTGACTTTTCTTGAACTTGTATAATGAAATGGCAGAGTGAACACGTGCTATTAATTGCTTTTCAATGAAAGTTAGGTTTTGTAATTCAATTGGAACTTCTAATGGATCCGCATGTCATTGCCTCGTCCAAAAAACTTGCAATTTTTGTGACATTTAAATTTGATAAAACAACTTTGGACAACTTTTCTGTTACAATGAGGACATTGGTGCCACTGTAAAGATTTCATGTATACATTGAAGTGATGCTGCTCGATATCTAATCTATCATTAATATCATATTTCAAACCAATTTTTTTCAGTTGTCTTTGAAGGTAACGCCTTTCTCTGTTTTGTTTTCTTTATAAAGCTTTAGTTTTTACGTCCTTTAACTTCCTACAATTTCTCATTCCTTTCCTTGCTAGTTCTTAAGACTGTCTTTTTTGCTGAGCCGTTAAATTTTGCCTGTGTTTTTGCTGTCTTTTTTTTCGCTTTCAATCGTTTTGTTGTAAGTTTTTTTTTCCTTGGCATAAGAACGAAACAAACTTTGTCAGATACATCATGGTCTTCCAATTTTAAACGAATAGTACGGCCCTGTCTGCTTTCAACATCACTGAGGTCAAGAACTTAGTAGTAACGATGCTTCACAAGACTTTTGACGGATTTGTAAGTAGGTATTTTTTCAGCTCCCTTGTTCAATTTATTGATCTCTTCATCATCAGATGAATCCTGAGGATTAACGAAACCTCAATATGTTCTAATTGAACTACCTTAGAAAAAATCAGATAGGAATTTCTATTACCTCCTCTGAAGATGGTTCTGGTTGCTTCGTTTTAGGGTCAGGTTTTGACTTTTTGTTAGATTTGGACCTTTTGGTTTTTTCAGTTTCAGAATCATCATCCTGGAAGACAAAAAGCGAACAAAGAAAAGAAATTACCTTTTTCTGTTTCCGTTTCTTTCCAGATTTGGATGGAACTTCTTTGCCTGCGTCTTTTGAAGTACTTGGTTCCTTACTATTGTCATCCTTTGGCTGATGATTAGGGCGAACTTCGGAATTTTGTTTTTCACCAGAAGAAGTTGTTGTAGACTCTTTATCATCATTATCAGAATCAGTGTCAATTTCAACCATTTCATGATTATTTTTGATTCTGCTGGAGAAAACTTTTGGCGCTTGGAACGGGTACTGCTATTTGAATAACCTGTTTTCTTTTTCGCAGGATCAGAATCTGAGCTGGATGAAGAGTCGTGCCGAGCTCTCTTCTTGACTGGATCACCTTGCTTCTTTTTGGAAGGCTCGGAATCTGAGCTGGATGAAGAGTCGTGCCGTGCTTTTCTTCTCTTGACTAGACCGGACTGGACTGGACCATCATCTTCATCCTCAATTGCATCAACTTCAACATCGACTGTGTCATCAACGGTGATTTCATCCAAATTTAGACCTTTCATACTCTCAACAATGCCTTTCTCCATGTTCAGCAGGATTTTACTGACCTTCGCCAAATGCATCGCATCTGAGGACAGGCGATAGAATTGGCAATGCACTCTGATGTCATAGCCCATTATATCTGCCACTGCGTACAGCTCGTGGTCACGCAGGTTCAACAAGGTCATGAGTGTCCCGATGTGTTTCCGCAACCGCGTGCCAGTCAGGGACGATGGGTCCGAAGCCCCACAAGCTTTGGCCATTTTTCGCAAGACTAAATCTGCGCGGTAGTGCCCACCTTCTAAGTGCAACGCAGGGAAGAGAAATTCGTTATGGTCTGGTACTCCCATCTCTGCACGAAGATCAACCATGGCTTGAACGGCAGATTGTAGTCCTTCTGTAAGTAGCACCGGTACCCCCTTCCTTTTTTGCCTCGGATAACTACCCTTTGGAGTGTTCTATAAAGGACTTTTTCTACCTCAGAAAATCCCTTTATAGTGTCAGCATTTTCACCCGTAGCATTTTCCTTGGACTTGTTGTAATCTTTAAGTGCCATGTATTGTACTTCACCCACTCTTCTTCTATTTAGAAGTAAAACCCGACATAGGGTGACTTCTGTGAGGTCCCGGCATAGAGCCTCTGACATGCCACTGGACATAGCACTGCGAATTTCTTCTGACCTCTGTACCAAATAATTGTGCAGCTTTTGGACATCTTCTGGCATCGGGAGGCGCTAAGGAGCATTCCTGTGTCTTTCAGCAAGAGTGGCATGAGCTTCTTTGTTGATGTCAACTCCAGCATTTTCTTCCAGCCGCTCTTGGAGAAGTTTAATCACAGGTAAGTTATTCAAAAGTACAGGGTCATCAAGGAACAAGGAACATACTTATACAGACAACGGCGCATTTTTTTTAAAGAGTGACAAAGTATGATGAAAGTATCGGGCAAAAAGACATACCCTTACCACCCTCGGAAGGCCTCTGGAAGGCAGGGCCAAAAATCTCGCAACGCCCAAAGTTCGTGTTTCGTGCTACGGGCGGCCCTGTTTGAGGCTTGCTAGATTTTTGGCCCGAGTAGGTACGCCACTTCCGGTGATAGGGTGGGGTAGTCGGGCCAAAAGACATACCCTTACCACCCTTGGAAGGCCTCTGGAAGGCAGGGCCAAAAATCTCGCAACGCCTAAAGTACGTGTTTCGTGCTACGGGCGGCCCTGTTTGAGGCTTGCGAGATTTTTGGCCCGAGTAGGTAGGCCACTTCCGGTGATGGGGTGGGGTAGTCGGGTCACAAGACAACCCCTTATCACCCTCGGAAGGCCTCTGGAAGGCAGGGCCAAAAATCTCGCAACGCCTAAAGTACGTGTTTCGTGCTACGGGCGGCCCTGTTTGAGGCTTGTGAGATTTTTGGCCCGAGTAGATAGGCCACTTCCGGTGATGGGGTTGGGTAGTCGGGTCACAAAACAACCCCTTACCACCCTCGGAGGACCTCTGGAAGGCAGGGCCAAAAATCTCGCAACGCCTAAAGTACGTGTTCCGTGCTACGGGGGGCCTTGTTTGAGGCTTGCGAGATTTTTGGCCCGAGTAGGTAGGCCACTTTCGGTGATGGGGTGGGGTAGTCGGGTCACAAGACAACCCCTTACCACCCTCTGGGGGCGTCGGACAGCAGTTGGCTGACGATCGCCTAATGGTTTTGCTTTTGGGGTACATATAGTCTGTTCCATGTAAGCTGAATTCGGTTGGCCAACAAAAAGTTGGCCAACTTCACACTCGTGTATCAATAGGTACCTCACAACTAAACAATTTTTCTGCATATTTCTCAAGATATCGCCTAGTAAACAGGCATTGATACCAGCCGCTCAACACAACTATATGTTCGGCGCTTTTTGCATACCTTTCTAGCAACACTGCCAAGTCCAAAACTTTTTCTGATAAACACCCTTTCCAAAATATACTTCAGACATTTTCCTGAACACGCGTATAAACTACAATAGTCTGTTGCTTGGCCTTCTAAAGAACTCACAAACAATTAACACATCAACACACGAAATTCCCTACCTTTTTTTACAATGTTTAGAGTGTTAATTTATTTTATTTACGCTATCAACAAAACTACAGGAGAAAAACACAGGGTAACTCTCTAAAATCTACTAATTAGACTGAAATTGTATATATCCATAAAAAATAATTCCATAACCTGTTTCTTTTAGCTATGTCTGAACTGTTACTCATTCATCGGTACCAGATAGATTATCAAGCTATACTCCTCTACCAAGCGAAGACAATGATAGAGTATACAAACGCGTTGTTGATATGAACAACACTAACAGAGCAGCTAGATGCATATGTAAACTTTGTTCTCATACGTTACTCGTAAGTAAATAAAAAATAATAGACTAATGGAATGATGGCTTGTGTCTCATGCATTCCAGCTTTTAAACATTTAAACATCCATTAGTTTTCACTAATGTGCTATGTAAACCAACAGTTAATTAATATGAACTTTTCAATTTCAGACACCAATTGATGAAATACCAGATCCACCTATGGTTAAAAATCCTGAGCCATAACATTATCATTCTTCAACTTTTAGAAAAAACTAAGAAATTTTTGGATATCTTCATTTATTCACACAAACCTTGAAATATTAAAATGTTCACCAAATGCTCTATCAACCATGTAAATCCCAAAAACCATGAAGAACCATTAATTGATATTAACATAAACCATGCGCACAAAATACTCAAATACAAGAACAACATACAGAAAGCAACATGCAATCTATTCAACACTTTACACCTGTCATAGTCGCAGTTAGTTAAGAGAGCTTTAGTCAAAAGCTAAACACGAGCTCAAATCTAAAACCAAGAGCAAACAGTTCGTTTGCTTGTGGAGAATACCTCAGCTTTAGTTTTAAACTCTCAAGTTTCGCTTTCGGCTTTAGCTCTCCAAACTAAATGACACTCGGGCTTTAAATTTTTTTGGCAAACATAATCATAACTAAACATACATTTACTCATATATCCATGCAGACTGAATACACAAATAACAAGACACCATACAAGCAACAACATGCAATTTATTGAACAAAGTACATCCATCACGCTTTGGACTTTTTGGCAAACAAAATCATGACATGCATTTGATTAACACATATTAAACATTTAATTCATCACTAACTGCAATTTTGTTCAGTTCATCATTACAAGACTGCAAAACGTCTTCAAATGTTCGAATACCACCAGAGTTAGTGTTGTTAGTAGATTCAAGTGTTCTAATATCCAGGGGCGTAATTAGGACATGTGTAAGGGGGGGGCGATGCGTCGCGGGTTGCCTAACTTCAAGGGTAATCGCGAGCGAAGCGAGCGCGAATAAATTCACCGCAGAAGGCACAAAATGTGCAAGTAAGCCTTATTCACACTGATTTGCAAAAAAAAATGCCGCGAGCGAAGCGAGCGCAAATTTTTTTGGAGTCATTATGGCGCAAATTTACCGTGTGGGCCGCCAAAATCTGCTTTAAAGTACAGTAGAATCGGACCATGGCGTACTTTCGCGTATCTTTGGGATTACTTTGTGGGCAAAATGTAGGCAGAGACGCGTGTTGGCACCTTAAACCTAGTACAGGCGTGGTAATAAGGAATTTCGCGAGCGTAGCGAGCGCGAAAAAAAAACAGTGGTGACACAATTTTTTTAACTTAGTCATTTTGGGGGCAAAATAGCACCTGCTGAGACATCATTCGACGCCCTTCGGGCGTCGATTTCGTACATATCCTCGGCCCGAGGGAAATTTGGGTCCCCTTCGGGGACCCGAGCGATCGCCCCCATCGCCCCCCCCCTAATTACGCCCCTGTCTGCATACACAATAAACCTCATCATCAGTTTCTTTCTTCTTTCCTACTTTTAAAGTACTCATTTTGTGTTTAAAGTAAAATAGCAGATCAGTGAAGGCTTGGATAGGTTATGGCAAAAATTTGAAAAGATAAAACATAAGTCTGTAATTTAGTTTTAAAATACACAAAAAAAATGTTAGAAAATACTCTGCTATTGTGTTACTTCAATTAGTCAATAAGTAATATTTTTAAATGACAAACTAAACTACACTGAAACTTTCACTTTCACCATGGTCGATTTCCCTCCAAAATTAGAATGGATGGTTCTATCTGATAAAGGTATAGAAGAGTAGGAATAAGCAGTTGTACCAACAGATACAATTTTAACAGCATCAAACTCAGCGTAGGGTATCCAAAGTATTACCTCAAATTACTACACGAGCTTTTGTTTTAGAGTGGTACCCACAAGAATGAAATTTAAAAAAGGAAAGTTAATGAACTTAAATGTTTTTAGTGGGTAACAGAACTAGAGAAATTTCTAATCAGAACAAAAGTTGTGGTATGATTGCTTGGGGGACAAAATATGAAACACAACAGGTGGTCTGCAATTAAAACAACAACAATTTTAAAGCGTTTGCTGTTTATGCCTCAATAATGGAAGAGAATAAGGAGAAATCCACCCTTGTTGGGAAATTTGTAACTCTAAAAATAGGAGAAGAAGATAAAAAGCATATCTATAGATGTAGCATCACTAGTAAGGAAGATGCTGATGAATGGCTTAAAGAATTTTCTAAATTGACGAGAACACAATGGGTTGTTTCACACACTTACCCAGAAGCTCAAAGGTAGGTTACAAATAAGGCAGTATGCACCTAGTTTCCTTGGGATATTGTTCGTTCATGACCACCTGACTAATAAGGTTTTTAAAATTCCCTTAGACTTGTCTACCATAAAAAATATAAGTGTGCTTTTAGTGATAAAAACAAAATACAACCAGAGGGCATTAGCAAGAGAAACCAAAACTGTGAAGTAATCTTAAATATCCAGATAAAACTTATGACTAAGGATACCAAGAAGAAAGATAAATACCTTAAAGGGAGTGTGCCACTGTGCGGCATTGTAACAATGTACAATGAGCACTCACACAACAAGTCTTCTGCAATAATACAGTATCTGCGACCAGGAATAGACATTAGAGAAATGTTTCTAGAGTATTTTCACGACATGTCTCCAGCAGTGGCCTTGAGAGTGTATCAAGATAAACTTCGATGCCAGCATGAAGATGATTATGAAAAGATAATTGCAGATGGACATAAGATGCCTCTTGATAACACTGTTTATTACTGGCACAAACAGTGGAGAACTCTCAACTACGGACCGATGAATGATCCTCTGAAAACATTAGTGGATAAAATAGATTTATATAAAGAGCAAGGTAAGGAGAAATAAAAAAAGTTAATGACAATTAATTGCATATTAATCCTAATATTTTCAAATGATTCAAATTGTACTTATCATTTGTAGGCACCACAGTTGTAGTGAGAACAGAGAAACCTTGGTCAGTACTCATCGCAACTCCAGTCATGAAGCGGGCTCACAACGCTTTCTGCAACAAAAGTATTGTCTTCTGTGACACTTCTGCATCCTGTGATTCAACAAGTGCCAATGTTACTCTAATGTTAACAGCAACAAAGGCAGGAGCAGTACCATTGTGCGTCCTGATTCATGAAGGGCAGTCAGAAGAAAGCTACACAACAGCATTTGCCTTGTTCCGTGAAACATTTCCCAATGGATTTTGTGGGGAGGATGTGTGTTGATTCCTTCAAAATCTGGCAGCAGAAAACTGACTGTATTTCCTCCACTTACCTTCAATCCAATGACTTCCTCACATTTCAGCATCCGATTGTGTTCATGACGGATAACTCCTCTGCTGAAAAAAATTGCTCTGGCCACAATATGGCCAGACAGTGTTCAACTCATTTGCGGATTTCATGTGGCACAGGCAGAATGGAGGTGGCTCGAGAAAAATGCAGTTACTGATATTCGCCAAAGTCTTATGAAAGCCTTTCAAGAAGTAAGTACTCACATGGATTACCTGGAAAAAAAATGGTCAAATTTCAATCACAAAAGAACAGTCTCAAGTTAAAAAGAAAATATAAAAGGAATGAAAACAGTACTAGATCTAGTTAGAGCATAGTTATAAATTAATTTTTCTCAATTTATAGATTCAGTATGCCAAATCTTGTGAGCTTCTTGAAGAAGCTATTGAATCTCTGAAGACTTTAAATGAAGAATATTATGAGGCACGTGTCAAAAAGTTATTAGAGAAGAAAGAAGAATGGGTACAATTGTTTAGAGACAATTTGCCCATTGGAGGGCATCACACCAACAACTATGCAGAAGCTACAGTGCGAATTTTGAAGGATGTCATCTTGCAAAGGACAAAGGCCTACAATGTTGTTGCATTGACTGATTACGTAGTGAATGGTTGGGAAAATTACCTTCAAAATAAGCTTAGTAAGTATGCCTACAAGAGAATGGCTAATCCACTGCGATTGTATAATGATTTAGTAAATCGTATACCTGCTGCTTTGGCTGACAAAATTATACAAATTGATGAAGACACTTTTCATGTACCAAGTGCAGTAAACGGTGAAGCAACTTATGAGGTGATTGCTAGTGTGGGGTCTTGCATGTGCAAAGCAGGTATAGCAGGTGCCTTCTGCAAACATCAGGCCCTTGTCCATCAGAAATTTGGAAAATTATTTCCAAATCAGCCATTAATTTGCTCTGCTGATAGGTACCTGATAGGCCAGATGGCATTTGGTGACAGATGTCCGGAGAAGGAGTTCTTTCTAGATCCGAAAGAGACCCTTGAAAATCTGGAAAAGGACCTAGAAGAACTCTACCGTCTGTACACTCCCAATGCACAGAGATCGATTGAAGAGATTGATGTTGTGATGGAGCCAGCAGCAGGAAGGGAGAATCCAAATCTGGAAAGTGACGGAGAAAGTGATAGTGAAATTCTTAAACATGCTGAAGAAATCATAAACACCTTTACATCAAATTGGAAGAGAATCAGCGAGCATGGGCTGGAATCAAATGCAAAGGGCTATTTGAAACTAATGGTAAAAGCAAACAAGAGCTTGGACAAGGTTACAAACAATAACCTGGCCTTTGCAGCTATTATGGACACTTCAAATGCACTGAGAAGAAATATTGCCAGAGCAGGGAAGAAAATTAAAGTGCAATCTACTTCAATTCAAAGGCGACGCCCAGGATTGACCAAAGGGAACAGTCGAGTCCCAACTGGAAGGCCATCAAATGCATTGCGTTCAGTTGGCTTCAAACCCAAGAGAAGACACTGTCTGAAACAAAATGTGGCCGCCAACAGGCATCACGTATAAGGTTTCTACTGTGAATATTAATATAAATATCATTGCACACCATTAGACTAACTATTATGTTTTAGAAGCATACTTAACTTTTTGTATCTTAAAGATTTTGAAATGGAGCCAGAATTTTTCCTCTTCATTAAAGTATATTTATGGCCTTTGGTAAGCAAGATTTTAAAAATACAGATTTTTACATGGGAAATAGAGCAGTAGTTTAATTTGCTGGCTACATTTGTTTTTAACCTGTGAAATTTTTAAAGTTCTTGCAAGATAATTTGCTGGCTACATTTGTTTTTAACCTGTGAAATTTTTAAAGTTCTTGCAAGACTCACTTTTTCAGCTCTACGTTTTGTTTCCCTTTGTTGTATTTTTATTGATTTTTTTCTGATAAAAAAAAATAAATTAATTAATGGTTTCTTCACTTTTATTTAAACCAAAAGAAAACTTACACATCTGGAAAAGTTGGTGCGGGCGTAGCTCAAACATACGACCGAAAATGTGCTGGAAGAAATCCATGTACACAAAAACATCAGACCAATTCGACAAAGTTGATGAACTTACCAATCGCGTATCTACTCGGGCAAAGTCCACGGGCCAATAAAATTCACATGATCATATCTTTACTTTATTATTAATAAAAAGCGCGTGCGGGCGTAGACGGCGGCGAAGAGCACAACAGCGTCTAGATTGGGAATTCGCACCGCTGCCTCCGCACAGCTGAGCTGAGCGTCGCGATTCCGACACGTCCGGGTGCCAGCGGACGACGGGTCGCGCGCACCAATCAGAGCGGGCCCCCTGAGTAAGGAGTGGGGGTGGTGCCGAACTCGATGAGGGATCCAAAAGACGCCCCCGTGCCCCCTGCCTGGGGATAGGTCGGACGTAAACTTTGCTTGCGATTGTGTCTGCCAGTGTGCTGTAACTTACCTTCCCCTGCTGATACACCTTAACGCGGCTGCTCGGTTAGGCTTCCGGTGGCTTGCGTTGCTCTCGCTTTGTGTGTAGGGTCAGGTGCAGTGAGTGCGCCCTTTTGTCCTTCGACCGTTTTATTGCCAGCCTCCCCAGCCCCAGTGCCCGGCTGCCTGCCCTGCTGCCTCCTCCGAGGCCATTAGAGCCTCCCTGGCTTCCTCCGCTGCCCGCTCTTCGGCCTCTACGGCCAGCTCCCGGAGGGCCTGGGCGTCTGCCCACAGCATGGCGGTGTGGGCGGCGTGGTCCTCTGCGGCTCGCTTCTCCTCGACGACGGCGGCCCTCTCTTCTTCATGCGCGGCCCGGTGCGCCCCCTCGCAGTCGAGGCACATGGTGGTTGGCCCGGGGCAGGCGTCACATCCCCAGAGGCACGCGGGGCCTCCTCTTGTGGCCTTGCTCCGGCGCCGGCTGTAAGAAGGATATCCTGGTAGTGGTTGATGCCTTGTGATCTTCATGTTGTTACGCTGCTATCTTTGGAGTTACTTACAGGTGTGCGGCTGCCGCGCATGGGCTCCGCTTGTTCCCGGGGCCTCGCTGGGGCGGCCTCCGCCTCCCGCCGTCCAGGGCCACTCCGGGGCTGGATGCTCCTGGGACGGCCCGACCTCCTCGTCGCTGCTCGTCACTTCGTGGATGGCCTCGCTGGGGGCGGCTGCAGCGCGCACGAGTTGAGGCAGCGGGTCGGCCCAGCTCGCGGTGGCCGCGTCCCAGATGGCCAGGAGAACGTGACCGCGGTCGGCCCACACCCCGGGGCAGTGGCCTACACCGGGGTTACAGGTTTGTTAGTGGCGCCCCTTCGCCCCCCCACCCCCTCCTCCCTCGGTGCTGGTGGGCTACTCACCAGGAACACGACCACGCGCCCGCTCCGTAGGATGCACCACGCGGTGCTCGGCATGCTGCTGACTGAGGGCTCCTCTCTGCTCTCTGGTCGGGGTGCTGGCGATGTGCGGATTTTGGTTTCTGCACGCCGTCCTATAGGTGTCTCCAGACCCCGAACCCCCCACCCCCCTTTCCCCCTCGCCCTCGGCCTCGCTGGCGTTGCCTGGCCCAGGGGCGCTCATCGTGTTTGAGCACGGTAGGGCAAAGGCTTCTACCTCCCACCCGTTTTTACAAAAACCACCCGTTTATTTCACTGTTGTTCCCAAAACACAACTTTTATCCTTGTGCTACCCGCGCGCACGCGTTATGGAGAACATGGAAGAAAGTTTTATTTTTTTAAAGCACAGCCCGTCAGGCGCGGCGGAAGATTGGCCAGTGTGGGGCAAGCCTGGGGCCGCCTTCGCCGCTCCCCTTTTGGAGATTCGACGTTCCTCTGAAAGCCCTCTTCCCAACCATTGTAATTTCACGTTTTTAATTATTTTATAATTATTTTTTTTTTGGAGATACTGTCTGCTTTTCCTTAATATATTTGTGTATTTTGAAGTGTTGCTTTCTGATTTTGGATGACCGCCCAATGAACTCCTTTAGAAAATTATAGAGAGCGAGCGGAGCGAGCGCAAGAATATTTTCCAGAATTCTGGCATAGAAACGGTAGCAAAACACAATCAGCCAAGGAATTAAATGCTGACTCATGAATTAGGAAATCCAATGGACCATATGAGGCTGATTCAAAAGTATACCGCGAGCGAAGCGAGCGGGAAAATTTTTATGTTCTCGTGACGGAAAGTGAAATTATGAGACTAATTTCGTGACGTTACTTAAACAGTTTGGGTCCACTTTAATTTTCCTCATCTTTAGCACTTCTATTATTGCAGAAATTCAAGAGTTAAATTCATTGATGTTCATTTGATTGTCCCTAACACAAACAACCACCTACGGTTCCGCGACCCTAGTCAAACCACGCACGGTTATGCGACCCTAGTCAAACCAGGTATCGCGATGTTTTTGTCATTCTGATAAAAGCTGAACGATTTGATTCGTATGTTTTGATATTGCCAAAACATACAGTCCACAAGAAAACAGCAGACAAGAAGTTTCGATACGTGTCATGATTAGAGTCGCGCAACCGTGCGTGTTTTATGTTAAGGACGGGCGACATGTGGCATTTCGTAAAAAACACAGCGAGCGAAGCGAGAAAACGAGAGATTGTAGGAGTGGTAATGAAAGGGTTGTTGACCCTCTTCGCGCCGTTTTTCATTTTCATTTCAGCCCGACGGTGCCGCAACCACCTCAAAACAAATAAGTTTTTCCCGAATCGCAGAAGAGCGATTTCAATGCTTATTACCGACTCCCACAAATTCCCGACTACTTCCTGCCCTAGAGGAAATCTTAGCTGAGAATGAGTTGGTTTTAACTGTTTTTAGCCGATGTTTTGACTGGGTTAAACTGAGGTTAGTAAAATTTGACTGCGTTTAGCTAGATTTTTGTCGCTGTTTACCCGATTTAAATTGCATTTGAACTGATTTTTTGTAGTGAGCCACTTTTGTCTTTCTGGCATCGACTAATCGTAGCTGAGCGTCCAACTAAGCTTAACTGAGATTTCAGTCGGATTGACTGATCGTGACTGAACAACCGATCGAACCTAACGGGGGTTGGTGAGTCCAACTGAATATTCCACACATTTAGCTGATAAAGGCAGGGGGTAGGTCAGCGGTTCCAAAACGAGGGGTCGCGACCCCAAATGGGGTAGCGGAAATTTCTTTGGGGGTCGCGATGAGGTGCTTGGGGTCGCATGGGGTCGCAGATAGCTGCGGCCGATCTTGTCGGATGTCCGTGTCCGACTACCTGTGCGCACTGAAAGAAATAGTTGTCAGGAGGGGAGAGGTTGCGCGACGACCTTGTTCTCGAACAGAGAAGTTGTTTTTACTATTACGCTTTAAAATATCCGTATGTTCTCAGCATATGGCCGCATACAAGAAACTGATGTGTGTGGATGTGTTGTAACGTGACAACAAATTTGTTTTTAACTTTTAACTAACACATTTTGTCGGAGAACAGCATGGCGAGAGTTTGCTTGTAAACAACAAAAGTTGTTTAAAAAATTAACAAAACTTTTGCTGTTTATCAAAAACATAGATTTTTACAGTCTGGAATACGAAAAAAACACCGGTTGTTTGTCAAATCACACAACTTGTGTCAAAAATGCAGGCACATAAAATTAACTGAGAAACTGTGAATAAAAACATGACCAATTACTTTAATTATTATTTTTTTTTAGGTTGGGGGGGGGGGGGGGGGAGAGTGGGTTGTTTGGGGTCGCGTGGGGTCGCGAAAATGTCTGTGTGGGGTCGCGAAAATTTTGGACGGTGAATTTGGGGTCGCGAGGCGAAAAAGTAAGTTTGGGAACCGCTGGGGTAGGTTGATGTGCAGATTCATCCAATTTAGGCGAAAGATCAGTTATTTATCTGAACTGATGTTAATCAGCGTTTCGCTGATAATAGGAGGAGGTAGGTTGATGTGCAGTTCCAGCCAATACAGGTTTAAGATCAGTTCCTTATCTGAACTATAATGTCACTGTTGAGCTGATAGATAGAAACGAATTTGACGATCACCATCAGTCAAAACCCCAGACGGAATTAAGTTAATTATGACTACTGAGAATCGTACACATTTACCTGAGATTACAAAAGCATCAAGCTCGGGGCATCATCACCTCAGATAGGACAAAAGTCAGTTATGATTGGACTGATAATAGCTGTGGAAACACTGAGAGAAACCGTGCAGTGCAAACAGTCAATGTCCAATTGCCGACGAATTTCAGTCTGACTGTCAGTCAGAATTGCTGTAATCTCAGTCAGTGTCAGTTCAGAATGTAACTGTGATTTGTTGGCATATAACTGTTAATAGCTGCAAAATGTCGCTAATCTGTCGCTTAGAAAAATCGTGCAAATCTTAACTGAAACGAGGGAATACTCAGTCGATCCGACTGTGAAACCAGTCGCTCTGCCTAAACTCAGCTAAAATCAGTCAGTTAATTCTAAACACAGTTAAACGTAGTGTAATCTCGGGTAACTTTTCCTCTAGGGTGATATCCCAAAATTTCCCGGTGAGTGCTACCCTGGGGGGCGCACGCCAGCACCTCGCATAGGGCGCCTACCGGCACCTTTGCAGGGACACTCGATGCTCTCCCGAAACGGATGCCTCCGGCAAACCCCTGGCTTACCCTGGACCCGAATCTTCCACGCCAAAACGAACAACAACAACGAACACTTTAACGAACCGTTCTCTTTGCTATATTTTAAATCCTTCTATTCTCCTCTCTTTTCTCTTCTCTCTCGTCTCCCTCCTTTCTCTTTCTCGATAATTTTTTGAAGTTATGGCTTTGACTTATTTTTTATGGAAAGTCAGAGCATGACTCTCCAAAGCGTGCGTGGTGTAAGATTGGAGAATTCCTATAGCGAAAGTGTCTCCGGGTACTACTCCGGGTACACCATAAGGTACGACTTCACATTCGAGTAAAGAAAATGATATGCGCTATGCTGATATGCGCTATCAAGAGCAAGAAAGAAGGAAAAAAAGGGAAGAGAAACCGGAAGTATGATGACGTTAAAAAAAGAATGGCCGTCTACACATCTAATTTTGTAGACGTCTAAATCTGGGAACGAAAGTGTGCACTTAGATCATCTAATAGATGTCTTTGCTAGACATCTATTAGATGATCTTTTATCTATACATAGACTTCTAAAAGATGTCTATTAGTCGTCTTTTTTCTCTGTGGGCTCTCTTTTCTATCTTTCCTTTCTCCTTCCTCTTACCAACCGTTTATAATCCACTGATGATCTGACAAAGGGACTTAAGTCCACCTCTGGGTCAATTTCGTTTTATTTGAAGGAAATGATGTCTCAAGCCCACTAATCATGCCTGTAAAAACGGCATGTTGATATCTACTACACTACGGTTTTGTTGCTACCAAAAGTGACAAACAGACGTAAGTCCAGAAGAGACCTAACAGAGGAACGTAAGTCCTGTCATAATCTGACAAAGAAACTTAAGTCCACAGGTGGAGCCTGACAGAGGAACGTAAGTCCTGCCATAATCTGACAAAGGAACTTAAGTCCAAAGGTGGAGTCTGACAGAGGAACGTAAGTCCAGGCATAATCTGACAAAGAAACTTAAGTCCACATGTGGAGCCTGACAGAGGAACGTAAGTCCAAGCATAAGCTGACAAAGGAACTTAAGTCCAAAGGTGGAGTCTGACAGAGAAACGTAAGTCCAGGTGCGGCCAGGTGCAACTTGACGAAGGGACTTATGTTCACGTGCAATTCCTGCATATTACATGCACTATATGAGAAGAAACCGATCAGAAACATGACAACACCATCTGCTGAGCAAACGAAAGAGCATTAACGGCGGCCATATAGTGTCCCACAGCACTATTAAAGGTGCCACTCAAAATTCATCAGTCCTGGTGGGCATAGGCAGTGGTATTCTCCTAATGTATCTCGTAGTCTCGCATGCAACCTCCATAATATTGCATTTTATAATATGCACGTAATTTGCATTTTCTGAAAATGCTAAAAGGTTTCTTTGAGGAGTTACGCGTGGACTTAAGTCCCTTTGTCAAGTTGCACCCGGACATACGTTTGTCTGTCAGACTCCACCTTCGGACTTAAGTTCCTTTGTCAGCTTATGATTGGACTTACGTTCCTCTGTCAGGCTCCACCTGTGGACTTACGTTTCTTTGTCAGATTATGCCTGGACTTATGTTCCTCTGTCAGATTCCACCTGTGGACTTAAGCTCCTCTGTCAGATTATGGCAGGACTTATGTTCCTCTGTCAGATCAACAGGGGGGTCCTAAAAGACGTAAGTCACACTAAAACCCATTCCAAACAAGTTAAAGCAGCATACAATTCACTTGAAGGAAATACCGTTAAAAATAAAACATACTGTGAAAGAAAAAGTCATTTAACTTCAAAAATGTAACTGGCAGATAAGAATAAAACACTCTTTTGGTCATCCTGTAAAATTTGTTCAGATGGACTTAAGTCCCTTTGTCAGATCATCAGTGAACTGCCCTACCGTGAACATATGATGAGCGCCCCCGGCCTGGCCTAGCCGGCTTGGCTGCTGGCTGGGTCCGGCTGCTGGCTGGCCGGACATTCGCCACCCGTAGCGTCGCCCTGCTGCATCGCTTGCCTTCCACCACCATGGTAAGTGTTGTTGTTGTGTTTCTTGTCTGTTGGGCTTGCGCTCACGTCTGTCCTCTCTGCCTGCTCTTAGGCCCCCCACGCCTGCGCTGAGGAGGTGGTTGTCGGCCCGGACTTGCTCTGCGTCCTTCGCACCGCGGGCCCGGACCGCTCCCCCTGCGCGGCTGCTGCCCTTGCGCTCGACCCTGGGGATGCGACCGCGGCCGGCTTCAGGGCGCGACAGCTTCGGGTGGCGATCGAGGAGGTTGCCGGTGCCCGCCTCGGCGACACGGCGCTGCTGCAGGGCCTGGCGGACATGCTCCGTCGGGACCTCAAGGTAGTAGGGGTGGTGAATGGCGCTGTGCGGCTTGTGCTCCCCGCCTGGGGGTCCACTGACCACCTTGTGGCCCCCTTGGTGCTGCTCGCCTCCCCCGACCCTGCGGCCCCCGACCGCACCGTGTATGACGCCGTGACGGGCCGTATGCCGGCGGTGATGCCTGCCCCCGCTTCGCCGTCTGCCACCGCGGGACTCCCTCTCCCTCCTCCTGCTAGTGCGGCGTCCACGTCGTCGTCGTCCGCCTCTTCCTGGGCCTCTCGGCGCGCCCCGCGCGACCCCATCCGTGTGGTGCCTGGCTGCACCCCCCTCGACGGGCCGGAGCCCCCGATCCAGCTGGTCTCCCCCCTCACGCTGGAGCCTGGGCTCTCCCCCTGCGTCACCCCCCGGGCCTGTGCGACGCCGCCGCGGGCTCGTGGCCTCATCAATGTGGCCACTTGGAACATCCGTGCCCGGCCTGCGGCCCGCGAGGCTGTCGACGCCGCGCTCCTGGCCAAGGACGTTCACGTCTCGGTGCTGCAGGAGACACGCCTCCCCCGCCAGGACTTCGCCACCACCAACTACCGCTGGTTCCTTGAGGGTGCTCCGCCGAGGGGCGGGCGGGGAGTCGGGCTCCTCGTCCGGCGGGGCCTCCCTGAGGTCACGCTCCGTAGCACCGCACTCCTGGGGCCTAACGTCATCCTGGCTGAGCTGCTGCTGTGGGGCATGAACTTCACTGTGCTGGGGGTGCACATACTTGGGGATGGGCAGCCCTGTCAGCGCGGGGCCTTGGACGCGCTCAACGCCGGCCTCGCCACTGCGCAGCTAGAGATAGGAAGATTATGCTTGAGCATAATCGCATAATTTAATAGAAGTTGTCCGATTAATACAATTTTTGCTAAGCTTATTTTCATGTTCTCGTCTCTCGCCGACGTACGTCGTACAAGCTTCGCATATGGCCTTCGAATGGGTTGCCTACCCCTCCGTTTTCAGACGCTGTATCCCATAGGCCCGCGCGCGCGCGCGTGTGTGTGTGTGTGCGCGCGCGCGTGTGTGTGTGTGTGCGCGCGCGCGCACGCGCAAGTATATGCCACACATCTTATTTAGTATCAAAATAATAAGGAATGAAAATGTCCTGTTTCTATCGCCAAAATACAATATTTCCCAAAATTTTGTTATTGGTAATGTTGCTAGGCAGCAACTACTCCAACACATTACTAAAAGTCTCAGGTTCCCAAATATTGAAGCAAACTAAATCATGCCCATCAATCATGATCCTTTGATTACAAATGCCACTGAAAATCAGTTAAAAGCTTTAAATACATTAGCTGATATTCAAATGCCAACTTTATCCATTGGTGATTTCCAAAATGTCTCTATTGAGCCAATGATCAAAACTGCTGTTGAACAAGCACTGAAAAAATTAAGTAATATCTGTGTTAGTTGCTATGGAAGCCACAAAATGTGGTGTATAGCAGGTAAGGATTGCTTCATCTTTTTCCTTGGTTATACAATATACCACACATAATTCTACCAATTACTTCAAAAAAATTAAAACAGGTGGATACGCAACATACAAAGTGGGACATACTACAACATACAATGACATAGATATATTTGTGAGTTGCAATGGACAATTAAAAAATAAGACTACAATTGCAAGGTGCAAGTGCTTAGGAAAAATTATATTTCCGTTTACTTTGCATTTCCGCTATCTGCGGAAGCCGACGCCTGTGCACAAATGTTATACGGGTCGGTCTCCCGAAAATCTCAATACAATGAGTAGATCCACCTCGGTAACAAGGTCCACTGTTAGGACAGATTAAGAATCAATCACGGAACACTATCAGTTTCAATTATTTATTATGCATTAAAATACGCTATAATTATGGAAAAATTAATTGAAACTTAATTATTTCCATTAATATATCTGCAACAGTTAAAAATCTGTTCCTGCATCAGTAGCGCGAGCTCAGCTTGAGGACTTTTAGTCCTGGCTAGTTAAACGAATTTTAAACCTAAACCCTGAAACTGGTGGTGGCCAGCCTCAGCGCCCCCCGCCCCGAGGACCTCCCGTGCCAGGCCAACCCCCCGCCCCCTCCCCCGCCCGGGGAAGAATTTGCGGCCACCACCAACCCCCACGACGTCTGGGACACGGACGCGCTGGTGCGTTCACCCATCCTCCAGGACCGCTATGCCTCCACGGTCGCTGCGGCCGTCAGCACGGTCGGGGCGCGGGGAGGGGACCTCTCCTGGCCCCAGCTCTCCGCGGCGCTGACTACGGCGGCCAACGCGGTCCTCCGGCCGCCTGCTTCCCCCCTGACGCCCCGCAAGCGGGCCGCCGCCAACCAGTACCGTGCGGCGCTCCACGCTGCTCACCACGCCCGTGGTGACCGTCATGCCGCTTACCGGCTGCAGGCGGCGGTGCGGGCGCGCCAGGCCGCCGTTCGGCAGCACAAGGCCGACAAGCTCCGGCTCCGGCTCTCCACCATCCAGGGCGCCAGGCCGGTGCGCCGCATGCACCTGCTGTATCGCTTCTTCCGCCGGTCGCGCCGCACCCTGTTGGCGCGTGGCGCCGGTGTCACCATCCGGGCCTGGGAGGCGGAGGTCCAGCGGCAGGCTGAGGGCGAGCAGCCCCAGCGCCTCCCTGAGGAAGACGCTCCGGTGGACTACGCGACGCGCCCACTGCTGCCCAGCTGCGCGCCTGCGCCCAGCGGCTGTCGGCACGCACGGCGCCTGGGCCTGACGGTCTGCACCGGGAACTCTTTAAGTACGCCCCCCCCCCCCCCTCCGTCTTCTTCCAGCACTTGGAGGCCCTGGTGCGGCGGCATTGGGCGGAGTGCTCCTTTCCTGTGGCCTCGATCACCTCCCTCCAGCACCCTGTACCGAAGATCCTCAGGCCACGGGAGGTTGAAGACTTCCGCACGCTCTCCCTCTGCGCGGCGGTCTACAAGATCGTCGCCCTCCACCTCTTGGACATCTTGCAGACCGTCGTGCCGGCTCTGCCGTACTACCAAGCCGGCTTCCAGGCGGGCCAGTCGACCTACGGCCACATTTTCCTGGTGCGCCGGCTCCTGGACGCCTTCTGGCAGGTCGGCACCCCGGTCCACCTGCTGCCGCTTGACATAAAGGCCGCGTTCCCCTCGGTGTCCAAGGCCAGCGTGGTCCAGGCTCTGCAGGAGGCTGCGGTGCCGCCTAGCCTCATCAACCGCGTGGTGGCGCTAGCGCTGCGCGACTGGACCTACGTGCGTTGGGGGGCGGCTGCCACATCCATTGTGCTGCGCGGGTGGGGGGTGCGCCAGGGTTGCGGGGTGAGCCCGTTCCTCTTCCTGCTCGTGCTGCACATGGTGGTACGGCGGGTTGTCGCTCCCCTCCCCCGCTTCCACCTGGACTTCGCGGCGCCGGGCATGGTGCCAATCCTCTGCGCCTACGCGGACGACGTGTTGGTGCTGTCTGACCGGCAGGAAGACGTCTGCGAGTTCCTGGCAGCTTTCCGGGCCGGGCTGTCGGCCGTCGGCCTTGACTTCAAACTCCGCAAGTCCGAGTACTTGGTCCGCAGCCCGGTCCCGGACCCGCTCCCGCTCCCGCGGCCAGCCTGGCTCGCGGGCATGGAAGTGCCGCAGGTCAGCCATTTGGTTTACCTGGGCGCGCTGATCACCGCCACACTCTCCAGGCAGCCCGGCGTTTATCATCGTGTGCGGCGCGCCCAGCGCTCCCTCGCCGGCCTCCTGCCAGCCCTGCGGGCCCAAGCCCTGCCGGTGGCGGCCCTGGATGAGCTGCACCGCACTGTGCTCCGGCCTGCCATCGACTACGAGCTCGGGACGGCGTCGGAGACGCAGCGCGCCAGGGCGTCGCTTCGCCGCAACGACGGCCTGCTGCTGGGGGCACTCCGGGCCACGGCCCGCCCGGCCAGGCCTGGGGACCAGCCACCGCTGCGCCTGCAGTCCGCGGCGGCGTCGGTGCGCGCGGCGCGCATCCGCTTCCGCGGCCACATAGCTCGCCGGCCCCCAGGACACCCTCTCCGTCGCGCGCTGGCGTTTACCGCACCGGGCCGCCTCAAGCAGGGACGGCCCTGCTTTGACTTCCCCCGGTCGCTCCACGAGTCCCTGGCCCGGCTCCCCCCGCCGCCTGCTGGCTGGGAGGCGCTCCTCCTGGACAAGGTGGCGCTCGCGGCCTACCTGTGTGACGCCGCGCCGCTGCGCGCGTCTTCGGACGAGGAGGCGCCGCCGGACTCCCCCCGCCACCTGCTCTACCGGCAGGGTGACTCCGGGTCGTCCTCCGACTCGGACTGAGGGCTGGTTGGCTAGATGCCTGCTCAATAAATGCCTTTGCTTATTTGGTGTTGGTTGCTTGCTCGCTTTTCCTTCGGTACACTGGCTGGCTAATCCACTGTTTTCTTCCGATCTAGCGCCCGGGGTTTTTGTACTACTAATCTAAACTCGCGTTGAATTACCAGGACCCGAGGCTGTCGTGCGCGGAGCGCGGCGGCGGGCAACCGCGTGGTATGCGCTGTACGCTACTACATAGGGGGCCGGTCTTTTGCTCGAACACTCTCTTACAGGAGCTGTCGGGTGCCCCGTGCCGGCGGACTATAATACCGTGATTGGATCCTAGTGGTCCCGCCCCGTACAGCACTCTATCTATCCCTTACTGAACAGAAAGTCTTGCAACTGTCCGATTTGGTGGACTGCTGGCACACTCAGGTCAACCCATGGCGGACAGGTTGAAAACAGGTTGAAAAGGGCTCATATTTCGGACTGATTTCAACCTTCGTCAAGTCCGACAGCAGTCCGCCCAAGTCCGATTTGAATCCAAAAAAAGTCCAACCAAAGTGCTAAATATTAAAACATTTTATCGGGAGTAGAACCCCAAACCTTCGAGGTACGAGTCGACGTCTCTAACCACTTGGCCAAGGCGATTACCTGCGGAGGACTGTGCTCCGACCCAGTATCATTCGCAATGACTTCCTCGCTTGTCCCAAACGCCACAGAGGATCTTGAGATAAGTTTTCTGTGAATGCTTTGATAGATATAAACTTACTCGCTGATAGGGTTAGTCTACCAGCTATTCGATTAGCGTCGAACATTAAAACACCGAATATTTAAACGCAAATACAGATTTTCGATTCCATGTTACAGACGTGCGTAGGGCTATTACAGAAAATTACAAAATAATGAGAAAAATTTTAAACTTTCCTAGAATTTTGTGATTGATACAAGTTTTCATGTGATATTACAAGATTTTGTATCATCGATACGAATTTCTTGAAACCGGATACAGGAAACTATATCAAACTTTATGCAGAAATCTGTATTCATTTTAGAAAGTACGAAACGCAGGTCGCAAGAATGTGTGTAGGGGTAGGAAACCCCTCATTTCTTACTATCCGTTGAGGGGGTGCAGGTGTGTACAGGATAGGAAATGAACATTTAGCGTCCCAAGACTCCACTATTGGTCCTCTGGTCATTTTCATCTAGTGTGCGTAAAGTATAACCAGTCCACCACACGAGACTAGGGGTTGACAAGGTTGAACTGGCGGACTAGATGGATTGGAGTGGTACTGGAAAACCCGAAGCATATTAAACGCACACTACCTGGTTGAACCAAAGTCCAACCGAAATACTTCGAAATACTAAGGTCGGACCACGGCATACCGATGCATACTCATATTAGCCTACTTTCAACCGTTCCGCGGACTTTCCGTTCAGTAAGGGATCTATCTATCTATCTATCTATCTATCTATCTATCTATCTATCTATCTATCTATCTATCTATTTTTCATTATAATTTTGTACGAATCGCTTGGGCACGATCGGCTGCGGCCATAAGGGGTCATCGCCAAAAATAAATAAAAAAAAAAAAAACTTTCTGGCGAAAGCAATAGGCCCCCGTAACGGGGGCCTAAAAATAGCAGTTAGGCATAGAGTGGGGATCACAATGGTTGACGGCAATATTTCCAGCGTGGCTACTTGCACAGCTGCTCAGAGCTGCAATATTTGTAAAACCACTCCAAGTCAAATGAACAAAATAGGTCTGCTTCAAACAAGAGCAATCGACACTTCAGCCTTAAAGTTTGGTCTGTCAGTACTGCATGCCAATTTACGATTTTTAGACTATATGTTAAACATAGCGTTTAGACTGGAGATGAAAAAAGGGTACATGACCTATACTGAGCAAGAGAAAAAATTAATGGCAGACAGGAAAAAGAAAATACAAAACCAGTTTGAGGTAACCCTTTTTCCAACTAAATACGAACAGTTTTCTAGCAAGCATAATATAAAAATTAATAGTAGAAACTTTTTATTGAAGAAAGAAATGGGTCTGCTTACTGATAAACCGTCAACCAGTGGCGGCAATTCCAACACAGGGAAAACCGAGAGGAGGGATCTTTGATCACGCCATTGAGGGTTTTACAAGCAACATTTATAAAATAAAATATGTGAGCCACATGTTTTCTTTTTCTTTTTTTGAATGGCGACTTAAAGTTTTTACCAGGTTGCATAAATTATTAGTCTCAAAAGTGACATTGTAAAAAAGTGTGGGAGTATCTTACGCACTTCGTCTTGTGGCTATGCGATTAATACAGATATTTTTGGGAAAGAGAAACCGCACTAGTATCTCTTTTATTATATGCCGGCTGGAAAGAACGCGGTCCTGTTGCACGCAGCTGCATTTATAGAGACATTTCCTGTTCCTATTGGAATGCTTTCAGGTAAATCTTGAATCCCTTCATAAGCTCTTTTTTTTTTTTTTTTTTCTAATTTAAGAATCAAAATTTTTCAACGGTTTTCACATCCAAAAATTCTTTTTAGAGGAAGCTGCAGAGTCCGGTAATAAGGACGTCAGACGCCAGCACCACGCATGCAAAGCCAGCAGGGCTCGAGAAATGGCTGATTTCATGCATGGGCTATTAGTTAGGACGGACCCTGTAATTTCTTCCTTAAGAAGACGGCCGAAGCCCGGGTGTCAGATTCGGCACGAAGTGGTTAAATTTTTGGTTGCTCCCTCTGAACAGGGATTTGCAGTTCTCCAAGCACTATCCTTGAGGAAAGTAGGGACAGTGATATAGACGATAGGTTAGAAAAATGCCACCTAAGCAAAATGTTTAAGAATTGCAAACTTCAGCAATGTATTCTTATTTCTTTCCTTTCTTTTCAGTGGACTGTGAGCAGGAGGGAGTACTGGCAATGGTCTCAGCACAGTTGCAATAATTGAAAATAAATGTTTTTAAAATACTACATATGAATTCGCTTGAATATCAATATCCATCGAAATACAAATAGCCTTAAAATCATAGCGATAATCAGTTAAATACCAACAATTCGATACCTACAAGGAATAGACACGCAGTTCTGAGGCCCGAGGGAAGACTCACGTAGTTCCCAGAAGCGATTTCAAACTCACGTAGTTCTGAGGTCTTAGGGAAGACTCGCGTACTTTAGGACACCGAGGGAAGACTCACGCAGTTCCCTGATCTACTGTCATATTCACGTACTTGTCGGCGATCGCTACAAAACACACGTACTTCCGAGCCGCCCAAGCCGAGGCTCCGCGATCCGGCTGCAGCTTTCGTCTGCTCCGACTGGTGACGTCAGCTGTTGGAATGAAGTGTTGTGAATATTCAATTTGTTTCAAGATTTGCGTCGAAAAGGCTTCGTGTGATCATCATTTGATTTCTTCGAAGTCTTTTTCTCGTGAGTATGATGCCTTTTTTGCGTTTAATCGTCGAAGTTATTACATTTCCCTGAAATCTCCCAGATGAAGCCCATGCTAATAAAGCAATTTTTGGAGTAATTTCTATCTTTTTCATTGCTTTTAATGAAGTTTTGAATATGTGTGTATGAGCCGACTACCGACTATATGCAATTATTGCTTGTTGAATTTCTTGTGTGAATAAAAAAAAAAGTTTGCCTGAAATACATAAAAATGCCTTATCACAGTTGTTTTGTCGGGAAGGTTAGATTCCCCTCTGTAGTGTTGCGTACTAGTGGTGGTAAATATTTTTATTTACTTCTATTAAATTCTGTAATATTCTATGAGCACATGAAAAGCTATTAACTTATTAACCTATTAACTTCCAGCTTATTCTCACTTTTCCACATCCACAATTACTATTCTCTGCTATCCAACTGAGATATCTCATGCGATAATCATCTAAAGGGTGCTCCTACTTAGCTGGATTTCTAAACAGAGTTCTAAGGGACAACATGGAATTATTCTTAAAGACCAAGTTATTCGATGGGTCCTATGAACGTAGTCTGATCTCCGCGCGACGAGTGAACGTAGTCCGATCTCTGCGCGACGAGTGAACGTAGTCCGATCTCCGCGCGACGAGTGAACGTAGTCTGATCTCACAGTTACGCGTGAACGGAGTCCGATGTCCGTCCGGGCTCGTTCCGAGAAAAGCCGTTTGGAAAGTTTAACAGTGAATGACAAATCGCGCTTCGGACTTTTGGTAAATCACTGCGAAAAATATCTTTGTAGATTTACGATAAATTTTGTAAATCGTGATTTACGAAATATGTTGTAAATTTTACGACGGACCTTTTTTGCTCGTGAATGAATTTCAAGCCGATATGTAGTGCTTGTAATTTTACGATTTGCAATTGTAATTTTACAACAGCACTTAGTGGAAAATTTTCCCGTAAACTTACGACTATTTTTCACTGTGATTTTATGTACTGAAAAAAATCTTTAGGTCTTTCCGCACACGTACATATCAAGAACATGTAGTTCCGGCTCGGATTTGACGAGTAAATTTTAATTTGCGACGGCAGTTTTATGTTCTTGCACTGATCCTTTGGTGCGAGGTGCTTGTTCGCCTGTTGTTCGCCGTTAATTTTATGCAGCATGACCGTTCAAAAGTAACGTATGTTTAAGGCGAGGTATAAGGCCCGTTTAACATCTGCCGTTCCTCCTAAACAGTTTGTGGTATCGAGTAGTTCAAAAGATCATTCAATAGCCTTAAGTGTGCCCTATCGTCGTCTCGCTACGGGCCTCGCCAACAATTCTCTTTTAACTCAAAACTAACTGTATTGCACATTGACGATGAATGAGTTACCTAACACATAGCAAGAGTACAAATGAAATTACCAAAGCAAATCTAGGGAACATAAACGCTTCGACAGCCAAAATCAACACTTTAAAATGTAAATACCTAGTTTCGTTACCTTAAAAATGAATCCTTACACCTCATTTATTTCGTCAGCAAATAACAGATTTGAGGGATTGATTCCCCTCCTAGATCTCAGACGATGCAATGGTGTGGCGTTCGGAGTAGATCGTTCTAGACACGAGAGAGGGAGACAGAGAGGGAGACAGAGAGAGAGAGAGAGAGAGAGAGAGAGAGAGAGAGAGTTGGGTACAGAGAGAGAGAGTTGGGTACAGAGAGAGAGAGTGAGAGAGAGAGATGGCAGGGCGAGTGCAGCGCGGCGGCAGCGGCGGAGGCGCGGCGCGGCCGGCGCGGCTCGGAGATCGGACAGTGTTCTTTGGAGCGGCGGCTCCAAACGGACTTAGGACAGTGTGGTTTTTGATGAATAGCAGCCTTTCGGTTCACTTTTGTAAAATAGCTCTTAACAAAAAAGATTCGTAATTTTTTTATCTACAAGAATCAATTTTTAACTCATTTCACCCCAAAAAGTGACATCGGACTCCGTTCACGCGTAACTGTGAGATCAGACTACGATCACTCGTCGCGCGGAGATCGGACTACGTTCATAGGACCCATCGTATTTTGGAAGGGGAAGTTTAATTCTATTTAACAGAATCAACTGAGGACCAAATAATACAATTTTGATTGACTGGGAATGCGAAAGTTATGGTTTTGATTCATTAATGATGTATAACATAACTATCACTACAAAAAAATTGCAATATTTCGTCCTCAGTTGACTCTGTTAAATAGAATTACACTTCCTTTTCTAAATAACTTGGGCCCTAAGAATAATTCCACGGAGTCCCTGAGAATTCTGTCAAGAAAGCTAGGTAAGTACAAAATATTGTAGAAGCACCCTAATGATAGCTAGACTTATCCAGTACTGTATGTTTCTGATCAAATGTATTGTTTACATGTTTACAGGTTCACATGTGTAAGTGAGCGGCTTTCTATAAGCTTCAGTACTCCGAGAGACAGAACTGATCTCTTTGGGCGTATCAACCGCTCATTTTTTATAGTTGCTGCAGCTACAGCTGAGTTCCTCGCATTTTTGTGTTGATTTTTCAAAGTAAAACATGTACTTAGTAATTCTCCTGTCAGACTTGAATCTTAATATATTACTTTTTTATATTCATAGGCTTTGGCTGGCTAATGCACGATATCATATTGGAGCAGCTCACCATTTAATAAATGCCGCTGTAAATGACAAACAACGAGGAAATCCTGTGTTGGTGTAGCTCGAGGGGGAAATAACCTCGGAATTTGGTGTACACCCCTAATTCAAATTCAATCCAATTCAGACAAATTCGACCCAATTCAACCAATTCAGAGCCAATTCAGCCAATTCAGCCAATCCAGAACAAATTCAAAACAATTCAAAACAATTCAAGCCAATTCACACCAATTCAAACCAATTCAAGCCAATTCAAGCCAATTCATGTCAATTCAAGCCAATTCAAGCCAATTCATGCCAATTCAAGCCAACTCATGCCAATTCACATCCAATTCAAACGAAATGCACATCTAATTCAAACTAATTCAGCGTTATTCGGTTGAATTGAAATAATATATCAGTTGTTTATAATAGCACATCTACTCCCAAAATAAAAAAAAAAAGTGCATAAGACGGACTCCGACGGTCTGCCAACGCTTAGTTGTTCAGTTTGCCTGTTCGCCTCCCGCAAGTCAAGAGGTCAGAGCGGTTCCAGATCGAGCACCGGGCGGCCGCCTGACAAGTATGCAACCAGACTGCCACCAACAAAATCTAATTGCCTACCTTTTAACAAAAAGGCAAGGTAGACTCCAGCAGAGCTACGCAAGAATTGAGTAAAACCCTAGATTTAAACTAGGCACATATTAGGTTATGGTGCTTTGTTATGGTTCCCACTACGCTACGCCAATCGGGGCAAGGTCGTCATTCGATCTATCGAACCTCTCGTTATTACATCGATATTTCGAAAGCAGCCCAGCACAGCAGACACAATAAGTTTCAGATAATGTGAGGTGAACGGGCAACGACATATCCCTGGAAGGTATGGTGCGTCTAATATTTCAAATTCATTGCTGAATATCACGCTGATTTCTGAGTTCGCAATAATGTAACTGAAATTGTTTCTTGTGCTGTGATCTTTCTGAAACTGGTGTCGTATGCCAACAAGTGCTTTATTGCTATTTTGTGTTTTTGGCTTGCTGAAAATCATCTTACTTTACCATTTTTTCTCGTTTTGTTGAAGTCATTTTACTTCATTAAGGATAGACCTTTCTCTAATTTCTCGTTCTCTTTTTTTTCTAACTATCAAGCGGAAAAAACGCTAGTCTCGTAGCCTTCAATCTTTGTAGGCCCTATCCAACTTAACCTATTTGGAATTCGGAATCTATTCACAAATCCACGCCTAGCAGGAAATTCGTAAAGAAAGAGAATTAAATTTCGTTATCTATAAAAGCTGTTTGTGACAAATAATTAATGACCATAGAATTCGGTTTCCAAAGAAAGTTGTAATGTATGTGGATGTTCATAGTAAACAAAG
This sequence comes from Frankliniella fusca, assembly GCA_029379305.1. NCBI lineage: Eukaryota > Metazoa > Arthropoda > Insecta > Thysanoptera > Thripidae > Frankliniella > Frankliniella fusca. The sequence goes on from JAHWGI010000268.1 coordinate 231,741, forward strand.
GTCTGTCTTGCTGAGGGCTTTTTGTATCTATTTATGTACATTCACTCCTGCCTGCTTTGTATTGTGCTTCACCAATGAAAAAGATGACATATTTATCATAAACTTTTCTTATTTGCTGTCATCCAGTACTCAACATGTATCAAATGTTATTCACCTTTGTTTTTATGTGCAGGTACCATTTGCTGATAACAATGGAACAATCCACCAAAACGACCTGGAAAGCCCTGTAAGCTGTACTTTGAAAGAGATTGGGCCTCTAATGCAGAAGTTCCGAAGTCAACCTGAAGGTCAGCCCGCAGTTGAGCACAAGATGTAGCTGCACCGATTATTAAGGTAAGATATCCCAGATATTACATAAGCTATTTACTAGTACACCTCTAAAATATGCATTGAATGCTATTCTAGTGAGAAACGGTAATTTTTATTTTCATTAGCAGTAGGAAGAAATTAACCATTCTGCCTAAACCAAACTCACAAAGTGCTGATGAGTTAAATTTTGACGAGCAGTCATATGCATTGTGCCAGGGTCCCATTGAAGAACAGGTATACTAAATAACTTTCTATTGTTATTTAAGTAGAAGCAAATGTATTCCCCATTTTAAAGTGGTAACATTATCCGTGTAATTTATTTATCTGCAGAATCATTGTCACAACGAAGAGATCCAGTCTGTGGATTCAAGTAATGTTGACGGAGGTGTTGTCTCTCCCAGAGGACCTTAGCCATCGGTTTTTGCAAACCAGTTTAGGTGACTATAAAGTAAATGTAACACTGTTTATATTTGAACAGTGATTTATGTATTGGTGTCAACCGGTGTCCACACAGAAGTTATTTGGTGCATCTTTACTTTAGAGAAATTTTATGAAAAAAAAAAATCTAACTAGAGCCGTCCTTTTCAATCACCATTTGGGGTGTTTAAACTTTATTTATTCCGGTGAATAAATTTCTTGCATGTTAGCTTTGAATGTTACTGAACTAAGCATCGAACTTGACTTACTGGTTTTTATGGTACTGCTCTCAGAGTCACCAAAGCTAGACATGGATCTGACCCAGACCGTTGTAAGCTGTTTTAAGTTGTTTGTAGAAGAGTAATTTTCATGTTTATTTGCAGGATGATGAAAGTAGCCATCATGGCAATAGTAAATCTCACTCACCAAGTGCTGATGATTGGGTTTTCAACAACAGTTGTATGAATTGTGCCAGGGTGCCAATGTAGAACAGGTATATTAAAGAACTTCTCTAATTGTTATTTAAGTTGAAGCAAATGTATTTTCCATTTTAAAGTGGTAACATTATTCATGTAGTTTATTTATCTGCAGAATCATTGTCAGAGCAAAGAGATCCAGTCTGTGGATTCAAGTAATGTTGACGGAGGTGTTGTCTCTCCCAGAGGATCTTAGCCATCGGTTTTTGCAAACCAGTTTAGGTGACTATAATGTAAATGTAACACTGTTTATATTTGAACAATGATTTATGTTTTAGTGTCAACTGGTGTCCACACCGAAGTTATTTGGTGCTCCTCATTGCAGAAATTTTTTCAAAACTTATCTGATCAGAGCCGTTTTCCTCAATTACCATCTGAGGTTGATATACTGTGTGATAACGTTTGATTTAGTTTTAATTTTGTGTTTTGCTGGTAAAAGTTTAATGTCAAGAGCATAAAGAATCTCATTTTAAATTAATTTACTATTTAAACCATTGTATATCTGTATTTTCTGAGGCTTTAACTTCTCACCAATACTATTTACAAATCGATGTAAAAGAAGTTATAGAGTAGAATTCAATAATACATACTGAAAGTAGAACAAAGGCTGCCTGTGGAGGGCATGTCTCCAACAGCTGTATGAAATGTTCATCTTCTCTTCCTGATTTTGATGATGACAGTGCACTGCCCGTAATATGTCCTAATAAGCAATGTGAATTTGTGAACAATAATCCTCAATTTTATGTGAATCTCAAGTACAATGAAGCTCTCAAGAAAATGTTACAAGTGTGTCAAACTACGATTAATTTTAGTACCTAAGTACTTAAGTCATCTTAAATCAGGAGTGAAGCAGGTGCTCGGTCTAAGGTATTAGATTGTTGCTGTAATATAACTATCACTTTTCTAAGTAGGCTAAAATGTGTCTGGTTTTTGCTTCTTATTCTGGGGTCATTCTCTGTCGACCGTAAAGAGTGACAATCAACTTCACTTGGTCTATATCTTACTAAAATCAGTAAAGTAAAGGTTAGTAGCTAGCTATCCTTTCTTGGGAAGCTTTTTTTATTACTATGATATATTGCTTGGACACTTGCTTTGGTAGGTTTGGTGACATTAATTTAGGTCTGTATAATATGCTTTTAATTTCATTCATAATATCATTTTATGACTAATGTGTTGAAAAAGAGTTAAATATTTAGGAGATGTGTCACTTTACTGATTTTAGTAAGATATAGACCAAGTGAAGTTGATTGTCACTCTTTACGGTCTTTTCCAAACCTTAAAGTCTGAGGCGAAGGGACTAAATTCTCCGGGGTCAACTTGTCACTTGGTGTGGATGTTCGACCCATCATTAGCTTTTAAAAAAAGCATGGTTTGGAATTTTTCTAATATGACGTATTTCTGCTAGAGTTGAAACAGTGAAATTATACAACATTTTAACGGGATTTTACTAAATAGAGCCAAGAAAAATTTTTCACGATCCAATCCAACCATGGATCATTTGAATCAGTATAAAAAACTGAATGTAAAACACCATGACTAGAGTTGGTATTGTGTTTCATGTAGGACATTAGGTATCACTCAAAACTTGAGACGGATTGGTCGAACACCAAACTTTGGCCGCCTATAACTCCCAAACCAAATTTTTTAAAAAAATTTCCTTTCACATATGGGTCCTTGGGGTGGTCCCAAATGATATTTAACCACTCCCAACTCAATCTGAAAACCATCGTTTTGGACCTTGTGGTGATCTGACAGAGAATGACCCGAGGGTAACACACCCATTCATTCTACATAGCATTAGCATTAATCTTAAAATCTGTAGGTTGTTTTTTGTTATTGTTTTTTGCAACTGTGCAAAGACGGTCAGTGATTTGTAAAAGGCAGTAGACATTGTGTATTTGAAGTAGTAATGTACCAGCATATGATGGCAGTGTTTGTTACATCCGAGGTTCCTTCTGATGTTCAAAATGCCTATTTGATAAGTTTGTTCTTATCTTAATTTCCCATTTTATGCCTTAAAAGTGTTGGCATATTGTACTTCAGTGAAGACCAACAAGTCTTAACCATCAAAATGAGTAAAGCACTGTCAGGAAGCCTTAAATAAATCCATCATGGTAAAATCTCACTGTCTTCATTACTTGCTTATACACCAACAATCTGAAACTTTTTGTATTATTGAAAATTATGCTTCGTCTTATTCTAATTATTCCTAATTATCAGTAATAAAGTCATACTTGTGTTCTCTGCAAACACAAACAATGGGTCTCAGTGGGTCTCAGTACATATTGAATGATGCCAGTTCAAAACAACTCCAACACAGATTGTGCTCACTATCAAAGAGACTGGGCATGGTCATGGGAGCTCAGCTGATATTTTTTGTTTTTTAAAGAGCAAAATAATTCCAACCTCCCCCCAAGGCAGGCCAAGCCCCTGCAAACCTCCACTAGGGCACGCCTGCATGACACGACTGCCTGGCGGCACAACATACCGTGCAGGCGCCAGGAAGGGAAGTTCCGCACCCGCACCCACACGCAGGCGGAATTAATGAAGTGTGGAAGGGCCATGCGTGAGTTTTGAGATGCTATTATTTGCCGTATGCTTTTCCATATGGTTCTAAAAGACCACTTCTTTAAACTACCGCTGTCACCCGAATTTAGCCATGCAGCCTACACGCAGATCTTACACACACACGCACACACACACACACACACACACACACACACACACAGGGACACACTGACACACACGCTGTGGAGGGTAACACGTACCGGCTTTTTCTCTCTGGATGTGCAGCAAGGGTAAGTCGCGAGACGTCCAACGTTCTTACCCGCTTTGTTTCCAGAAACGTCTGTCGTGGGGCGCCTTACTACTTATTCTCTTTCTGGGACTGACCAACGAAGCCAGATAGTTATTTCTGGCGAAGTCAAGAACCCCAACACTCAAGTTTCTTGCGTCCAAGTAGACCATATTGATGACCGCCAAATCTCCGACGGGCCCGCCACCACCCCTACCCATAGTGCCTCGGCCTCGGACAAGCAGACTTTCTCCGTGACCTTAACTTCTGACGTGGTTGGCAGCACTGGTCTACGGCCTGCAGAGGTTGTGTTCTAGTGCGTCGTGTTGTACTTGGCGTCGCATCGTTTGTGGAATTATGAGCTGACTCCGTCGTGTTTTCTTGTTGCTCCGAGCGAAAATCTTCAAAATGGACACCTTAAATCAGGTATGTATCAGTGAACAGTGACTTGTCAAGTGACGATTTGGCGTAGACTTTAATTGGCGTTACAGTTAACATTTTCGATATATCACGTATGTGTGCCGATTTTCGTTGATGTTTGGTCTTAATGTGTAGAAACCATGTACTGTTGTACATTTTAACAGAACCTTTAGCACTTGAGTGACAACAAAATTGTTCAAAAACACGAAACGGACTCAGGCGGACATCACGAAAATGCTGAGTGTAAGGCCGCCCTTAAATAGCATGGATGGCGGATGGCGTCCTTGGATGGCGAGGCAAATTTACGGTAGCTACAGCAAATCGAGCTACACCCACCATCCCCGACGTAGTGCGGCGGGATCCGCCCCGTTGTATGAAGGCTAGGTACTGGTGCCCGTGGTCGTCGTAGAACCCTTCGCGCATTACAAAACGCCGGGGGCCATTGAGCTGCCAGGGTGGCTGTTTCGTCTCGCTTATGAGTCTGATTTTTCCGATCACTTTGGTTTGCGTCGGGACAGTCATTTGAACAGTACAATAGGTAGTTGATCGCAAAAAGCAGGAGTGCATCGCGATGTAAAGGAAAGGAGGTGAAGTGCAGCGTGGCCGGCAGCGGCTGCAGCACGCCGGCCCGGCGGTTGGCAGGGGGGCCGGCGTCGGCTCTGCGCCCTCTGCGCTCGGATCGCCAGCGGAGGGGAGGGGGGCCAGGACTCTAGGCCAGGAGTAGTGGCAGGAGAGTGAGCGCTTGCACCCGCCACGAGCCGGCGAGTCGGGGGGACACGGCCGGGACCCACCGGGACCCAGCCTGGAGGCGGGGACCGCGGTTTCTCCCTGTCAGCTGCAGGCTGATTCCGCTCATCGCTCTCATCGGTCTGTCTCTCTCGCACCTCCCTCGCTCCTTACGGAACGCACCGTGAGTGCGAGAGAGACGTGCCCCACTGAGCGGTCACCGGAATCAGCCTGCTGCAGCTAATCGAGAAGAGTGGGGAGTTTGTACACAGGCCTGCCTGCATGAGCTGAGCTAGAATGGGTTGCCTACCTACTATCCCACGCCTCCCACGCCGCGAGCCGTCGCTGCATACACACGCGCGCGTGCAAACACACTCCGCTCCCGTCGCCCCGCGCCCGACACCCCGCGCCCGAGGCCCCACGCCCGACCCGACGCCCCGCGCTCGAGGCCCCACGCCCGACCCGACGCCCCGCGCCCGAGGCCCCACGTCCGACCCGACGCCCCGCGCCCGAGGCCCCACGCCCGACCCGACGCCCCGCGCCCGACACTCCGCTCCCGTCCGTCGCCCCGCGCCCGACGCCCCGCGCCAACGCCAAACGTTTAGTTTAAATTAAAATAATCTGCTCTTACGTTAGCGTTAACTTTTTTTTTCTCTGTTTGTTTTCAGAGAAAACTTGATGACAAAACTGTGGAGTTTTGGGGGGGGTTGGTGAGTCAGAGAACAGCTGTTGGGTTGCATCTTCCCGACAACTTCAAGCTTCTGCTGCAGTACCACGGCTACTCCAACCAATTTAGCATGGCACAGCTGGAGGAGGCGGATCTTCAGGAAATTGAGCAGGATGCGCGGACCCGCTTTGCTTCGGCAGACGCGGCCGAGAGGTTGGCGTTCCTGGGCATGCAGGCCGACAACGCGGCGTCATTCAAGATCCTCGGTGGCTTTCGAAAGACCATCCTCGCTGCAGCTGCCATTTGCAGAAACAAGAAGTTTCTCGGGAAGGATATTGCCAAGGCATACACACCGACACCTACCATGCAGGACAGCCCCCCGCAGAACACCACTGAAACAGCATCAGCAGAAAAGCCGCGGACCAGCTCCAAGTGTGGTCTCTCCCTTGGACAGGCCACCAACAATCTGAAGCGTCGGTTAGTCAGTGCGCTGAAGGTTGCCGCTGATGGAATATCTGAAGATATATTGGATGCCGCTGAAATCATCACTGTTGACGTAGACGCTGAAACTAAAAGGCGAGCAGACATCACCTGTCCAAGCTGCTTCAAGCTGATATCGGCCTTCGTACCAGAAGGCAGACAGACCTGGCAGGTATCTAATTTCATCAGTCACGTAAGGCATGTTCATCCCTGCAAAAGAATAGCCGATGAGAAGCAAGAAAAAAAGCTGAACAGGAAGAGGCGCGTAGCTTCATCAGACGACGGCATCGAAATCGTGAAGAATCCAATCATGGACGCTTTCAGGACGGCGGCTGCTGCGAAGACAAATGCTGATAGATCTTCGAAGCCACAGACAACAAACTCTTTCGATGAAGACACGCCAGGCACGCCCGACACGCCCGGAGGTGACGACTCGGACTTCGACGCCACCATGCAAGAAACTGAGACCTCTGAAAATTTTCAGCGGGGGGGGAAGCAGTTAGGCCCCGGCGAGTCCCCCCCGCCCCAGCATCAGTAAGCAAGTGGAAGGCGGCCAAGTACGGGCGGACCCAGCGTTTCCAACGTTCCCTGGCAAGTGCGCTCCAGGAGGACCAAGCCTTCATCAGCGACTTTTTCAAGTTCGCCGCTGCTCGGACTGACGAGCAGGCGAAAGTTCAGGCTCGCGCACGCCCAGCAGGCCCCAGCACTCGGTCGGACCTCCACGTCCCCGCCGGCTGCGGCCCACTTCTCGAGAGGATGCTGGCGGCGGTGAAACGAAACCTGGGGCGCCACAAGAAAGGTCATATGTAAGTTCAGCCTTTTGCGGATACCGGACATGTCTCGACGCATTTTTGAGTATAAATTGTAACATATGATTATTTCTTTCAGATTTGAACGAAAAGACAAAGAGTTTTTTACTTGGGTGCTCATCCAGGGCGGTAGATGCCTCTACGAGACGCTGCACGCCAATGCACCCAAGGGAATGCCCAGCCTGCCCACAGTCCTGAAGTTCCAGGGGAATGTCTTGGAGCCCGTCTTCGAGGGGCGGTTTCGCTGGCAGGAGCTTGTCGAATATCTCCGGGAAAATGACCTACCCCGAGTAATTGCCTTGTCAGAGGACGGCACCCGCATCACAGGGCAGATCGAGTACGATCCCATCTCCAACCGGCTCGTCGGCTTCGCTGCTCCTCTGGACGCAAACGGGCTCCCAGACGCTGACCAGTACGTCGCCACCGGAGAGAAGGCCATGGCGGCGATGTTCGACACCGCGCCGCGTGCCCACACGGCGTACGTGTTGATGGCGCAGCCAATGCTAGGGGGCGCCAAGCCCTTCTGCCTCATGTCCTTCGGCACAGACAACCGGTTCAAGGCCGCGGACGCAGTGCGGCGGTGGCGGTGGCTGAAGCAGTGTGCAGAGCATTATGGCATTGCCATAGTATGTTACTCAGCTGATGGAGGTATGAGAAACTCAATTTATGATTTGCGTGTCTACAATTTGATTTACGGTATTATTCTGTGTCTATAATAATTTTCGTTTCAGATCCAAAAATTCTGAGTGGGATGCGCTCTATCTCTCGCCCGGTAGGCCCCGCGCCGGACAACCCTCCGGAATGGAAAGAATTTTTTGACCAGGATCTTGATGTAGAAGAGTGCTATGTCCAGGTCTGTAATACTGTCACCTAAGTATTTTAAAGAAAAGTAATGTTGCCGTATTTTTCAATTGCTCACTTGTAATCTCTGTCTCTCTCTTTTTTTAATTTTTTAATTTCGCAATAGGATACTGTACACATTGGGACAAACTTTAGAACAGGCTTCTGTAATCGAGGGAAGACCTACCTAATGGGGAAGTACTGTGCTACAGTAGCCCATCTTAAGCACATCATGAACACCACCTCAAAGCTGCAGCACGGTTTGACTGAGTCGGTTCTTAATCACACCGACAAAATGAACTTCGATGCTGTGCTGCGCATGACGGACGAACGAGTACTCCGCTTGCTGAGAGGCCCTAGCATGGAGCAATACTCGGCAACCGAAATGTTCCTGACGGTCGTGCGGGACGTGCTCGTGTCGTACCTGGATGAGGAGCTGTCCGCGGAGGACCGCATCTTCAGAATTTGGCGTGCGGTGTTCTTCCTGCGAATCTGGCGCGAATGGCTACTGCAGAGTGGCCATCGCCTAGACCAGTGCTTCATCTCCACTAACACGTTCCAGTCCATCGAGTTGAACGCCCACGCCTTAATCAAGCTGCTGCGGATGCTCCGGGACGGAAAACACCCCGACCAGTTCCTGCCCCACCTCCTTGGCAGCCAGCAGTGTGAGCAGCTCTTCAGAGCCCTCCGCTCGCTCACTACCACCCATGCCACTGTAGTGAACTTTAGCATGCTGAAGATGCTCGCCAGGGTGCGGAGAGTGGAGCTGCAGTCCCGGGTGGTGGGCTCTGTTGGAGAGATGTTCACCTTCCCAAGGTAGTCACATGAGAAACATGCACATGCATACCGAGTCACTCAGTCCTACTTGATATGACTTACTTTCGTTTTCTTTGTTAACAGAGAGGAAAACAGGCGTGCCAAAGCTGAGGAGGCAGCTGCCAGGACGTCGGCTCGGGGAGGCCTCCCTTCTGACGAGGATATCCTTGCCCAAATCGATTTCGCTCGGAGTGAGGCCAAGAACTGCGCGGCGCTGCTGGGTATGGATCCAGGTGTCGTAGAAGAGACAATCCCAGCCCCGCGCTATGGCGATAGAGCCCTCGGTTTGGACGTGGATGACGACGAGGACGATGACGACGTCGAGGAGCCCGAGGACGCGGACGACGTCGAGGAGGCCGCCGACGCGGAAAATCGTCCTCCGACACCGGAACAGGGCGGGGTTGAGGCGGATGACTTTGACCCCGACGACGTCGCTCTCAGCAGCGCCAGACAGGCGTGGTCTGCAGGCCAGGACGTTCAGCCCTTCCCCCCGGACTCTCCGATGATACTCTACACCAAGCCAAACGGGGTGAAGGTACCCATGCGCAAGAGCACTTACTGCTGGTTGCGCACCAGGGGCAGTCATCGCCAGAGCTCGGACCGCTTACTGCGTGTGATGGATGGCGCGAGTGCGGCACAACGACAGCAGGATCAGCTGGACCACCGGGACACCATCGTCAGACGCGAGTCCATCGCACAGGGTGAGTGGTGTACCTTCCAGAAGGCAGGAGAGGAGAAGCTGCGGGTTGGGCAAGTTCTGGCGTTTCGCTACTCTACCGGCGAGGGACGCAAACGCCTGTACACGCTCCCGTCGGCCCCCGTCGCTGTACCTGACGGGGTGGAAGCTCGCGGGCTGCGCGTGGTTTACAGCTGGTATGATGTGGGGGAGGACCGTGTGTTAAGTCACATCACTTCAGCAGAAGAATGTGAAATAGAAACATACAAGTTCTCTATCCCATCCCCAGCAGAGACCAATGGTGTTTTAAAGCTCGACCCAGATGTTGTACATAGATTATAAATATTTTTATCTCTTTATTGCTGTGTCATTAATTATTTGTATGGATTTCTTTGTAAAAAAAAATTTCACTTGTAAGGGAATTTTGTTGTGAAGGTTTTGAGAATGTTTCATGTACTATAATAGTTTATTTAACTGCTCTTTATTAGAAAATATCTTTGAAGTTAAATACAAAACACACAAGTGTGTCTAAAGTTTCAACTTGCCTTCAGATACTATTACACATGAACCACGTAAACACTTTTTAGAGTTTAAGAAGGTTTAAGCATCAGTTAGATCCATTATTTGAAGAAAAAAATCAATATATATCATCATAGACTTGCATTGGCAGCTGTGAAAGACCACACAACGTTTTAGACAAATATCATGCTATGCTACACTTGAATATTCATGTCCAATAATGCAAAAACAATAACATTGATACCACAGTTAACACATGACTATGACAAAATGATGCATGCAAACCTCTCATTCTACCTCCTATTTCATTCAATATTTTTTTTTTTTTTTTTTTTTTTTTTTTTTTAATACTGTTATTATATATTTGCATGTGTTGAATGTACAAAGGTTAATTGCCAAAAACATCTAAGCAAATGTAATGATCAGCATTTAAAACATTAATTTTCATATGCGTTTCTAGCCAAGACAAGCAACTAAAAAATGAACAACCTGTTGAAGCACATCTCGCACAATGTTCACACTCTTAAGCTTGGTGGTTGGTTCTGTAATTTACAAAACAAGTTTATCAATGCACTCATATCTACTCTTAAAACAAACAGATTATGAGAAAAAGTAGATTAAAAATCCTTATGAACAGTCGTAAAAGCTAGCTGAGTAAGATAAATTACAAATTGCCGAAAACCATTACCACTATGCATAAAATATTTCCAATCAGGGAAGACGGAGTGATCAGTGCTCATTAAACAAAGAAAAATATAAGCTGATTCTTTAAGAAGACTTCAAACACTAATCCAGCTAATCAAAAATCTATAGACCACCACTCTAGCATACTGAAGATACAAAACAAAATATTCACCATTCAGCAGCAATCTTTTTCCTTACTTCATATGAATTGTCATAAAAACTCAAGAAACCTTCAAAACTAATGAGTGTGGATAACACAATACAAAACTGATGCAAACCTGTGACTCCTAGATTTTGTCATACTGAAAGGAATGAGTCACATTGTTTGCTAAAATATTTTCTTAAAAGTGTAGAACACTACTTTCAAGCACAAACCAACAAACATCTTACATTTTGTTGACATTCACTCCTCCTTTCCTAATATTTACAAAGTTTTAATTAATGGTTGGACACAATATATATGAATTCAAAAGCATTACTAAAGAGTAAGAATGATGCTCACCGCACAACATAAATATTTTAACAATTTTGAGGGAACACACAACACTTCACTTGCCAAAAATAGACAAACCTGAAGACAGGTATTCGAATCAACAAACATTTAAAGGTAACAGACAAGCTGGTCACAGTTGTAGAAACCAAGAGAAGCATAAGCTGATTTCCTTACAAGACTTCATAAATTAATCCAGCTAATCACAAATCTCCAGACCACCACTCTAGCTTACTAAAGATACAAAAACAATTTCACTATTCAACAGGGATTTATTTCAACACTTGGGACGATCAGTCTGAAAGAAACTTAGAAACGTCCAAAAATATAGAATGCAGATTACATGATACAAGACTAATGACTTCGATCATACAATAATATTTTGACATTTTGGAAGAACGCACAACACTTTCCTTTTATGAAAATTAACAAATATCAACTAAAATTTTATGAAGCAGATTCCCGAGCAAGCCTAAAAAAAAGCAGAGGTAAAGATCTTAAACTCAAATTTAAAATGGTTGGCAATATCAATTTGTAGACGTTTCTTACAAAATAAATATCTGTCAGAAGTGGTTTTCTTACGCTGGTCCTACTACAATATGTTGCGAGCACAAGCAGACACACTATTCTCTCAGTTTCCTGGATGATAATCTCTAAAAATATTACTAATTTTTGAAGACAAACATGCTTAACAGAGAGAGTATGTTGTATGCTGTCTAAACTACAATTACATTCATCAAATAAGTATGTTTCTTTCAGGAAGTACTTTGATACAATTACTACATAAACAAATGGATTAAGAGCACAAAGCATCTCCTCAACCTGTCAGGACAAAATAGTTTTCTTAGTAGGTTTAGTTAGATCAAGTCAACTTCTTCACTAATAACTTGCTTCCAGAAAGAAATTGAAACATTTTCCTGAGATTTCTAGCCAGAAAACAGAGATAACTATTGATTCACGTTTCACAGACATTTTAAAATATGGTTGACTCAGTAATTTGCATTTTAAAGGAAAAATACCTAGTTTACAGGTAAAAGGAGTTGTTTTATGATTTGAGAAGAATATAAGCTTAGGGTGCTCCAACAATGTCTTGCGCTTAGCTGGCATTCTGGACAGAAATCTCAGGGACAGAGTGGAATTATTGTTGGGGTTTGAGTTATTCAAAAAGGGGAAGCTTAATACTATGTAATAGAGCCCAACTGACGACCAATAATACAATTTTCTAGAAATAATAATAATGTTATGCTTGGTTATTGAAGGAAGAGCATAACTTGGCAACCCCAGCCAATCAAAATGGCAATATTAGTTGTCAGTTGGGCTCTATTAAATAGTAATACACTTACCCCTTCTGAATAACTTGAACCCCAACAATAATTCCATCTTGTCTCTAAGATTTCTGTCTAGAAAGCCAGCTAAGTACATGACATATTCGGGGAGCACCCATAGGGTGTTAACTTTTGTGGTCTATTAGTTTAAATAGGTTACTAACAAAACCAATTTTTGAGCTCAATATTTGGGCTGTGAAGCGGAAGAAGGGGATAAGTTGACATATCCCCCAAACGGAGTTATTAGTGGCATATTTTGGTACATTATAATCCGCATCAATCCACCAAATGGTTTGGGGATATCTCCCATAGGGTAGGAGATATAGGGGTTTGTAAAAGGAGATAAGTCCACATATCCCCTTTGGCGCACACATTTTACGTGACAAAATGAGGTAAGTCCACTTAACTCAAAAATCATTAAAATTTCAACTGTGTAAAATGAGTTAAGTCAACTTACCTCTTTTTGATGCAGGTGTTTTCTAAAGTTAAGTAGACTTATCCCCTTTTGCACAAGACCATTTTTTTTAAATGTGTAAGTTGAAGCTGATTTAGCGTTTTAAAAACATTTTTTACGCGTTTAAAAAAAAATCATTTTTCTGATAAATTAAATATTCTTAAGAAACTATTTTGAATTGTGGGTACACAAGTGTTGTGTGTGTAAATTTAGGATCTCAAGCACTTTAGGCACAAAACAAACCATAACCTACCTCAATAAGAAGTATAACCACACTCAATCCAAAGACTGTTCTCTTCAACTTTTTAAAATAATTTCTGTGGTTTGAAGAAATCTCGGCCCTCACTAACCTGATTTGATAGCGCTCAAACATAATATGTATGGCTTTCCTTCCACTAGTATCTATAAACAATAAAATCTGTACCTTTTCTTTGCTGCTGTTTATTGTTTACTGTCTGTCTGTTGTCTGCTCGCTGGACAAGAAGTGACAATAACGCATGCCTTGCTGCTAATAAAGAAAAAAGAAAGACTGGGGTGGGAAAACAATAAAACGGGAGCAAATTTCGAAAGACAACTCGATTCTACTGACCAATCAATGACTTTGGCCTTCCCTGTATCTCGTCTGCCATTGGCTCGTTGGCTCCGAGCTCTGAGAGACGCCTCGAACGAAGGATAGTTCTAGACGAAGGCGAGAGCAGGCGAGCAGGCGAGAGTAAGGAGTGAATATTGAGAAGGAAATGGAGAATGGTAAGTTGCGTATTCACTTGAATCCGTCCTAAGCTCTCCTTCATCGTTTCTTGAATTCATTTCGATTTTCGTTTCAGTCGATCCGGTCAATCCGAAGCCCTCCGTGGCTAAAACTAGAAGTTCGATGGGTAGGCGACCATTTCGGCCGCCCGTCAAAGAAGGTATTTTATTCAACTTAGATTTCAGTTTCTCCCTCTACCCTGTCGTTAATCTCAACCATTACAGCCATTTCAATTTTATTTTACGCTCTCAATACTTGCTCTGTATGATGTGATGGAAAGCCTAGCAGACCATAACCTAACAACATCATACGAGTTTGGAAATCTATAAACATTTTTATCTGTGTGGCAGGGACAAGGGATTCAACTTTACTGGAAAGAGGTCAAATTACACCTGTGCCTCCCCTTTTTCGTTCAGGTCAGTATAGGCAATGAAGGCTATAATATTACAATATGGAGTTTGTTCAATGTAGCTTTGTCAGATACTAAAAAGTCTTATAACTAATAACAATCTCTTTGCAGGAGGAATTATCTCGACCCCCACAGGATTAAAGCGCTTAAAGCCAGATGAGGACTCTTCCAGTCCTCTGTACTCGCCACCAACTCCATCTACATCTTCCCCGCTTTACCGAAGAGCAACGAAGAGGTTGAGGCAGACTCTGTCAAGCTCAGATGAGGAACCTGAGACTCCAGGTGAGCATGCATGTAGATCTCTAGCTTTAATTGCTCAGTTGTATTCCCGTATTATATCTATTATAATTATTATTTTTATTATTATTGTTATTTGAAATTGCCATCATTTTAAGTAGTACAACATTTCTTGGAAATTCTTCAGGCTCACAATCTACGCCCAGACTGTTTTCACCCAGAAAAAGGCCCAAGAATTTGTTTGGTGGAGGCAGCCATTCTCAAGCTACTTCTCTAGAAGGGGAAAACCGCTCTTTAGGTTTGTGGACTATTTGTAGATATTTTTTACTCTTCTTCCATACAAATTTTTATTGTCTTCAGAAGTATTACATTATCATGGAAATTTGTAGGAAGTGGCGCACAACATGAACTATCCCATCTCCAGTCGACATCTTACCGTAATTTTAATGAGACTGATGAATTTGAGGATTCCGACTCAAATGCTTCACAAGATCAAGATGAGCTACCCTCTCTCAAGTCTACAGCAAACAATGGGGCAAATGAATTTGAGGATTTCATCCCCAATCCTAGTCAAGATCAGGACTCCTCTCCTACAGGTAGTTTAGATTTTTTTACTTTCTTTTTTTTTCTTCCACTTAAGACAGTGATAAAAACAACAAATCTCCATAGGGCATTGCCCTGTTTTGGACTATTCAAATTTGATTGTGAAATTTAGATGGCATTATTTTTGCAAGTAGAGAGATGATAAAACAGGTTATTTAATACTCTGTACTTGGAAATTATTTATTTCTTTGAGACTGCGTAGTTAAAATTATTTTTTCCAAGATATATATTCTTTTTTTCAGACACAGTTGCTACTTCAAATTTGAGAAAACCCAACAATTTGTTTAGTGGAGGCAGCCACTCTCACGTTAATTCTCCAGAAGTGCAAAACCACTCTTCAGGTTTGTGGACTGTTAATGAATATTTTTTACTCTTCTACTACACAAGTGTTTCTGAAGTATAACATTATCATGGAAATTTGTAGGCAGTGGCACACAACATGAGCTAAGCCACCTCCACTCAACACCTCATTTTAATTGTAATAAGACGGATGAATTTGAGGATTCCAACCCAAATCCTCTACAAGATCAAGACGAGCTACCCCTTCTCCAGTCTACAGCAAACAATTGGACTAATGATGTTGAGGATTTCATCCCCAATCCTAATCAAGATCAAGACTCCTCTCCTACAGGTAGTTTACATTTTTTTACTTTCTTTTCTTTTTTTTTTCTTCCACTTTAGACAGTGATAAAAACAACAAATCTCCATAGGGCATTGCCCTGTTTTGGACTATTCAAATTTGATTGTGAAATTTAGATGGCATTGTTTTAACAAGTAGAGAGATAATAAAACAGGTTATTTAATGCTCTGTAAAATATATATAGTGTTCCATGTTGTTTCCATACCAACATTAGCTATCATTTTGCATGATGAACTTGGAAATTATTTATTTCTTTGAGACTGTGTTGTTAAAATACTTTTTCTAAGTTTTTTTTTTTTTTTTTTTTTTTTTTTTTTTTTCAGACACAGTTGCTCCTTCAAACCAGAGAAAGAAGGTCAGGGTGAGGCGAACTACATCAAAATCCCGTCTTGAAAGGAAGTTGGCCCGTAATGCTGGAGAGGAATATGTTACTCAGTCCGGGAAGCTAATACCTAAAAGGAAAGCAGAACCCCTTTCAAAATGTCGCAACATGTGTATGGAAAAGATTAGTGATGAGGATGGAGCGGAGCTGTGTGACAGCATTTGGAAAGGCTTGTGTAGTGCTAATGCCAGGCGTGCATATATTGGTGGGCAGATCCATGTTAATCCAAAGAAGACTTCGAGTCTCAATTCTAAAAATGAAAGAAATAGGCAGTTCACATACACTTATCATGCCTGTGTGAAGGGAGTTAATGTGGTTGTGTGCAAGACTTGCTTCAAGAAAATCTACAAAGTGTCTAATAAATTCATTGAAGTGTCAGTAGGTGACAAACTCAAGAATCCGGGAGGCATACAAACCCAAGATAGAAGAGGAGCTGCTAGAAGTAGCAGTCTGCCTGAGACAAAAATTGAAGAGGTGATATCCCACATTAATTCATTCCCAAGATACAAATCGCACTATGGAAGGAATAAAACAGAAAAAGAATTTTTGCCCAGCCACCTCACCCTGAAGCTTATGTATGAAGAATATACTGGAAAGGTGGAAAAGCCTGTCTCTAGATGGATTTATGAAAGGGAGTTCAACAAAATGGGACTGAAAATAAAACCACTAAAGATTGACACATGCCATACCTGTGATACAGTCAAGTGCCCTAATTTCGGACAAATTTAGCGGTTTTTCCTTTCTTACGAGTAGGCATGATAAAATATGAAAAATCTGTTGCGATTGGAAATACTGTGGCTCGAGACACGTCGGATGATACCCATGTCGAATTTCTATCAACAGATGGGAAGCTATAGCAATCATCGGAAGAGTGTCCGAAATTAGGAACGAAAGTGCTCTAATTTCGGACACCTGCTCTAATTTCGGACACAAGCATGCATTTTGGCCTAACCGAACAGGTTTACTTTTCACTTAGGATAGCCTAGGTCACAATTCGTTGAATAACATCCAAACCGATTTTTTGACTCAACCCTGAGAGATGAAAACTGGACAGAAAAAGGGATGGTTTTGTGAACGCCTTTAACTCTGGACAATTGTGCTGTAACTTCGGACAAAATTCAGAGGAGTGCTAAATTCTCCCTATCTTAGCCGTTTTTTGAGGTATCTCAAATCCGGACACGGCGTTGTAAAAGTGATAGTCAAAAGTACAATTTCGCTTCTTCCTGGTGGCGAAAACATAAGTCTTTTAGCACAAACATGGAAACAAATGTAATTCTATGCCACAGAATTGGACTGTCCGAAATTGTAGCACTTTCGAAAATCGTTCCGTACCGAAAAACGGTGTGACTTAAAAAATAATAATTTACGTAGTTCTTTTGCCAAAATACCAAACATTCATTCGAGAAAGGACCACCCATAGGGCAGCTCACACCTACATGAGCCCCGGTTTTTGGGGGAGCTTATTTCAAATCAGCAATTTTGTTCTATATGCTTTTTGAATTTTAAATTCCTGTGTGCTGTAAAATTTTAAAGGTACTTCAACCGACTTGACGAAATATGGTACTCTATGCTGCAAACTGTACGATGCCGTCTTCGGATTTCAAATATCTCAAAAGGTGACTGAGATAGGCTGAAATAAGCAATTCTCTGCAAACTGTCCGAAATTAGGGCACAAGTCCGAAATTAGGGCATTTGACTGTACCCTTCAAATGGCAGTGAGGTTTGCAAAGTCAGAAACTGAAAAAAATTCCAAGTTATTGCAGCAAGGTAATCATCATGCAAGGGCTGAAGAAGCCATTGCCCAGAAGAAAAAGGACAAGCAAACTGCTAAGTTAGATGAGACAACTGAAACAGTAGCATTCGATTTGCAACAATGTCTCCCCACTCCGAACATTCCTTCATCGATTGTTTTCTACCTTAGACAACTTTGGGTATACAACTTGACTATTCATATCATGTCAGATGATAAGAGTATACATAACATGTGGCATGAAGGACAAGGAGGTAGGGGAGCGAATCAAGTTGGTTCCGCCTTATACAGGTACATTATTAACTTGCCTGACAATATTGAAAACTTGATTCTGTGGTCTGATACCTGTGGAGGCCAAAATAAAAATGCTTTAATCAACTGTGCTCTGATGGTGGCGATGGCACACAAAAAGACTGTGAAGAAAATTGATCAAAAATTTTTAGTGCCAGGCCACACCCACTTGGAATGCGACAGTGACCATGCTTTGATTGAAGAGAAAAAGAAACAGGCTCAAGAAATTCATGTTCCAAGGGACTGGTTCCAATTAGTTCGGGGAGCAAGTAAGAAATTCTCAGTTCAGTTGCTAACTGAACAACAGCAGTTCAACTTCAAATCTCTTCACACAGGAAGAGAGAGCCCCTTAGTGAAGAGAAAGGTAACAGCGAAAAAGGAGAAATTTGTGTGGAGAGATGTTGTGTGGCTGCAGCATAGGCGAGACCTCCCTACTGGAATAATTGGATTTAAGAAGTCTTTCAATGACGAGGAGGAGTTTTCATACCTTGACATGAGGAGAAAGAAGAAAGTAGACATAGTGTTTCCCCCTCTTCAACCAGCTCAAACTGGACCAAACCATATCAGTTCGAAAAAGAAGGCAGACTTGTTGTCAATGTTGCATCTCATCGACCCAGACTGTCATGCGTTTTATCATTCCCTTGCTACTGATGACTCCAGACCTGAGGATGAGGATCCAGACATTTTGCCTGACTCAGATATTGAAGATAGTGAAGAGGAGGAGTAACACTCCATGCTGCAGCATTAGGTTTGATTAAAGTTTGTTTTGTTTTTAATTTATTTTATCTCTTTTTTCTTTGGTGATAAGACTGGGTTTCCTGTAGAAGTGAGGTTCTACTCTCAATGTTTTGCTGGCCCATGTCTTTGTTAATTAATGTTAGAGAAGACCTTTCTTTCGTTTTCTGTGATCAACCACTTAAGTTACCATTTATGTTAAACTAGCTTTAGAAATTATGTATTAATTAAGTACAGAGTGTTTATACTCATGTTGACATTTGTTTTGTTATTGTTTATTTATTAAATCTCTTTGTTCTTTTTGTTTATGTCAACAAGCTATTGGTTTTGTTATCTTATTTCAGAATAGACAATACCTCTTTGTTGCTTATTTTATTTTATCTAGTTATTTTATATCCAAGCAATCCAAGGTAGCTTTTTAGAATTTTGCTGTCATTTGAATTTTTGGTCAATACATAATTTGATTTTTTTCTTCAAAGAGTTGTAAGAAATAACTTTTGGGCTTGCATAGTAATTGTCAAGAATCCAGAGTGGTCAAATCTTTGAAACACTTCTCAATGTAGTAGGGCCCGAAAACCTAGTTCCTTTTCATGACTTATAGGCTACTTTAACAGTTACAGGTTATAAATAAGTAATCTTAGGCCACCAGAACTAAAAGAATATTTCACTTGTCAATGAATGTGGAAATGTTAACAAATTCATTTGGTTATGAGCTAATTACATGTAATTATGTATACACTGTTTGGGAACTTAGTTATTTTAAACACATCTTTTTAGGAGAATAATAAAAACCAAACAGTACTTCAATTTTAGTTTATTTTTTAAAGCTCTCACAAATCATGGAGTCCTAAAAAGTGATTGTTCGGTCTCTTTTCGGAACATTAATCCAAAGCAGTTCATATCTTCCGGTATTTCATCAAGGGGCCATTTTTTAAAATGCCAATGTCTGCTTCATTTCCAGTTAAAGAAACAGTCCATAATCAAACACCACACACTACATAGTTGAAATAGTTTTGGAATTAATTTGTGTAGTTTTGGGAAGTTGTTTATCTAACATATTTTAATAAACCACCTTCTGCAACTTGGCGCTAAACTCCTCGCACTAACACAAGCACTCAACTTTTTATTTAAAGAAAAAAACAATGTCCCTATAGGAAAAAATATTGACTACAAGCGGGGTGACACGATAAAAAATCAATAAAAACATACAGATTATTACTTATACCCAAGTTCACCCGTACCCCAGGAGACATCGTCTGCTACTGCAAAGGTGTTGCTGCCTCTGGGCATCCGTCTCTGTCTGCTGCGCTGTCTAGCCGTAGTGCCTGTCCACTCCCGACTGCTCCCGACGTTTAGGGTTCTATCTCTGTCTCTCTTTTCCTGTAAGACGCCCTCTGGTGCGAGAGAGACGCAGAAAACCCTGAAACTCGAGAGCTCGGGAGTGGGCAGGCCCTGCCGTCTAGCCAGCTGTTGGGTATATGAAAAATTGATGTGTTAAGTGTTAACATCATGACTGGTGAATCACTGCCTAACTTTCCATCTCCCTCGCAGCCGTGTGTTCCCAGGGTTCCCAGTGCCCTCTCTCTCTCTCTCTCTCTCTCTCTCAGCAACCACACGTTCTCGTCTCCCTTCATAAAAAGAAGAATGAAAGGGAAAGAAAGTACAGTTTGTTGTTGAATGAATGGTCTGTGTTTTCGTAAAGAAAACAACGTATCACCCGTGATTTTAAGCTGCATTCGTGTTCCAGTTCAACAGATAGACCGTCATCAGCTGTTGTTTTGTTTCAATGTGTTTGGGCCGTTCTTTCAGAGGCTAAACAGTCCTAAGTTCTTGTTATTTTAAGCATGAGCTTGATATGTGGTGCTTTGCCGGCTGAGCTAACCTGGTTATGGCGTGGAGGTGCTTGTATTATAAACAATACAACCATATGACCACACTGTGCATCCTCTAGCTCAAACTAGCATGTGAGTACATTGCGGCACTACTTTAGAATTTTAGCAAAGAGAAGATAAACATGGCTTGACGAAACTTCTCTTAATTGTTTCGTTTCACTGAAACATTTGAGAATTAAATTGAATTGTTGTTTTTGTCTTTCTATTTCCGGCTTGGAATCGTAAACATTTGTCTAAACTTATCATTGTCCATGTTTAAAAAAAAAAAAAAAAAAAAAAAAAAAAAAAAATTAAAAAAAAAAATTGACATAACTCATTTTACACAGTTTTGCATAAAGAGGTAAGTTGACTTATCTTGTTATGCATGGGATGAAAAAGGAGTCAAGTGGACTTGACTCTTTTTTCAAATTTCCCAACGACATACCTCAAAATGCTCATTGTGATTAAAGAGTTAAGTTGACCTATCTCGTTATGTCACGCTGGAAGTAAGAGTTAAGTAGTATATATCATTGAAGGAGCGTGATATTGAAAAACTTCAAAAT
Source organism: Frankliniella fusca (assembly GCA_029379305.1). Lineage (NCBI taxonomy): Eukaryota > Metazoa > Arthropoda > Insecta > Thysanoptera > Thripidae > Frankliniella > Frankliniella fusca. The sequence goes on from JAHWGI010000268.1 coordinate 252,872, forward strand.
GCCTGTGATATCCTTGGTGGAAGTGAATTACATCTACATCATAATATTTTTGAAGAGTTGTGGGGAAATAGTTTTTTGCGTTTCCTGAAAACCTGGATTTTTAGACTTATCCCCTTCTTCCGCTTCACAGCCCATTTGTTCTCTTCACATTCACTTCGAGAATGGAAATAAATGTGAAGAACAAGTAAAAAGTCTAGTATATCTACTTTAAAATACCACAAAACTAAACTAACATAACATTAAATTTTTACACAGAATCGTCTTGAGTATTACCTTGATCATTACACATTCAGTTTGGCAGAAATAATGGTGACAATGGTTCTTGCTTTTGGACAATGGTTCTTGCTTTTGAAGTGGGTGGCATTTTGATTGTGAGCGCTTATACTCTACTCCGAGAATCAAAACCTAAAGAGAAAAAGAACCTAATTAGTTTTAATACAATAAATTACTTCTCAAACCTTGCAATGCAAATTGGATGTATTACATTTGGTAATGCAGGATGGAGACAGGGTAATGGAGAGGAATAAGGTTTCGTCACAGTCAAGTTCAAACCGTTTTCTGGGTTGCTATTTAGGTCCGCAGCTTTTCAGGGTCAGCATTGAACGTGAACAAAGTTCGTACTAAGGCCTCCATTCCAAGCAGGTGGCTTAATTTCTTCCAAGTGCAGTTGTCAGAAACCTGATGTGGACAAACATTTATTACTGGTTGTAGAAAACCATTCCCTCACAACAAATTTTAAACTAAACCTCTTATTTACTTACAATTGAAGATGGAAATGCACTCTAATCTTCATCTTGATTTTCACGAACAGGTATGTCGGCAAAAGGATCACAGCACAGGCTCTCACACAGTCATGAACTCGGAGAGTAGAACAAACGCAGAAAACAGCATTCACACCTTGTTCACACCTAACGGAGAATTCAAAATAAAAACTGAATTTAGCAAGCAGAAGAAGGACATACACATAGGTTGTAGGCAGTCAACGTAACCAACAGCACACACAAAGCAAATAAGTGAAATGAAGCAAATGGAACTTTTCATGTAAAACAAACAAAAAGAAAGCACAACAGATCAGAATATAACTTTTGGTGTGAACAAGCATTTTTACAAATAACTTTTGACGTTAGGTAAAACCTTACGCAAAAGAGACGTGGAAAAAAACTTCTGAAGCATGGGAGAGGTTTATAAGGTAAGAAGGTGATACATTATTGAAAACAAACACGAAAATAAACTGAAAGCTGTTGCAACGTTAGAGGTTAGGTTGCGGCTGGGCAATTTTCATGATTACGGCACAGAGATTGAACACACAGAAGCATAAAACTAACGCCCGAGTAAAAAACGAATTGAAAAATAAAATAGTTGACGGACACAGTGGTGTTATACAAACTAAACTGACAACATCACTGAACTCTCAGTTCCAGTTCCTACGTTCCTTCCAAATCCAACTCCCACTCCCGGTCTCGCGCGTTGTACAGAGGAAACAACGCCCCCCCCCCCCTCCTCTCTCACCACACCACCCCTCTGCTCCCTCCCCTCCGCTCCGGCAGCGTAGACCCGGTAGACCCACAGGCCACGACAGCACGGCGCGGGCGCGGCGCCCCGAAGTGGCCGACGAGGCCGGCAGCGTGGACCCACAGGCCACGACAGCACGGCGCGGGCGCGGCGCCCCGAAGTGGCCGACGAGGCCGGCAGCGTGGACCCACAGGCCACGACAGCACGGCGCGGGCGCGGCGCCCCGAGGAGGCCGACGAGGCCGGCAGCGTGGACCCACAGGCCACGACAGCACGGCGCGGACGCGGAGCCCCGAGGAGGCCGAGGAGGCCGACGAGGCCGGCAGCGTGGACCCACAGGCCACGACAGCACGGTGCGGGCGCGGCGCCCCGAGGAGGCCGACGAGGCCGGCAGCGTGGACCCACAGGCCACGACAGCACGGCGCGGGCGCGGCGCCCCGAGGAGGCCGACGAGGCCGGCAGCGTGGACCCACAGGCCACGACAGCACGGCGCGGGTGCGGCGCCCCGAGGAGGCCGACGAGGCCGGCAGCGTGGACCCACAGGCCACGACAGCACGGCGCGGGCGCGGCGCCCCGAGGAGGCCGACGAGGCCGGCAGCGTGGACCCACAGGCCACGACAGCACGGCGCGGGCTCGGCGCCCCGAGGAGGCCGACGAGGCCGGCAGCGTGGACCCACAGGCCACGACAGCACGGCGCGGGCGCGGCGCCCCGAGGAGGCCGACGAGGCCGGCAGCGTGGACCCACAGGCCACGACAGCACGGCGCGGACGCGGCGCCCCGAGGAGGCCGACGAGGCCGGCAGCGTGGACCCACAGGCCACGACAGCACGGCGCGGGTGCGGCGCCCCGAGGAGGCCGACGAGGCCGGCAGCGTGGACCCACAGGCCACGACAGCACGGCGCGGACGCGGCGCCCCGAGGAGGCCGACGAGGCCGGCAGCGTGGACCCGCAGACCACGACAGCACGGCGCGGGCGCGGCGCCCCAAGAGGCCGTCTGCTACACGGCTGAGCTCAAGGGTGTGCTGGTTGCGCTCTACGGAGCAGCAGCAGCCCGGCCCCGGGGGTTCAACCACACCCGTCGCCGCCTTGGAGCGCGCGCTGTTCCTCCCTACGGAGCCACCTCTCATCCAAACCTCACCTTTACAATAGGAATCGCGATCCAAGCCCTCAAGCTCGTTTCTTCGATAGTAATTTTGGTTATAAAGAAGGATAAAACATTAATTCAAAACAAGAAATCAGTCCAATTCAAATCAATTCAGTCCAATTCAAAACCAATTCAGACTAATTCAAAACCAATTCAGACTAATTCAAGGCTAATTCATGCCAATTCATGCCAATTCAAGCCAATTCAAGCCAATTCAAGCCAATTCAAGCCAATTCAAGCCAATTCAGCCAATTCAAGCCAATTCATGCCAATTCAAGCCAATTCATGCCAATTCATGCCAATTCACATCCAATTCACGGCACTTGTACACCTAATTCACCGGTTATTTCCCCCTCGGTGTAGCTTGTACTTGACATGAGTAAGTATTACAAATAATGTGAACTTAAAGAAGTTATTTTTAAAGCAGTACGCTGTTTCAAATCTACTGTATGCTGTGTACCTAAAGATTAAAACCCCTGCCAATGAGTGTAAAAATAAATCAAATTGCTGCACTCATCATTGAATAGTTTTTGAAATCGTGTATTCTTGCTTGTTAAACATAAGTTTTATATCCAGCACTCAGATTTACTTTGATTGCTGTGATTGCTGTTCGTTCTATGTCAATGGTTTCTTTTTGGTTTTACAGGATTTGTTACCAACGTAGCTGTGCAAAATTTAATCTGAGTTACAAGATAGTGTGCTTTGTGTGGCAATGGTACAGTGTAATTGTAGATGTCAATAAACCAAGCTCATTACCTTTCTGTTCTTTTAGTCAAATATTCCCTTTTGTGCTTTGTCCTTTCTTTTGAACTTAAAACATGCGTGGATCAATGGACAAGGACTCTTATTATCCCTGATGAAAAAAGAGGAAACTTAGAAAATATCAAACAGAGTAAAGAAGTAGATTAAAATTCTAGTTTAATTACTTTCAAAACTAGTCAAGAAAATAAAACTAAAGTCAACACCAAATTGAGCTGCAAGCATTGTTTTTAGGTGCATAAAGACATGTTTGCAAATAATAACCCTGGTGTTCCATTGCCATTCCGTAAGCATTTTTAAAATGGTTTCCTGACCGTTTACTCAATTTGAAAAATGGTCTGTAAACGGCCAGAAAGCCGTTTCCAGAGCACAATTGTGAACGTTATCCCCATTCTTAAAATGGGGAGATGAGCATTCAGTCCGTTTGTAACCATTTGGAAACCGTTTACACCATTCGTGTCCGTTTCGACTCCATTTCAGATCTGTGGCGAGGGGTCGGGGCACGGTGCCCTGCAGGCCGTTTTGAAACCGTTTGTAACCATTCGGAGACCGTTCAAGACCATTTGTGTCCGTTTCGACACCATTCCGGGTCTGTGGCGGGGGGTCGGGGCACGGGGCCCTGCAGGCCGTTTTGAAACCGTTTGTAACCATTTGGAGACCGTTTCATGGCCGGCGGAAGTATGACAAAGTTTTGACTACGTTGGCTGTTAGGTATGAGAAATTTACGAGTGCATTTTTGTTGTGACGTCACAAAATGCGACGAAGGACAGAGTCCCTCTCTCCCTCACTTTCTCCCACTCACTTCTCCCTTCCCAACTCCTCTCCTCCTTCCCCTTCCCCGCTCCATACGCCTTGCATTTAGCCGGTTCAGCCCTACTAGCCGCGAGATACGCATGTTGTTGCCGCTGCCGGGGGTTGAACCCCCGCCATAGGACAACTCAGCGCTCACGCTTCGTTCGGAACCTACTGAGCTAATCAGCCGTATGCGGGCGGGACGGTCTGTGCAGCTCAACATAACAGCGGTGCGGAGCCACCGCTCGTCCCCACCCCCGCCCCTCCCCCACCGCCCACCGCCTCCCCGCCCCCTCCGACAGCCGGCCTCTGCCGGGGTGTTGGAATGCGTTATACCTGCTACTGGGGTGTGGGAGGAGGCCGGTTGCGGCCGGGCGGCGCGTCCCTCTGGCTCTCTCTCTCTCTGTCGCACTCACCAGCGCTGCGTTGTTGGGCCAAGGACAACGGACCCGACTTACTCGAAAGCGTGCTTCCCGGAGGCGAGCGCGCTGGCTGCAGGGTGATTTCGGAGGGAACTCTTCTCGCTGTCTTTCTCACACTCATGGGGTGCGCCGTATGGGTGCGGGAGAGACGGAGCAGGAGGAGCGTCCTTCGGAATCAGTCGGATGCCGCGCTGCAATCTATGCCGCTGCCTTTTTGTTGACAGATATAATTAGGCTGCTGTGTTGCATTTTTCGTGTCTGAACGGCACCTTCAATCACAGATCAGCAGGGCTATTCCGTTTCGGTGCGTCGGTCGGCTCTTGCGTCATGGTTAACCATGGCTAGAAGGCGCTTGGCTCCATTTGATTCTGATGAATCGACGCTCTTTATAAGTTTGGACGAACCATTGCTCCAGAGAAGGCCCTCGCACCGGAACAGAATAGGCCTGCAGTTGTTTTTCATCAATTAAAGGGAAACGTAAGATTTGGTTTTACAAGTTTTCAAGATTAAACGTAAATTTTGTTTGGTAATATTTTTTGTTTCCACTAATTACTCTTGTCCTCTCTTTTTAAAAATCACGGGGATAAAAGCCCTTGCGATGTGCGGGTGCGGGAGGCTGCCCCGGGGCGAGGGGAGGGGAGGGGCAGGCTGCCCAGCGGGGGAGGTGGGAGAGGGGCCCGCTCGAGCCCCCCTCCCCCTCTCCTCCCCTGCCACCCGCTCATCTGGACAGACCATTTGCACACAACTTACAGAACGCTCTCAGAACGTTCTTACACCAGTCCAACGAAAACCATTTGAAGAACATTCTGTGAGCGCCTAACACCGTTCACAAAGCTTTTGCAGAATAGTCTTGAAATGCTTATGCGGGACACAATTCACAAACCATTTCGAGGGCGTTCTCAAAACGGGGTCCTCCGCCACCTGGAGCTCAGACCATTTCAAGACCGTTCTCCAAATGATTTTGAAATGCACTTCCGCAGACCATTTGCAGTCCATTCACACCCCGTTTCCAAAACGCTTTTAAGAGCATCCGCACACCGTTCAGGGCCATTTCACCCAAGACAGTTTTCTCCTCATTCTATGACCGTTTTGTAAATGGTGACTTCAGCATTTCCAGGCCGTTTTCAAATGTTCTTACTCACAAACGGTCTTAGAATGGTTACGAATGGTCTGAGAACGGACTAAACGCTCTGAAATGCTTTCGAAACGGCTTCAAACGGTCAACTGCCGATCGCAGGAACACCAGGGAAAGAATAACGGCAACTAAAAGAAAATTGCATTGAAAAGATAATTGCAACACAGTAACAGTTGGAGAGTATATACTAAACTATTTGAATTTAAAATTCTATCAGTTCAATAAATGTAGTCAAGATAATAAAAATCAAGAGCTGAGAGGAATGCAATCACAGATCTAAATTACTCAAAACCTTTGAAATCAGAGAGCTAAGTTACTCATCAGCTTCATCATCTGCATTAGTTGCTTCTTGTATGTTGAGGTAGCTTTCATAAACATTGTGATACTGTGTGGGAATAGCATGCTTCTTACAGAGTTCTCTTATATCACTTGCCTTGTTTTTGCTTAGAGGGAATTTGCCACTGTAGGCATAAGGAAATTGAAAACTAGCCATGTCAGGCATTACACCAGTTTTCATGGTAACTTCTAAGCTAGATAGTTCATCACGGAAATTGTACCTATAGAACAAAGTGTTAGCACAGTCACGATGGACAGCCACTCCCCGGACTTGACTCCAGTATATTTTGTTCTTATTCTTGCCGATCTAGTTCTGCCTTTCGACAAGGTAGTGAAGGTTGAGAATCTCTTCATTCTTCAGAGATGAGACAATGTATGGTTTTCCATCCTGTTTAGCATTTTTAATTAAATCAATCCACTCATCAGGGCTGAAAATTTCTTGAATTCTCTTGGCCTCATCCTCTATTCTGGAGTGCATGCTGTCTGCTTCAGAATATGATTGGCCAGACTCTAAAAACCTGTGATGTATATTTACTTTATATTTAGCACTGGCAAATAAGTACATCGAGAATATCATCCTGTTGCGGTTTTGACCGGTTGGAGCATCTGAATAGAATGAAAATTCTTTAATACCTTCAGACACCTTTTTGTCAATAAAATCTAAAAGACTTGTTCCTATTTCATTGGGCCCTTTGTGGCCATCAGTCTCTGTCCAAATGTAACAGTGACCTTCCTTCAAACGGGTATCAAAAACTGTGAAATTGAACATTGATAATTTATTCTTATAAAAGAATATTGAAGTCTCGGCCCGAGGACATATTAGCACCTTCTGGAGATCAAAGCAAGCCACACATTTCTCTTCACTAGCTGATTTCACATCACTTTGCTTTAATTCTTTCACAGCTTTCTTGTTACTTAAATGAAATGAATACACACTGACTAGCTCTCTTCTCTCTTCTTGACCACCAGCATGTTTCCATTTGTTGCATGTTTCTCATTCAAACAAATGGGAATGCATTCCATATGACGAGTTAGACAGGTAAACTCATGCTTTGGTTCTGCACTAAATTTTCGGATCTGTGATTGCTTAAATGATATCATAATACTATTTTACTGGTGCAGCTATTTAATAACACCTGAAGAATGTGACACCTATAAAAGAAGGAAAGAGAGAAGCATATCCCCTGTGGATTGTTAAAAAAAAAAAAACACAAAAAAACAAGAAAGATAGTGAGACAGTTAACACACCTGAATCTTCCCCAGGTAACAAACGTTATCCAGCCAAAAGGGCCAACATCAGTGCAAACCATAACCATTTTTTCCCCTTCCCTTTGTAGGTTTTATTGGCCATAAACCTAGTGTTATGAGGTGCACTTCGTGCTATAGACGCGCGCACCCGTGGTGCCGCGGTAACCCTGTAGTGCGTTTGGCGGGGTCGTCTATCTACCCCTGCCCTGAGTACGCTAGCAGACTATACACCTAGCCTCTACTCAGGCGCTGTCCCCTACCACCCGGCACGGCCAAGGTGAGCAGCGCCACGGCTTCTGAGCCGAAGCCGCCCGATGCGCGCAACCGAGCGCCGGGCACCGCGCGGCCGTGCGTCCGAGCGGCGGAGCCGAAGCCCGACCCGAACCCTGCCGAGGGCCGAGGCCGTCCCAGCCCAGCAGTAAAGTCTCGCCCGAGCTGAAGTCGAGACGCGTCACCCTACCGCTCCGCGCTCTCGCTACCTTGTAGAGATTGCACAATAAATACTTGGCTGACTTATCCCTAACTGTTCTCACTTTACCCCTTTTTGCCTCCGAGGTTAAAAGCCCTACCATAGGTGGCTTCATAACATTGGTGGCAGCGGTAAAAGGAAAAGGACAGGGGAGAGGGAGAAGGTTAGGTTGAGAGAAGGCAAAGCAACTAGATTGCCGGCCGCCAACCGACGCCAGCCCTTTTCTGGCCAAACAATAAAGAGTTTTGCGGAGAAGTTCCTTTTCCCATTTTCTCTTACAGTTTAGGCCTGCGTGCCCGCGAACAAGACGTTCAGTCCTCAGACTGACGCCAAGCTGTGGCCGCGCCAGCAAGCATCGTCGCTGTGACGCCATCGAAAAAGACTGTTACGGCGTCAGTTTAAAATCGGGTTTTGTGTCCGTTTACTTTTCGCGAGTGTTTGAAGCTGTGCGGCAGTATCCTTCTGTGCTGTGAATTATTAAGTGAATCGTTTAGTGCTTTGTGTGGTTCAGTGCTGTGATTTTAATTTTAATTTGTGAAGTGTTTTGGTTTTGTACTTGTGTGTTTGGTTTGAACGTTTGAAATTGCATTTGGTGAAATGGCCAGGCAGAGCTTGCCGCCGCGCCGGCAGCGTGACGCTGGGGCGTCCTGCCGCGCGCGCGCGCGCTGCCGCCGCCGCGCCGCGCGCTGGGCTTGACAACAATCGGCAGCCTGAGGCGGCCGGCCGTTGACCTTGAGCGCGCGCTCCGGCCAATCAGAGCGCTCCCAGCGCGTCGCACCCCGGTCGGCGCGGCGCGCGGTGCGCGTTGTTGAGGTCTGTCCGCTCTCAGCCGTTGCAGGTTTTAGAGCAGGTCAAAGCCAATGTTTTTGAACCAATGCAAGGCAGGCAAAGGGCATCCTCGCTGCAGGGCTGCTAGCCGATACGGACCCGCCCGGGGCCAGGCCGCTGGCCGGCTGTTCGTGCCCGCGAGCCCAACGGCCGCGGCCGGCCCTAGCGGCACTGACGCGCTCCATGCTCCGTGCTGGAATGACGTCATGAGGGAATGCCAAACTGCCATTTCTGTCTGCCCAGCCGACCCTACTGTAGAACTCGGTTCCCGGATGTGCGAGAAAGCTCGGCGAGGTGCCGGTTTGATTAGGACGAAAGCCAAACACAAATTTTCTAGGATTTTGGGGGTAAATGCGACAGGCCTTGCGCCCCTTGCCCCTTGTCCGCGAACCACGGACAGGCGCGCCCGCAAGCCACGTCGAATTCCCCCCCCCCTCCTCCCGGGCAACGCGCGCGCCGTGGCCCAGCCGGTGCCCTCGAGCTCCCCGCCTACTATCTGGAGGAAGCGATGCAGGCCAGCTGCGTCTACCCTCTCGGCGGCGGCGTCGCCGGCCAGGTGCTCCGCTTGAGGAAACAACTGCCTGTTCCTAGTCAGGGCGTCGACTCATGTCGTCGTCGCCTTTGTCGAGCGGCTCAGGGGCACTGCGTGCCAGGGCGCGGCCGGCGCGCCGACATCGGCGCCCGTGCACACCGCGACCATTCGCTCCTTTGAGTGCATTCGCGCTAGCTCCGCCGTCAGCACCAAGTGCTGCACGCGCAGGAAGTGGCGACGCGCGCGCTGTTGCTCGTGGACACACTGAGCGTACGGGCGGACATGAAATTTCAGCTGGCATGGCCAGGATTCGGCCAAGAGCTGAGAGTGGAACCTGGAAGGGTTTTTACCCTTTACTCACTGCGCATTCCCTTTTTTCCTTCCCTCGTCGGTCCTAACTGCGGCCGCGGCGCGCCTGGTGCCTCTGCACGTGGCGTGCGCCACCCTGGCCAACGCCGAGGACTGCCCACCCCAAAAAGTGAGTACGCCTTGCTACTGGGGTGGGGGGCGGGCAAATCTGCTAGGCCGGCAGAGCCCCGTCCCCAGGCCCGTTCCCCGCGCCGTGTGGGAACGCGGCCGCCGGGACACCGCAGACATCCCCGTTGTTCGCCTCGGTGTCGTGCGCTGCCTGCCGGGTGGCGGGCCGCCGTGGTAAATCACCTCGACCTGGACGATACGCGTGGAAAGGCTAGCCAACCTCCGCACGTAGCGCCCGGGCCGTGGGGCAGTATGGACCCGAATCCTTAGCGGGCGTCACCGCAACCGCTTCGTCAACGTGGCCGATTTACTCGAGATCCGTGACGCTGCACAGTAAGCCGAAAGGCGCCCGCACTACCCCTCCCATTCCAAACTTGACCCGCGCACCCTCGAACGGGAGCACTCTTTGTGTGCCCCTAAGGGCAGGGCAGGTCGAGGCAACGGAACACTCCCCCTCCCCAAACGAGTGCACGCCCATGTCGGCGGAGGGGCGGTCCTTACGGACGAACCCCGCGGCGCTACGCCCCGCTGAGTTAAGCGTGCAAGTGCGTTCGGGAGGATTTTCCCCACATAGGTGCTGGGGGGTGGGGGGCAAGTCTCCCCACTCCCCATGGAGCCGCTCCCGGGCTGTGTGTCGCGACCCCCGGGAGAGGGACACCTTCCAAAACGATGCCGCCGGGAGTGTTGGCACGCGCAGTGAGGGGCCGCAGCGGAGGTCCCCGTGTGATCCTTCCTACGAGGGAAATTTACAGGTCTCTGAGCACGAACCTGGAGTCCCGACTTTATGTCGGAAGAGGTTCCACTCATTGGGCGCGGAGCACCCCGTGTACCGCGCCCTGATCATGCCGCCCGAGAGAACGAGAATGCAGGACACTGTACTCGTAGCGTCTCAGTTGTGCGACTTAGCCTTAGACTGTCCAGCTGCTACTGGAAAGCGGGCTGTTTGTTGAGCTGAGGTGCACTTTACAAAGTGCGCCTGGTACGGCTTGGCCGGTGAGCCCGTGTGTGTGCCCGGCCCACCGAGAGAGCCCCGCCCTTCCATTGCTGGCGAGCCCGTGTGTGTGCCCGGCCCAACGAGGGAGCCCTGCCCTTCCATGGCTGGCGAGCCCGTGTGTGTGCCCGGCCCAACGAGGGAGCCCTGCCCTTCCATGGCTGGCGAGCCCGTGTGTGTGCCCGGCCCAACCAGGGAGTTTTTTGTTTCTTTAGGCCCCGGTCAGGCGAGTACGAGTCCGGAGACAGTTTCTTGAGGCCCTGGTCAGGCGAGTACGAGTCCGCGTTGCTGAGATGGAAATTTGGAGCTGCCGGTGACCAAAGTTGCTGAAATTTACATCACCTGTCGCAGATGGCTAAGTAGGCTGTACAGCTGTGTCGTTTTAACGTTCTGATGTCTAAAATAAGTTTCATGTTGGTTTATTCAAAAGTCTTCTTAGAAAAAGTGGTTGTTTCGTTTTCTCTTAAAATTTTTGTGAGAGACATTCTCTACAAAATTCGAGAGAGGGGACGGTAGTGTGAGAGAAAAAAATTCTGCGGAAATGGAATTTTGTTTCAGCCTACTGTTTTTTCCGAGATTTTCCGAGGTTTTCCGAGGATCAACCCTGTCCCTGTCCAACCCTGTCGCTGCACTTCAAGGCAGGACACAACCTTCCCCACCATTCATGCTGCTGACGGCGAATTTCAAGATCTTCAAGCCCAGCGATCGAGATTTCCCAGATTTTCAAGACATTTTTGAGGTCGCAACATGTGCATGAGTTCTGAATTGTGCAGCTGTTCAAAATTTGGCTGAACCTGTCAGCAGCTGACAGACGTGTCAAGATTGGACAAATCTGCTTTTCATTACTAGGCATTGGTTCCGGTACTGGTTTTAGTAGGGTTTTCCCAGTACCCGTAACGCTCCGAAGGAGGGGAGCCACTTAAGCGCGTCATGTCTGCTCCTGTAACCCTCCTGCTGAGTCTTCTTCGCAGAGAGGAAGGGGTAGTGTTATGAGGTGCACTACGTGCTATAGACGCGCGCACCCGCGGTGCCGCGGTAACCCTGTAGTGCGTTTGGCGGGGTTGTCTATCTACCCCTGCCCCAAGTACGCTAGCAGACTATACACCTAGCCTCTACTCAGGCGCTGTCCCCTACCACCCAGCACGGCCGAGGTGAGCGCCACGGCCCCTGAGCCGAAGCCGCCCGATGCGCGCAACCGAGCGCCGGGCACCGCGCGGCCGTGCGCCCGAGCGGCGGAGCCGAAGCCCGACCCGAACCCTGCCGAGGGCCGAGGCCGTCCCAGCAGTCAAGTCTCGCCCGAGCTGAAGTCGAGACGCGTCACCGTACTAGGGATGTGCAATGAATTTTTTTCATCGATTAATCGTTAATCGGTTCAAGGTGTAACTCTTAATCGATTAAGTCGATTCGATGCAGCATTTTAATCGATTAATCGATTAATCGGTATTTTTTTTTAAATCTTTAAATTACATGAAAAATTGGTTGGGGCGGTCGTATTAAGAACGTCGTCATTTTACTCATGCACAAATATTTATTAAAAAATAATAGGATGTTAAAATTTATAACAATTTCTAAACGGTTCAAAATCTAAAATGTCATTTTATAGTAACAAATGGCACAAAGACTTATTTGACATTCACCTCGAACCACGTATTTTTATCAATAGACCGCAGAAAGTCAGTTGACCCAAGTGCGTCGGGGTGAGACGACACCTTCGCTGGGTGGCGACACACCCCGCGTGAGAAAATAATCGTTCTGACGCAACTGATGTAGCGGGGATGCAAAGATATTCCATGGCCAATGAGTATACAAATTCAAACCCTACCCGCATCCCCGCCCATGTTGCCAACGGGTTAGGGTGCTTCCTGCGGCATACAACCGGATTTCTGTAGTAGGCTAGCAGTTGTGGTGGCATGTGGCAGTCAGAGGCAGCGGGATCACCTGTCTCAGAGGAGTGCCGGAGCACCGCCGCGTCCACGGCGGCCCATAGGCTTGTCCTAGAGGCAGTCTCGGGAGGGATGGTCTGCGGTTCCTGCTGGCTCTCTACCACCTGCCCCGCCTCAGCCATTTTCTCCGCCACTCTGCCACCTGCGAAGTTTTCAGATAGTTAAAATCAACAGTGCGAAAATTCAACATGTAAAGCTAAAACCGAATTATATGATGACAAACTTACTTATGTAGCGTACTGCCGCCGATACGGCCCGTGGGGACTCGAAGACATGCTTTTTGTATCGCGGATCCAACATTGTTGCAACGGCGTAAGGACGCAAAAATTCAACGGGGGGTTATAAAAGACATTTTTGAGACATTTCTTTGACATTTAAGCCCCTTCTTATCCTTACACTCAAATTAATTCATTGTGCTATTTTTTCATTTCAGTCAGTCAGTGAGAATGATGACTCCGATAGCGAAATCTTTTCACCTTCCATACCAGGAGGGCATTCAACGGATCCACCAGTACCACAAGCTCCACCAGCACCTAGGCCGGCGAATCGGGCCCCATATACACCAAGGGAGTTTAAATTTCTTTTCAACACCTTGATGAAGGATATGCCAAAGAGTCCTGCTGGGCTTCTTTATCCGAAAAAACTTGAAAAGGTCAGTACTTTGAGGTAAATTGATGGCAGGTATCTTACTGATTTGTGCTCAAAGTTTTTCCTCACCCTTACTTTCTTTGTTGAAGCTTACGGGGAGAAAGGCATCAGGACTGCAGTCAGTTATGAGCAAAACGTTAAAGACGAAAATAAAATTGGGTCAGTTTGACCTCACATCATTGTCAGATTTGCAGAGGATGTATTTAAGGTGAGTTACGATAACTCTGTAAGATAGTGTTTTCAAATAACAATAATGCATTTTACTGTCATGCTGTTAGTTTGGGACTACTTTCCTTATTGTATTCTTTCTGTCTTGCAGAGATTACATGAAGGATGTGGATGGTTTCAAGTTGCCGAAACGAGTAAAGAAGGTTGTGAAGGAGCAAGAAGCAGAATCTCCTTTGAATCAAGAGTAATTTTCACCACCCATTTGATTTTGCAATAGCCTTTGTAATATTACAGTATGCTCATAGATAATCTTCTCTTGCAGGAAATGCAAAATGGATGCTGCTACTTGTAAAAGGCCTGCCATGGAGTCTGGACAGAATATGAATGAAGATTTGATAACTGACTCTGAGTATCCAGTGAAGAAAAAGCGGTCTCTCTCTCCTGAGTACCCAAGGCTCGATATATTGAAAGGGCAAATTTCCTCGTGCAAGGATTATAATTTCACGCCTACCGTGGCTTCAACACCCATACCTGAGGCGCCCCGTCATCCGAAACCACTTGCAGCAGAAGGCAGAATGCAGCGTAATCCTTCCACTGATACAGCCGGGCCCTCTACTGCATGTGAGCCTATGACCAGGGAGGTAATGGAAAATATGTTTAGGTCCATGATGCAGGACTTTTTCAAAGACATGGCAGTAGGAGACTTTTTGAAGGAAAAGGTCAAAATTAGTGGTTCAGGATTTAATGAGAAAATGATCAGTGAAGTAGTGATGGACAGAGAAAAAAACGAGTGTAAAGTATTGGATTTGACGACTGCTGATGTGAAGAACACTGAAGATATTTTACTGAACAGCAGGAGACAGAGTCACCTTCAGCATCATCAGATGTTGCCCTGACTTCACTTTCAGTGTCCCTACAGGGAATGTTGACATCTCTTGAAGATGAAGAGGAAGCTTTGCTGGCACGAGTGACTACATTATCACTTGTAGAAAAACTTCCCAGTGACAGTGACAAACATGGGGCCAACTTCTTGGCAAGGCCATCTAAGAATGGCTACACACTGACGCCAAGGAATGTTGAGGGTTGGTCGACAGCTGGTAGAGCAGGAGACGTAGTACAGCCAACGACTACGAAGGAGGAGATTTTATCTGCGATTGCCAAGAATGATGTACTCAGCATGGCCGTGCATGCCAAACCGGAGGCAGACTCGCTAAGGTTGTCTTTCGGAAAAAAGCGCAAAAGTCTTAAATCACGCGTGGCACAGCTATCAATCCCTGGCTGCGACAAGACCACACTGGCTTTGGTAACATTTGCAGAGGAAGAAGAGAATCAGCGGTCATCCCTTTTTGAAAAAGTTTGATTAGTGAAGAGTTGGCATTTTTATCTTTTTAAGACTAGAATTTTTTTTCAGATTAGTACTAATTCAATCTGTATAAATGTTTCTTTTTGAATAACTCATATATTAGCCCTTTTTACCAGTAAGATTCTCGGACATTTTCGGTTCTTCATGTCATGTTTATTTGTAAGCTTTCTCGTTTATGCTCAGCTATGCTGAGATTTTATTACATATATTTTTGTCTGTGTTTTATCATTGAACCTTTAATTACAGTATCAATAAGTAAGCTTACTAGTTAAAGCCGACTTATGTTGCGATTCTCTTTTTTTTCTTTTCTAAGTCAGTGTTGTTTTATGACTGGATGACAGTTAAAATATCGTTGGTTAGTTTCACTGTGTTTCTGAGTCTTCCTTCTATTTTGGCTATTTGTAGACACTTTAGCTTGTCAGGGTATTGGACTTTAGGATAAGTAAATTATAAATGCCAACATAGATCGGATTGAAATCTGGAATATACATGAAAGATCGATTGGGAATTCCCTTCTGGTCACGAGTTGTTGCACATCCTTTTTAAATCAGGAGGATTCCAAAACACGAGACCAGTTTAATGGATAACGCATGATTTTTAGCCCGCCCTTCTGCTTTGAAAAAGCATAAAAGCGGGCTTATGCAAACGACCTCGTGTCTATCTGTGTGTCTGTCTGTCTGTCCCACTAGAAGGAGATGAGCTAGAGACTTGAAATTTTCAGGGTGTCTACAGTTTTACTACTAGACAACGAAACGCCTACGGCAAATCCTGCCAACCCTCATTAAGGCACTGAAAAAAATTATAAAAGTTTTCACGGAATAAAAAAAAAAATTCAACTTTTTCCAACCCCGTCGACCCGTACCTCTCCGGAAGCGTCTTTTCGCGTCTAGTTCAATGGTGGACACCGTTTTACGAAAAAATGGACCCAGCTCGCGACTACACTGTAAAAAGCACCCGTAATTGGTCCAGTTTTCAACTTTTCTCAACCCCATCGAGCTGCACCTCCCCGGAAGCGTCTTTTCGCGTCCAGTTCGATGGCGCCCACCGTTTTTCGATAAAAAGGACTCAACTCGCGACTACACTGTAAAAAGCACCCAAAATTGACCCACTTTTTAACTTTTACGAACCCCATCGACCCGCACCTCTCTAGAACCGTCTTTTCGAGCGCAATTCAGTGGTGCCAACCGTTTTTCAATTTCCAGTGTTGCCAATCGTCAAAACTCAAATATTTCGATTATTTTCGATATTTCTCGATATTTTCCGTTAGGGATGGCCGACGGGGACAAAATAATCGATTATGGACTAATCGATAGTTTTGCCAACTCGATTTATCGGTTATTCGATTAATCGGTTGATAAAAATCGATTTATAGATTAATCGAATCGATTTTCACATATTACACTATGGGGGAAGTCCAACACTATTAGAGTGGGGGAAAAATCATTTTCGTTGCATCAATTAAAAAAAAAAATAGAATTAGACCTCTAGTATACAAAGAATGTGTTAGGGACTGTGACTGCTGTGACTATGTATTACCAAGAAGTGTGGCAAACATAGCGTTCTGAGCACAAGTTTTTAGCATTTTAAGTTTAACCTCCGATACCGATTTAAATCGGTTTCAAACAATCGATTCTGTAATAATCGTTTTTAAAATTAATCGATTCGATTAAGACGGTGTATCGGTAGCAAATAATCGATCTTTCGATTAATCTCGATCGGTATCGGCCATCCCTATTTTCCGTTATTTTCCGATATTTTCGACATTTTTCGTTGTTTTTCGATATTTGTTGATATTATTTGACATTTGCGATATTTTTCGATATTTTGATAATTTTCGATATTTTTTGACATTTTTGATAATTTTCGATGTTTATTTTGATATTTTTCGACATTTTTGACATATTCCGACATATTTCGATATTTGTAAACATTTTTGACAATTTTTGATATTCTTCGACATTTTTCGACATTATCCCTCATTTTTTGATGTTCTTCGATGTTTTTCGACATTATCCATATTTTTCGATACATCTCAACATTTTTGAGATATTTCGAGATTTTTCGACATTTTTTACGAATTTCTACATATTTCGACAAATTTCGACATATCTCGACAATTTTTGAAATTTTCGACACGCCTCGACGCCTATACTAATAAAATTGGTTCGACGAGCGTAATTCAGTGTTGCCAACTGCTGCCAAATAAAGTCCGAGTTCGACCGTTCCATCTGAGGCCGAACTCACGTATTTCGAAATTTTTCGAGATTTCCGACTCCCCTTTTTTGCCGAAAAACTGACCGTTTTGTCACTATCGGCACGTTTTCAAAGCAGAAGGGAGGGCTGTAGTTTCGGTGGTTCACCGTTACAAACTGCCTCTTTCCGAAGAGAATGCCTTTACGGCAAGCGCGGATCCGAGGGGCAAAGGGTCAATTGCCCCACCCTCGGGCTCAGCCGCCCTGTCAAAAATTGGGGAAAAAAGGGAGAAAAGGGAAAAGGAGAGAGGGAAAAGGGGGAAGGGGAAAGGAAAATTATGTCATTTATACGCATTTCCTAATACGCATCGCTCGAAATTATAAACAAAAACAAATTTTAGATCGAATTCCCCTGAAAGTAGGCAACCCGCTACATTTGCCCCCTCCTCCGGGCCGTGCCGGATCAGCCACTGCTTTACGGGCCGCAGGCCCGATCATTTACAAGCTAAGAGGACGTTCTGTGTGACTTAGGGACCGAACGCCGCCGGCAGGCCAAGCAGGCACGCCCCCTGCCGAACGGAGTTGCCAGCGTAGCAAAGCGGAGCTGGCAACGACGTTTGGCGGAAGGGCGGGCCTGCTTGTTAAGTTGAAATAAGATTTGCTTCACAAGTGGGAGTCTGATCCTTTTAATAACATGCATTTAAAAAATTTGTTTTACTGCTTGTTAATAATTTAAGTTGAAGTCTACTACTTTTTTAACAACACTAAAAGAAAGAGAAGGAACATGAAAACATGAGATTCTTAGGGAACTATCTTAATCTTTTATTTTCCTGGCAGTACTGTAAAATCATAAATGTCAGATACAATGTTAGTTTTGACAAAGTAACAAGTCTACACAAAATACTCAACACACCCTGGTAAATGCCACAGACATGACTTCAAAATGAAAGAAAAGAGTAAAAGAATGTACACATAGAGTAGGAGCTAAGAAGAATTCTTGTTAACCTGACAGAAACTAAAAGGGAGATTTTTGAAATGTTACAAGAAACAAAGATAATTACAAATGAAAAACATTGGCTGGTAGTAGCATAAAGCAGAATAAATACTTAACACTGATCTACCACCTCCCCGCATCGAGTTAAACATCCACTACAAAAAAGCAAGGTAGTGAAACCAACTGTTCACTGTCATAGTTCTTCTGATTGAGTAGCTAGTTCTTGAATAAGTTGTTCTCACTCTTCTACAAGTGCCTTTCTCTTGCTGACTCTTGTTTATATCTCCAGACAATCAATGTTGATACACCAGCTCAGGAAATGTTCTATAGCCAGCAGTTTCTGTAAAATTAGAACACAGACAAACTAAAATAGAAATTAATGAGAGTTTGATAACAAAAAAAAATTAGGATCACAGTGCAAAATACAGAACAATATGCTTTTTATTTTTATATGACACTGTCCAATACAATTTCACTCTACGGGGAAGAGTAGGTCGCAATACTTTGAAAGTGTTTATCATAAAGAACTTTGCGATGGTGGTTGACACAAAAATGAAATGGGATAAGAAAAGAAATTGACTTCATTTGATGGAAACTTACCATTGCTTTGTCACTCAATACAACAGGTGTCATTCCTATCCTTCATGAGGCCCTGCAGAGTGGCCTGTTGCACTTGACATGAGCAAGATATTTGATGAACTGTACCCGACAGACGTGACAGCTGCACCTCGAGCAAGCGCTTGTTAACTAAAGCGGCTGCAACACCTGCAAAAACACAAACAAATTCGAGTAAAACGTGTAAAGGCGCATTTTTCCTATGACGCCATCGGTTATGAAAGTCTTACAAGCAGACGTGCCAGAGCTTGGATAAGGGCAAAAATACATGGATCGGCTTCTCCGTTGTGCATTGGTACTTTCGTTACCAAACCACGCCCATAATATTGGGTCTACAGAGTTGGCGAGACACTCATTACACTCGGAAAGGATTGGCATTTACAGGTATGAAGTTGGTTTTGAGCTCAGGTAACCGCGAGCGTTAAAAAGAGCTAAAATATCGAATAGGCACGGGTCCCGGACGAATTGTAGAGGCGGAGCGTAGCGCAGCGGCAGCGGCGCCCGAGAGAGCCCGGCCTCACTTTGTTACCAAACTACTCCCGTAGTATTGATCCTACAGAGTGGGCTAAACAGTCATTACACTCGGAAAGGATAGGGCTTGTGAGGTATGACATTCAATTTGAAGTTAATATCACGAAATAAACAACAGAGGGTGTTAAAGACGAACATATCTGCGGTGGCGCGCCGCTGGAGCCGGGCCCGCCCGGCGGCCGAGCGGCGGGGTGGGGGAGCCCCGCCGCTCTCTTCTTACGGGAAGCGCTCGCCGCTGCGCTACGCTACGCCTCCTCAAAACGTCCGAGACCCGTGCCTACGCGCTCCGGAGAAGCCGATCCATGTACTTTGCCCTTATCCAAGGCCAGAGCAAAAGGACGAGTGCAAGGGGAAACAAGCGATAAACAACAGGAAACGATCGACGATTTAAACTGCTAATTGAGTAGCATCATACGCAAACGCAATGAAAGCATGACGGGAATAATGCGTACTCACATCATGATGAGATATGTGTCATTTGTACTCTAAACTTAACCACAAGTAGCCACACAGCAGGGCGAGCGTCGCGTCGTCTGCGTGCGTATGGAAAATTCGATAAACTTTTCATACCACACTACCGAAACCCAATGCGAACATCAATCTGTAGAACCGGTAGCCGGTAATGTTTATGTTGTAGTTCGACGGCAAGACTGTTTCCTAACAGAGATGTTTTAGTCGTTAGTTTTAAGTGTATAGTGGTAATAATACATTTTAATTGCCCGTTTTGAAAGGAAAAAGTAGTGTTTTTCAATCAAGTGTAGTGCACACTTGACATTTTAAGTTACTAAACGTTTATGTGATGTGGATTACCACCGCTGTCTCAGTAGAACCCTAGCAGACAGACAGCTTTTTGTGAGTGTATAGCCATTGTCTTGCATCAAGACATCAATCACTTTTTGGCAAGTGTTGAGAAGAACATTCCTAGACACTGCGTGGAGACGACCCAAGGCTGTGAGCACTTGTCAGGGTGAGTTGCTATGAGATCATACGTAATTGTTTTTCAACTCCTTAGCTGTAAGATAAAACCAAATGTGTCAACAGTCCAGAAAACATCCACACACACACAAACATACTCAGGCCTTTTGTTTTGTATGGAAAAAGTTGTTTAAAATAATTGCGGATGAACACTTTCTTCCATTTCACAAAATAAATGGACATTCGTCACTTGACCTGACTTGGACATTCGTCACTTACACCAGATTTGGACTTTCGCCAGTCTGCCAATGGACATTCGTCAATTTGACAGACGAGACTTGGACTCTCGTCTCTCTGTAAGAATTACCTGAGGTCTGTAAGAATTACCTGAGGACATTCGTCCCTCTGCAAGAATTACCTGAAAACACTCGTCCCTTTGCAAGAATTATCTGAGGATATTCGTCCCTCTGTCGTCTCACACTGTTTATTAAACATGGCGAAAGTCCACCAGCTATCTCCGATACTATGCACACTAGGGCATTCTTTTGCATTATGTGGGTAGTGAAGAAAGGAGTAAAATAGAAAATAGTAGGCTGTTTTTAATTAAAAAATCAATCTTTGAGGTTCATGCGTTACTCTGTTTCTGCTCTCCTTCAAAACTGTCCATAATGGACTTTCGTTCCTCTGCCAAATTATCAGTGATAACAGATCTGTACAGTAGGGCCCCGGAGGGCGGCCGGTTGGGCACCCAGTTGAGGCCCGGTACAGACCCAGTTGAGACCCGGGGAATCCCGGTTGGGACCCAGTTGGGCCCCGGTTGGGGTCCGGTTGATATCCGGGTGGGGCCCGGTTCCGGCCCGGTAGGATACCTAGTAAGTGCCCAGTTGGGTAGCCAGTAGGGGGTCCGTAGGGGTTTGAGTTGGTAACCGGTTGGGTAAAAATTGGCCGCTGTGAGGGGCTCCGTCGGCAGCGCGCCAGGATGCCCGGTCACGCCCCAAGGGGACACCAGTTTGGGCCCAGATAGAGCTTAACTGGCCCCCCTCCTGGGCCCACTCGCCTCTACACCGGTCTCGCAAGCAAAGGGGTCCCCCTTCTCTGTTATTAGGTGAGAGTGAGTTGTGCGATCCCTACCAAATTTGGTACCAGGGTTTTTTTTTTTTGACGCGCTGAGTCCGAATCTGGTGGTGCCGAGGCCATCCGGGCATCCTGAAGGACGTCATCGGAGTCCTCGGAGCACAACGACGACGCCACCCCGCACTAGCGGTCTCGCAGTCTCGCACTTGGGCGCTCTGGGCGGGCCGCCGTCTTCACACAGATGCTTAGCGGGTTGGCCTACCCAGCACTTTGAAGGCGCTCATGTGCCGGCGCGGGACGAGCGCCGGACACTTAGGCAACCCATTTAGCCTCGCCAACCGTCCCCTTCGTCCACTCCCCCTCCCTCCCTTCTTCCCCGCACCCTGTCGTCTATCCCTAACCTCCCATAACCTTACAAAGTCGCTAAACATACTGCATTTTGCCATACGTATACTTGCCAGGTTGAAAAATGCTGCTTTCCTCAGTAGACGTAGTGTTTTTGAGCGCAGGCAACACCAAACAAAGGCTTTACACCTCTCCAATGCCCCCTTGAAATTCGTCTGCTCCGGCAGATGATCAGCATCGTACTTGCACTGTACACATTGAAGTCCACACTTCACTGATTTTATTTAAAATAAGAATGTGACCGGGGAAGAGCGTCTTTTCGGAACGGGCGTCTAATTGCTGCTGTTCTACAGTTTGAGTCCATAGGGAACCGCGGCGTACTGTACCGGCCGGTCGACGGCCGGCAACAGGGCAACACGTACTACGACTACATGTACTCCGAAGTGAGTACGTTGTTACCGCTCGTCGTTGTCTCGCCGCTTTTCTTCCGTCCCGCCTCGCATGATTTTTATTTACGTTTTAAAGAAACGAATGTCTACGATTGCTTGTTGCCATTTGCCATTGTCGCCACTACCTTTTCTTTGCATTTCTGAAGGGCCGTCTAACCTATGAGACCGCGTAGGGAAAATGTTATCTTTCAACGCTTTACTCGCATGATTCTCTCATTTTTCAGGTGCTCTGATATTTGTGGCGGAGAGAGGATGCTTGAGTCAGTTTTCCTCGGAGATGTCACTCCTGTTCGTTTCGTGCAACTGATTTGTCACCACCTGCTAACCAGTATCTTCAGTTCAAACTTCTTCACCATACAAATGCAATGGTTCGTATTGTCTCCATTACATTTCAATTTCTTATCTTGTTTGTTACCATTTACAACTTACAAGCCTTGGGGGCCTTGACACAGTGAAAGTTACGAGAGCATCGTTCTCATTTTGTATCTTTGTGTGTGTATTATATTTTACAGAATCTACTGACAACCAAATGTTTGCTGAGCTTCGACAGTTGCCATCAGACAAGACCCCCAAACAATCAAGAGCAAATGTGACTAAGAACTGCACCTCGAAAAGAAGACTGATGTACGTCTTTCAAAGGGGATCGTCGTTCTCTATTGCTTTACCATGATGGATACATTAATGCGAGTGCGGTTGTGATTAATATTGCTGCTATGCAAGTTGCCTCCTTGTTTAACAAATCAAAGTGTTTGTTTTTTGTCAAGTTTTCCGAGTATGTCTCATTGCGTCTGCAGTTATTTTCTCAACATCCCTCTTCACTTGCTTTAAATGAATTTTTTAGTTTAGTTATAATTGTTTTCAGTTTACTTTAGCTTGAACTCTGATTTTTTTAAAATAGATATTAATTCGAAGAGTGCTTAGTTGTGAAAGAAATGCAATCACTAGGGATGGCCGACGGGGACAAAATAATCGATTATGGACTAATCGATAGTTTTGCCAACTCGATTTATCGGTTATTCGATTAATCGGTTGATAAAAATCGATTTATAGATTAATCGAATCGATTTTCACATATTACACTATGGGGGAAGTCCAACACTATTAGAGTGGGGGAAAAATCATTTTCGTTGCATCAATTAAAAAAAAAAATAGAATTAGACCTCTAGTATACAAAGAATGTGTTAGGGACTGTGACTGCAGGGACGTAATTAAGGGGGGGGGGGGGGCGATGGGGGCGATCGCCCCCCCCCTCGGGTCCCCGAAGGGGACCCAAATTTCCGATTTTCGGCTGTCATACGGGGCGCACTGAGCCGCAGTGGTGGCCCCGTGTGCGACCCCCGCCCCCGCCTTTCTTGAGTCCACAGAATACAATACACAGAAACGTAACAGAACACTAGACATTAAAGTAGAATACGAGGTTTGCCCCTGAAGTTAGGCAACCCGCGATACATCGCCCCCCCTTCACACATGCCCTAATTACGTCCCTGCTGTGACTATGTATTACCAAGAAGTGTGGCAAACATAGCGTTCTGAGCACAAGTTTTTAGCATTTTAAGTTTAACCTCCGATACCGATTTAAATCGGTTTCAAACAATCGATTCTGTAATAATCGTTTTTAAAATTAATCGATTCGATTAAGACGGTGTATCGGTAGCAAATAATCGATCTTTCGATTAATCTCGATCGGTATCGGCCATCCCTAGCAATCACCTCGAGTTTACCTTAAAGATATAAATCACTTGCTCCTTTTTCAAGAGCATATTTATATTTTCCAGACACTTATTAACCTCTCTCAAAATCAAGTATGTACTGTAATATCTTATCAGAGAGTTATTTGGCGCTTCACGGTGCTTCATGTTATATCTATTTGCCCCTTCTGTATGCTGACTTTCAAAGCGCATTCAGCCCACCCCTGTGTGTGAGTGTGTAGTTCATAATTTTGTCTTCTTATTTTCCAAATTAAAAAATATATTCACTCCCCTAAAGCTATTTCACCTCCTTTTCTATTTTTTCCTTCTACTGAAACCAGCCAGTCACCTTAATCTTAAAGTCTGCATTGAGTTGCAGTAATTTAACATTTTCTTTCAGTATGAAACTGTAGTAATCTACTAAGGGTTTGTAGTTTTAATTAGAGAGCTGGTCTTGTGAAATGGAAGAGAACCACAGACTCAGATGCTTACTCGAAACTGTTTATTTTTGGTTTTGGTAAAAGAGGAAGTACTGTTGCCAATTTGGCTCTGCCACAGGAACACTGGCTATAATCAATCAAAGTAAAAAAACAAAACCAAAATATATGATATGGAAAGGTTAAATATAACAAAACATTTAACTGAAAAAAAGAGCTATCGGTAGAGTGCCTTTTTTCAGTGGACCTTAGTCAACTGACTACTCGACTTCCATGTCGTTAAGTGGCGCAGAGATATACAACTTTTGATTGATGTTCATGACAATGCAGCTTCCTTCCAGATCGGATGGAGGCACAAGGTGAAATATTTTAGCTCTTTTATACTGGCACACATTTGGAACCTCTACGTCTTGAATACGTGTTTTGAACCGCATGACCACTTTTGCTTTTTGGTTAAGGGCAAAAATTTGGCTGGCACAGGAACACTTGTCAGCACATTCACATACATACAACCTTAAAAAAGTTTGAACAAAGCCAATATTAGATTCATTGTGGCACTTGTATTTTGCAGCAGTGGAGTCACGGCAAGTTGAAGCAGCAACATATACATATCTTCCTCTTTTCAGGCACTGAAACTTCAGCATCTTCTTAAAAACAATATTATTTGACTGTAAAACTTTTCTTGTAGCAAGAGGTATATCTTCTTCAGGGATTGTTTCACATTTACCAATAATTGCTGATCCTTCAAGAACTTCTGCAGTTTTGTGCTTTCTTCTGTCCATAACGTTTTTGCAAAATGTCTTACTACTTGAATCTGGGAGTTCAGAGACGGGTGACGGACAACTCGCCCCATCCAAGTCGCCCCATGGTACGAGTCGCTCCATGCCTAACTCGCCCCAATTTTCGGTCTGGGGCGAGCTGCAGACTTGTGCCATCTCGCCCCATGCCAAAAATTTTATTCCATCCTTGTCGGCCAATTCCTTCATTCCTTCCGTTTCGTGCAAAGCAATTGTTGCCGGCGAGCAATTAGAGAGGAAGGCGGAGGGGGCGCAGCAAGTGTCTATTCTCGTTGCATGCCGCCGAGTAGACTAATGGGTATTGTTAAGCTTCCTTATATAAGCCCGACGCCGTGGGGGTGGGGACAGTGCGCGAGTGACAATGACCGGGAGAGGAGCCGGCAGTAAAGTGAGGTACACGACGACGCAGCGCGGTGCTCGAAAAGCGATCTTTGGGGTATATACTAGACACCCTCAAGAGGGTGGCGCGGCGCGAATATATCATTTGCTAGTCTTTCTTTTTCTTGGGCTATTTTTTTTTTGGAGGTTTATTCGCGTCGCTCGCGAACTCGCGAAAACTAATCTCTTTATATTTACTTATTGGTAATTTTATGTTGTTCAATGTTTTTTTTTTTATTATTATTTTTTTTAAATCTGCACAATGGTTGTAATTTATTGATGATTTGTATATCTTAATATCGCCTATAAGGCGTATTGCTAATGCTTCCTCGTAAAGACTTTTTGTTGAAGTGGCAGTGTTACCAGAACAGTTGTCAAAACCGGCCCAACGAACAGCTGTGTGCTGCGGGCGGTATTCGCGCCTGCTTACTAGGCAACATCTACACACATGTGCAGGGGAATGACTTAGTGTGTAGGTGTGAATACCGCCTGCTCCACACAGCTGTGTGTTGGGTGGGTTTTCCCCACTTTCTGTCAACACTGTGAAATGGTTTCCTACCCAGAGAGTGTTAAGGCTGGTCGTGTTGTTTTAAAAGTTTCTTTTTGACGTCACAATTTTGTTTGTGAAGGGTAGTCTAGGTTCTACGACGGTTCACATAATTTTTTTCACACAGTGATTTTTCGCCTGATGGTTTTTCACCTAACCCCTTTCACACTTTTTTTTCACATGAAGTACTGTTTTGAACAAGTTATTTTTTACATTTAGAACTCTTTTCCATAGATTACATTTCACCTTTTTTTTTGCTTTGTGTGTACCCATTATTTTGCGGGGCCCCTTCGTTGTCAAGCTGCAAGAACAACCTCGCACAAACAACACGAAGGAACACTGGAAAAACTAATGTGACATGAGTCACATCAATTGGTGTGACCAGTTCATGTCACATTTCAAAACGTTACCAAATTCTCGGTCACGTTTGGTAATGTGACATCCGGTGCCACGTGTTATGTCTGCCTATAGTATTAACATAGAGGATGTCACATTACAAACGTTACCGAAAATATGGTAACATTTCGTGATGTTACCTAAATTGGTCACATGTGCACATGTGACATGTGTCACATTAGTTTTTCCAGTGAAGGTACACCAGTCAGCCGCATACGAACGCAGAGCACTGCTTGAGGACGAATAGCGCATCAAGGCTCCGCGCCGGGCGAAGTACGACCGGGTGAACTCCAGGCCGCCGCAGTGCCCGGATAGAAGGATCTACAGTTCACCATCAGCTCAAACTACAGTTTCTTATCGTACACTGACACCCCCCCCCCAAAAAAAAACAAAACAAAACTGTAGTTTGACTGCAGTTTTTCACCACAGCGGGGTCTTTTGACGAAATCCGGGCAGTCTATATGTTTATAAGCTGCAGTTGACTGTAGTAAAACTGTAGTTGCACTGCAGTTTTCGAGTGTAGTTGCATCTACTGATCCTTCCATCCGGGTGGAGTACGAAGAGTTAGTGTTCTAAAGGGTGAGAATATTCCCGGGAAAATTGGGAATCTTGGGGACCGTTACCGGGAACGTTCGAGGCTCCAAATCGGGAACGTTCCCATCTTTAAGTAAAAATGAACCAAAACTGTTCATAAATGTAGGGATTTATTGGAATTTTTTTTTTTAAGTGGTTGCTGCTTTCAAAAATTTATATTTTTTTAATCTTACTGGTCAACGTGAGCGCGCTGCGTTTGCCGACAGGCAGAGGCAGACGACTCCCGCTTAAGTTAAAACAAGTTTTGCGTCATATCGACACAAACGCGAGTTTTTGTCGTCAGGGATAAGCAGTATAGGCTATAAACGACAGAAAACTGTATGGTCGGTCCAAACCGAGGGGGTTTTCACTCGAGATATTCGTGTACACGGTATTTCATAATTCATGTATTTCGCGGTATTTCGGCGGTATTCACTGATTAAAAAATGTTGGATATTCACAGCACCTCTATTGTGAAAAAAGTTGCCAGAACTCTTCGTTAAATTACAGTGAAATTCTGTATTTAAACCAGAACTCTTCGGGAAATTCCAACTGGCCTCTGTGTTTTAAACCAAAAACTTTTTGGGAAATTACATCTGTCCTCTGTATTCAAAATAGACTGGCTTCAAAATTATGGTCGACTGTCCGACAAAATATTTCACTTTGAGGCATCAAAAGGGTCCCTTTCTGATCAGAGAAGTGTTGGGATTTCGCAATCGTTCCGGATCGAGGAAGTGCTGGAAAATCACAATAAATTTCTAACAGTGTTTCTCAGGTGAAGTTCACCGTTTTAGAGTCTACTTAGGGGGTTTTCGGCGTATTTCATGCGAAATCCCTCTGAAATACCTCTATCTGGTGTACCCGGTATTTCGGAAGTGAAAAACCCTCGGTCCCAACAAGTATGCGTTTTTATCCTCCGGTACAAATATTAAGTTGAAACAGGAAAAAAAATGAATATTCCCAGTTTTAGGGAATCTTCGGGAATGTTCCCGGGAATTTACTGGGAACATTCCCCCAAAAGATCGTTCCCGGGAAATTTAGAACACTACGAAGAGTACAAGGAGGAGGGGCGGATCCTTGACTTCTAATCGCGATGTCAGCAAAACTTTACTGTGACGCGCTCTGTGATGTGTGTACCAATGTGTGAGTGAGTGTGTAAATAAATATTGTAGACGAAACTTATTCAAAAATGTGTAAAAGCACCCTGCAGACAAAACTAAAATTGTGTCAAAGGAGCCTTTGTACAAAACTGAAATTGTGTGTAAAAAAGGATGTGAACTGGTTTGGGTGAAATGTCATTATGCGAAAAATCATTGTGTGAAAAAAATGATGTAAACCGTCGTGTTACGGTAGTCTAATTTCAGTGCGATGTGCGATCAGCCTGCTTGGTTTTCTAAGCAAACCACAGTTGTCTGGTTGTTTCAGGATGTGGATTCTTGTGGTTGGTTGTGCCTGGAGGGTAGGCAATTTGCCGTCTAGTGTGTGGGTAGTGCCTGAGTGCGTGTGTCGTCCCGTCAGTCAATGGAGATAATTTTGTCGGTTTGAGGTTGCAGGGTAGGAAATTCTCTGTACGATGTGTTCGAGGGGTCCGCCACTAGGTTTTAGCGCGTACACCGGCCGCCCAGAAATCAGGGAAGACGGGGAAGACCACCAGGATGACCAAAGAAAACCGCAGAAACTATTAAAATCGTAGGCAATTTGCTGTGAAATGTCTTGATGCTGCACTGGCCACGCTCACACCGGCCCGAGTGTTGTGTCAGTCTCGGTAAGTCAAGCATTATAATTTAAGGTTGTCTAAAATTTTTGGCGAGGCGTCCTCACCGAGTTGACCTCACCAAGACGTCCCCACAAAGGCGTCCTCATCGAGGCATCCTCACTGAGGCGTCCTCTCTGACCGAGGTCATCTCACTGACTGTATGTATTTGATGCTATCTTACTACCAGGTCACTGACGTGTCACTGACGTGTCACTGACGTGTCACTGACGTGTCACTGACGTGTCACTGACGTGTCACTGACGTGTCACTGACGTGTCACTGACGTGTCACTGACGTGTCACTGACGTGTCACTGACGTGTCACTGACGTGTCACTGACGTGTCACTGACGTGTCACTGACGTGTCACTGACGTGTCACTGACGTGTCACTGACGTGTCACTGACGTGTCACTGACGTGTCACTGACGTGTCACTGACGTGTCACTGACGTGTCACTGACGTGTCACTGACGTGTCACTGACGTGTCACTGACGTGTCACTGACGTGTCACTGACGTGTCACTGACGTGTCACTGACGTGTCACTGACGTGTCACTGACGTGTATGACGTGTCACTGACGTAAGGACTGTTACGTCTCTGACGTAAGGAAGGCCCACTTTTACGGAGAGGCCCACTTTTACGGAACCTCGCTCTCCTAGCCCTCTCCTCTCCTAACCCCATTCTCTCATGGGGACGCACGAGATCGACAGTAAAAGCAGATGCTACCTTTAGTATCATCTGCTAAAAAATCCCATTCTCTTTAGTAAAAATCTGATTAAAATTGGGGCAAGTTAGCGCTGGGGCGAGATAGGTACAGGGCGAGATAGGCATGGGGCAAGTTAGTACTTGGGCGAGTTAACTTGGGGCGAGTTGTCCTAGATCCTCAGAGACTAATTCAGGTAGATTTAAGACAAGCTGGACAGATGTGGCAATTTGTTTCTCTCCCCATCTAGTACCATGGACCAGTTTTAAAATGACCCCATTGGTGCTTTCAAGGGGAAAACAGGAAGACACCTAAGCTGGTCCTAAATTAGCTACAGTTTGAGGTAGGTTCAATAGCAGATGCACATTCATAGTCATCTGATTGGCGTCATAAAAATCTGAATATTGTGAAACATACTTCTTTAAGAGAGAGCCAGCAATGTGAAGCGACTGTGATGGAACAGTATTGGCGTTCAGCAAATGGCTTGCCGCAGGTAAGGAGCCATGGTGCTTTAAATAGTTATTAGGAAGAACACCATTTAGCACAGGCAATGAGTAGTCATTCAACCACAGCTTCAATTCTGATGTTTTCCAGTAACTGACATCATTTAAGGATCAGAGAACAGAGCACGCATACGAACAGGGACACACTCAGAGAAGGCGCAAGGGGGCGGACATACAGGGGCGGACGACGGGCTCAAGAGAGCGGTATCATACCTTCAGGGCAAGAGCCGCGCAGGCGCAGGGCTCGCACGCCGGGAGAGTGATCCTGGGGGGGTTGCTCGTGCCGGCGGGCGAAGGGGCGGCCAACTCGAAAAAAACGTGTACACATCAATACAAAATACATGAAATACCATGGAATACCAAAAATACGAGAAATACACAAAAAATACTGGAAAATACTTAGAAATACAAGGAAATACAAGGAAATACAATGAAATACAAGAAATACCGCAAAATAGCAAAAATACATAGAAATACATAAAAATACATAGAAATACACAGAAATACACAGAAATACATAGAAATACACAAAAATACATAGAAATACCGTGGTGAAACTTGGCAATTCTGTCCAACACATCCAGTTTTAAGTGCCTAGACGTTAGCAGCGGGTGGCAGCGGAGCGATCCTGGTCGGCCCATGCGGTAGCGAGGCTGGTGGCGGCGCGTAGCGCGCGCTGCGGCGCGCTGTTTGAAATTCAAACCAAAGTTTCACCCTAGAGGTGTCGGACACCCAAACATGCTCGCCGCCGATTGAAGCCCATGAAAAGAGCTTTCTAACGCGACCCGAGCGGTTGCGATACGATAATCCTACGCCGAGTTATGAAGAAAAACATCGCGCACGCTGCTGAGCGCGGGTTTCAAACCCTGATCTGCAGTGTGTGTGATGTTTTTCTTTATAACTCGGAGTAGGATTATCGTATCGCAACCGCTCGGGTCGCGTTAGAAAGCTCTTTTCATGGGCTTCATTCGGCGGCGAGCATGTTTGGGTGTCCGACACCTCCAGGGTGAAACTTTGGTTTGAAGTTCAAACAGCGCGCCGCAGCGCGCGCTACGCGCCGCCACCAGCCTCGCTACCGCATGGGCCGACCAGGATCGCTCCGCTGCCACCCGCTGACGTTAGTGCACTTACTTGTTGTCATAAATATTACGGCCACTTCGTTGCAAAACCGAATTAACATATTTGTTTACTTTCCTTTTATTCTGCTTTGTCAGGGACTTAATGATACTTCAAGATTTGGTTATTGTTTGTGTTGTCATTGCCATCGTCACCTATTTAGAGGATTAAAAAAAGTCCAAAAATTGTCCCATGAAACACATTTTAATGTTTTCATTCTCTCCTTAAACCTTGCTCCCACAATGTTGCCTGTTTCACTTAATTCAGATTTATTAGTGTGATATCCATTGAAGTTAAAAGATTAAGGGCACAAATAAGGTCTTTTTAAATAACTTTACTGTTTAAATCTTAGGGTGCTCCTACAATGACTTGTACATAGCTAGTTTTCTAGACAGATTTCTCAGAGACAAGGTGGAATTATTGTTAGGGCTCAAGCTGTTCAGAAAGGAGAAGTGTAAAAGTATCTAATATAACCAAACTGACCAACAAATAATACAAGTATTTACTTTTAAAAAATGTAATAATAATATTATACTTAATTTATGAATCAAAACTATAACTTGGCAATCCCAGCCCCAGCCAATCTAATTTGTATTACTTGGTTGTCATTTGAGTTCTTTTAGATAGTATTACACTTCCCCTTCCCGAATAATTTGAATTCTAACAATAAATCTTCCTTGTCTCTGAGAATTCTGTCAAGAAAACCAGCTATGTACAAGGCATTGTGGGAGCACCCTTTTGAGTGAAAATAAATAGTTTTTAAGCTGCGCTGCCCTGATGGAGGTTGATCCGTAAAAATGTTCTGACTCCACCTCATTACCTTTACTATTAGGCAACTTTTAAGGGCAGAGTGAAGAAAATCAGGGAATATGTATTTCCTTTTTTTTCAGTTTTCAATTCGCCAGCTCGCCTCGCGTCCTTGCCCGCGCCAATCTCTCCGCTGAACACCACCGAGTCAACCTAGGTTGGGTGTGCGGCTCGGCCTCAGGCACCGATGACTGAGGGGTGGGGAGACCGGGGAGACTCAAAAGACCCGGCATTCCCCAGGCGCGGCAGATTTTGAATTTGAGCTGGCACGACTGAGTTGATTACTTGTATGTCACGTACAGCATTTCAATCAAACAGATCGATTCAAGCACAGACTTGACAGCACGCGCCTGAAAAGCTCAAAATTACGCAATATTACACCAGATTACACTGAAATACTCAGAAATACATAAAATACAAGAAATACACAGAAATACACAGAAATACAAGGAAATACATAAAAATTACATGGAAATACCTAAAAATACAAGGAAATACACAAAAATACACCAAAATACAAAGAAATACAACAGAAATACAAGAAATACAAGCCAAATGTACACAGAAATACACGAGTTGGCCGCCCTCGGGCGGGCGTGGAGTCAGTCGGAGGGCACACACAGGTCCTGCCTCGATAAGTCCGCAGGGGGAACTGACAAACTCAAATGCGACCCTTTTTAGCCCGCCCTTCTGCTTTGAAAAAGCTTTAGAGCGGGCTTATGCAATCGATGCGGTGTCTGTCTGTCTGTCTGTCTGTCTGTTTGTCTGTCTGTCTGTTCCACTCGAAGGAGTTGAGCTAGAGAGTTGAAATTTTTAGGGTATCTTAAGGGTCACTCCTGGACACCGAAACGCCTGGTGCAAATCCTGCCAACCCTTATTAAGGCACTGAAAAAAATTATAAAAGTTTTCACGGAATTAAAAAAAAAAAAAATATTCAACTTTTTCCGGGTCTATCCTAGAGCGCCCCCTTCCTAGAACGTCCCCCTCATTTATTTTAGAAAATAAAATCGGTATTAAGTTGTTTTTGTGAATTTAAAGCAACTTTTTCGGAATTAATCAGAAAATTGTAGGTTTTTCCAGGAATTTTCCAATAAATTATTTTTAATTACTTATTAATTAAAACTTATTTTAAAAATTATTTTAAAATTGAAAAAAGAAATTCTGACGTTCAAATAAAATTCTGTTCAGTATTATTAACTTTATTTGGGAAATCGCCCTGTTAACAATTATGTAAGACAGTTTTAATTTTTAAGGTAAAATGGAAGAAAAGGCTCTATAATCGTCCCTGCTTCTGAGCACGAAATTTGTCATACAAGTCGTAGACTCAACCTTCCGGAGCTAGCCTCGTTGTAAGGCTCGCCGGCGTCGAATGTTTTTACGCGTTTTGGTTGTTTAGTAAATTGTCCGTGTGTTGTGAGGCTACACATACGAGCTGACGTCAGGTGCACCTGACTGCAAGGCTACCACACGGAATATGAAAAATTTAGATATCTATAGTGAATTTGGCTCTAAGGTCAGGTATTGTCAAAATTTCAACATAAGGTACGGACAAGGTGGGTACGGAGCAACTCACGGAAAAAACTTCGTCTTGGTTTTCAAGCAGCCCCGGAAACCCTGTGTATTTTCTCCATAAGAGCTGCTTGTTTTTTCCAAAACTGCTTGGAAACCAGGACGCCGTTTTTTCCGTGCTCACTGTAGTGAAGTTGACAGTAAGTGCTGAACAATTTGGCGGTCAGAGTAGGGAAGTTAACTGAAATAATCCAACGCATGCTACAGTGTACACTTACACACGCGCGCGCGCGCACACACACACACACATGCATACATTCATACAAACATACATACAAATTTAAAGGTCAGTACATGAGGAATTTACCTGAAAAAAAAAAAAATCATCTGAAGCTACAGTAAAAAACACGCACACCCTCGCGCGCACGAGCGCGCGTGTTCCCTATTTTTTTTAAATATATATTTTCTAATTCTTAAATATTAAAATCAAAATATTTAAACTTTTTTAAAAATAAAATCATTTTTTTATAATTAATTTCAGTAAAAATTAATTTAAATTCCAAAATTAGTTTTTAATTACAGGGAGGGGTGAGTTCAGGTACTTTCTGCGGGAAACTTCTGGAGAGTCCCCCTAGCAGAGTTCCCCCCCTATTTTTTTATTATTTTTTATTATATTAGTGGAATGCTCTCTTGCCGGAGTTCCCCCCCTGGGAAAGTTTTAAAGGTACCCCCTCCTAGAGATACCCCCTGTATTATGTAAAGATAAAAATATTAAATAAAAAAAATGCGTGATAAAAATAAAATAAAAATATTATATAAAATAATAAAATATAATATTTTAAAAAATATTATTTTCACTTGGAAGATTAAAAAAATATATATTTTAACAAATTGATTGACGCTAGAAAAATTCAAGAGAACGGCGGTAAAGCGACGAACTCCTTATAGGGAGGAGCTGTTGCGCTTATTCGAAATCCTGGTACCTATCGCTTGCTCCCTCCCCCTTCCTCGTAAATAAATGGACAAACATTATCGTTGAGAATGCTATTGATCATCTTTGTACTTTATACTAATTACTTGCTTCTTGAAGTTGACTCAGCCACGTCAGAAATGTTTTGGTACTGTTTTCAATGCGTGTCAGTAATGTTTTTCATACTCCTCTCCTGTCGCACTCTGATCCTAACGTGTCAGGTTTTCGGTTTAAACTTCTAATTTCCGTAAAAAGCCACTAAGTTTTTTTCTGCCTATAATAACAATAATCAAAATAATATTTTCTCAACTAGACAAACTGCTGATCTCGCCTACCCTTGCGGAGACGCCAGTGGAATTTGTCACAGTGGTTCTTTCGGGTAGCCCAGCCTCACAGTGGGGCGCCGGACGAACCTCTCCGCGGCTGCAATTTTTTTAATTACTGTGTTCGTGACTTCGTGCTATCGGTGTCGGTGATCATAGATGATCGGTGCAGCGTAGATTGAAAAGAAGTTAAAAGTTACATTTCAATATCAAATTTATTCCATTTCATTCTGCATTTCCCCTTGGCGTGTCGGCCTTCGTTCAGAAACGTGCTTATAACAAGCACAAACTGCAGAAAAGATTGTTCATTTGTGCGAAACTACTCAGTTATCGGAAAATACCCTTATTTTGTAGGAATTATGATCTGACATAATGGTATAACCATCACATGATTCCTTAATTCTTAACAAGTCCGAAAGGCCGAAGGCGCCCTGAAAGGGAGGCCGTGAGGCGCCCCGGTTGGGCACCACGGGCGCCCGGCTGGGGGCGCAGGCACCCGCAGGCCAGCAGGGAACGGAAGCGGTTTCTGGAAGAGGGCGCCTCCAGGAGCTCTGCAAAGGGGTCTTAAGGGTATGAGCGTAGGAGCGCGCCTGCCTATAGGGGCGCCCCTGGAGCGAGGTCTCTCGGGGGGCACACCAGGGGCTAACGAGCTCCTAGGGGCACCGCCGTGGCGAAGGCTTAGGGTGCAGCAAGACACTACGTTAGACCTGCACCCCTTGCTCTGCTTATAGCCTACTTAGACGCTCAGTCCAGATAGTTGCCATTAGTGTTCTAAATTTCCCGGGAACGATCTTTTGGGGGAATGTTCCCAGTAAATTCCCGGGAACATTCCCGAAGATTCCCAAAAACTGGGAATATTCAATTTTTTTCCTGTTTCAACTTGTACCGGAGGAGAAAAACGCACTTGTCTGGACCGAGGGGTTTTTCACTTCCGAAATACCGGGTACACCAGATAGAGATATTTCAGAGGTATTTCGCATGAAATACGCCGAAAAACCCCTAAATGGGCTCTAAAACGGTGAACTTCACCTGAGAAACACTGTTAGAAATTTATTGTGATTTTCCAGCACTTCCTCGACACAGAACGATTGCGAAATCCCAACACTTCTCTGATCAGAAAGGGACCCTTTTGATGCCTCAAAGTGAAATATTTTGTCGGACAGTCGACCATAATTTTGAAGCCAGTCTATTTTGAATACAGAGGACAGATGTAATTTCCCAAAAAGTTTTTGGTTTAAAACACAGAGGCCAGTTGGAATTTCCCGAAGAGTTCTGATTAAATACAGAATTTCACAGTAATTTAACGAAGAGTTCTGGCAACTTTTTTCACAATAGAGGTGCTGTGAATATCCAACATTTTTTTAAAACAGTGAATACCGCCGAAATACCGCGAAATACATGAATTATGAAGTACCGTGTACACGAATATCTCGAGTGAAAACCCCCTCGGTTTGGACCGACCATACAGTTTTCCGTCGTTTATAGCCTATAATGCATATCCCTGACGACAAAAAACCGCGTTTGTGTCGATATGGTCGATATGACGCAAAACTTGTTTAGCGGGAGTTGTCTGCCTCTGCCTGTCGGCAAACGCAGCGCGCTCACGTTGACCAGTAAGATTAAAAAAATATAAATTTTTGAAAGCAGCAACCACTTAAAAAAAAATTCCAATAAATCCCTACATTTATGAACAGTTTTGGTTCATTTTTACTTAAAGATGGGAACGTTCCGGATTTGGAGCCTCGAACGTTTCCGGTAACGTTCCCCAAGATTCCCAATTTTCCCGGGAATATTCCCACCCTTTAGAACACTAGTTGCCATCAAGGGCGAAAGCACAAGCAAAATCACTCGTACACCCAGGCACGTAATCAATGCGTCATCACCTGTATTTAAGGCGTAATAACCTGTTTTACAAAAAATAGTGCAAACATGCATATTACCCGGCGTAATCGCGTAATCACTCGTACACCATTTTCAGGAGTGCTTTCCCCCTCGGTTGCCTTTTATACATCTTCTTACCTGTTTTGTCTTCCTGCATTTCGTTGTCTTTTTCGTATTTGATGCATCCTACTCACACACTTTTGCAGCAAACGAAGGACTTATCAATGTTTGAGTTTCTGTAAACCGTTACCCCTCCTTACTCAGAGGAGGAATAGCATTTCACTTCTGTTTTGCGCAAAACTACCAAAATCGATCAATATTTCTTTTTACAAAATCACACTTTTAGTGTTGTTTTTGAACTAAATTCGCCGGAAATGCGATATGTGGGAAGGAGGCGCCAAACCGCCGGGAGGAGCAATGCCCCGGCCTGAAAACATTCCGCCGCGCCTGCCTAGGTTTTGTGCGACTTGAGTCGCGATTGCCCGCGATGTAGCCGTCTGATAGCGCTGGCAGGACTGGCCTCACCACATATTCGGTGAGGGAAAACTTCCTCAGCTATTGGCACCTGTCATTCCCCGCGCTGGCGTACTACTATCCAGGTCGTCCTTAAAATGTGTACATACTACCTCATATACGTTTAAAATGTATTTATTCAAACAACACGTTCTCCAAAAACCAAAATGTACATATTGCAATATCTTCTGCTGTAAAATCCACTCGGATTTGAATTTTTCCGACCCCTTTCTTCGCCAGCGGCTCTAAGGGCGCGCTCTGCCTCTGCCTGCCGATGTTCCACCTTCCGGGCATTCCCGTCCTCGGCGGAGGGGTGGGACGGGCTGTTGGCGCCGCCCTGACTGGGCTGGTCTGCAGGCTGATTCAAAAGGGCGCTCTCCTCGCCCTGTCTCCCTCGCACACAAGAGGTGCGCCGTGCACGTGTGAGAGAGACCGGCCACCCTATCGGGCACTTACGCCGGAACCCAGGGCCCAGGGCAGCCGACTGATTCAGAAGATCGCTCTCATCTCTCCGTCCTTGTTGCACCTACAGCGGTGCCCTACGCTGGCCATGGTAGCGCTCCATGGGTGCGACGAGGGCAGAGGTATGAAAGCGGTCTTCGGAATCGCCCGTCAGCACGAAGTCGCTCACCGCACCGGAAGCGCTCTGCAGGCCCCGCCCCGCCCCTATCCAAGTGTGTGAATGTCGCACACTTGTAGGTGTGCGAGGATTCATTCGTGCTCTTGGCCACTTGAAGGTGTGGATTTTCGTAGTATATACACACTTTGGGTGGCCAAGTGTACGAATGAATCCTCGCACACCTACAAGTGTGCGACATTCGTACACTTGGATTTCCAGAGCATAGAGCGCCTGGCGGGGTAGGCAACCGCTCGCACTAGCGTGCCTCCGGTGCTGCCTACGCTGCGCTGAGCTGGAACGTGGCGTGTCGCGGTCTCCACATGGAAACAATCAGTGTTGTCCCCGCGAGGGTGTCCTCGAGGCGGGGCGGGGCGGTGCGTGGGCGGAGCCGCGCCGGTATAATAGATATAAGAGCTTTTCGGGTACTTTCAATAGTCGGTTCAGTTGAAGCTGACTCTAGCCGCCACTGTTGTAGCTACAACTGTGTAGCTACAAACAGGGACGTCGTCAACAGCGGGTACCTACAAACTGCTGCGCACTTCATAACATTTTTTGCCTCAACAAGCGTTAATGATTCATTTACCTCGCCGTTTGGGCTCCTCAAGAGGGGTAAATGGCTCCGTTCCGTAGTTTTTGGCTCTGCGACATGTCGCGGATTGGGCTCCTCGACCGCCCGCCA